>JAGKPW010002336.1:0-380082 GCA_019926035.1 Melaleuca alternifolia
AGAAGTGTGAAAGCAGCTCAACTCGGGTGATAAGAACTAAGGTCAACAATTTTCTTTTGAGAATTTGCAACCTTGCGCTGGAAAGAGCTGCTGTTCTTGACCTCCTCAACAAGGATGCTATCTGAGGAACACCAACCCACACGTTAATACTGTGAAATTTAAAATTTCCAAGGCATTTACATGTCCCAGCTGAGGACAAATAGCAAAAGTGAACTCACAATATCATAGGCCTTCTCTCGCTCCGTGTGTTGCGCCGTCGTAACTTGAGAATTGAGCATCTAAAAGTCCCAGAGAAACAACAAATAGCAGAAGGAAACCCAACGAATTCAGACAAACGCAGGTCGTCGCAAACCATCAACCCCACAGTGCCAAAACCAAACACTGTGGACATGTGCCAAAAAAAGACCTCCTCTAAGTCTGCCATATCATTTTCAAGATTAGGCAGAACTGTGAAAGCAGCTCAACTCGGGTGATGAAGAACTAAGGTCAACAATTTTCTTTTGAGAATTTGCAACCTTGCGCAGGAAAGAGCTGCTGTTCGTGACCTCCTCATCCAAGAACGGGATCTTCAACAAGGATGCTATCTGAGGTACACCAACCCATACGTAAATAATGTGAAAATTAACATTTCCAAGGCATTTATATGTCCCAGGTGAGGACAAATAGCAAAAGTGAACTCACAATATCATAGGCCTTCTCTCGCTCCGTGTGTTGCGCTGTCGTAACTTGAGAATTGAGCATCTAAAAGTCCCAGAGAAACAACAAATAGCAGAAGGAAACCCAACGAATTCAGACAAACGCAGGTCGTCGCAAACCATCAACCCCACAGTGCCAAAACCAAACACTATGGACATGTGCCAAAAAAAGACCTCCTCTAAGTCTGCCATATCATTTTCAAGATTAGGCAGAAGTGTGAAAGCAGCTCAACTCGGGTGATGAAGAACTAAGGTCAACAATTTTCTTTTGAGAATTTGCAACCTTGCGCTGGAAAGAGCTGCTGTTCGTGACCTCCTCATCCAAGAACGGGATCTTCAACAAGGATGCTATCTGAGGTACACCAACCCACACGTTAATACTGTGAAAATTAGAAATTCCAAGGCATTTACATGTCCCAGCTGAGGACAAATAGCAAAAGTGAACTCACAATATCATAGGCCTTCTCTCGCTCCGTGTGTTGCGCTATCGTAACTTGAGAATTGAGCATCTAAAAGTCCCAGAGAAACAACAAATAGCAGAAGGAAACCCAACGGATTCAGACAAACGCAGGTCGTCGCAAACCATCAAACCCACAGTGCCAAAACAAAACACTGTGGACATGTGCCAAAAAAAGACCTCCTCTAAGTCTGCCATATCATTTTCAAGATTGGGCAGAAGTGTGAAAGCAGCTCTACTCGGGTGATGAAGAACTAAGGTCAACAATTTTCTTTTGAGAATTTGCAACCTTGCGCTGGAAAGAGCTGCTGTTCGTGACCTCCTCTTCCAAGAACGAGATCTTCAACAAGGATGCTATCTGAGGTACACCAACCCACACGTTAATACCGTGAAAATTAACATTTCCAAGGCATTTACATGTCCCAGGTGAGGACTAATAGCAAAAGTGAACTCACAATATCATAGGCCTTCTCTCGCTCCATGTGTTGCGCCGTCGTAACTTGAGAATTGAGCATCTAAAAGTCCCAGAGAAACAACAAATAGCAGAAGGAAACCCAACGAATTCAGACAAACGCAGGTCGTCGCAAACCATCAACCCCACAGTGCCAAAACCAAACACTGTGGACATGTGCCAAAAGAAGAAGAAGAGGAAGTCATGAACAATGTCGAACCTAATCTTGCACGTTTCACTTGGGGACCTGGCTGGTGTACCGGGCGATGCAATAAGGGACGCTAAAAGGCACGTCCTGCTGAGCGAGGCCCACCCTTATGTTCGTAGAACCTACGAAAGCGCCGAAGCGCGTTCAAGCTAGGCCGGGAGCGAGGGGCTTCATTCAACGCATCGAGGTATTCAATTGAAGAGACACTTGGGAGTACCAGGATTGATGACAACGAGGTTGGAGCCTCTCTCCGAGATGAGCTGCGAAGGAATCGCAGTCTTCAAATAATCCTGGAAGAAGGAACGCGACAAGTTCAGTGCAGAAGCTCAACAACTCAAGTAGGCCGGAAGAGCCGAAGTCATCGTCCAATTCTCCAATTTTGCTTTCGGTCTCATTTTTATCGATTAAAAAGTAAATGACTTAAAAAAGTATAATATTTAAATAATCATTTATATCACTTGAAATATATAATTGTTGACAAATGGTCTTTTATTGATGTTGATTTATGACTAAATATTTTCGTGAATGATGGAAATGTTTTTCTTTATTCATAAATCTTTGTAAGCTGCACAAATAATTAATTTTAAGAAAGTATTTTTCACAAAATTACACTTGATTATTTATTTATTTATGAATATTATAGCACAAGAAATTGAAATAATTTATTATACTAATTCTCATTGGAATGATAAATCATGCATTTCGCCACGTGGCGGTTGAGGTTCCATTTGTCACACCCCGAGACCGGTGCGTGTGCACAGCCCTACCATTTCGTCTTTCCTTGGTCCAAAGTCAGTCGCGGTCCTCAATGAAATCAGAGTAGGCACACAAAAACGTTATAATATGTATTCACAAAATTTTACGTCCAATTGTAGCGTGTACATACCCGAGCACATACTAACCTAGTATACCCCGATACTGTACAATCGCAAAACCAGGTCCCATGGTCCAACCTAGACCATCTATCCTATGGATCTATCACTGTGCCACCGGGTTGGTCGCCGTAACGTAGGTCCAAATTCCAATAATCATACACCCATGTCGGTGCTTCATGCTGTCCCCTGGTGGAAGACTAGTGGGCCTCCGCCTCTCCCTGGTAGTGTTCCCAATACTGGTGACTGACCCACCTTATGAGTAGGGGGTTTCATTCCCATATGGTAGTCTCATGTTTTTCTGCTACTCTTCCAGAGGGGGTCTCGACCCTGTCTATGATCCACCCCTGATTTGCAGGCTTGGGTGTAGGTTCTTGTAATTGTAGATGTTGGTCGAACTACTGGTACCAACCCATAATCATGTTATGCACGTCTTGCAGGGGCTCGTCGTCTACCACCTCCTCTTCTGGCTCTACCTCCAATGGTCCTTCCTCTTCAATTTCCTCTTCCTCCAGCTTCTCCTCTTTGAGCTCTTCTTCCTCTTGTTCTTCTTCCTTGGGCTCTTCTTCCTCAAGCTCTTTTTCTTCTAGATCCTCCTCCTCGAGCTCTTCCCAATGGCAGGTTATCTTCATCAGTGTCATCTTCCAATACCTCTTCCTCGAACTCCATATTATTCTCAGGGTCTATTACTGATACCTAGGGGAAAGGGTGGGTGGTAGAGTGAGATACTAATTGTCTCAGCAAGTTAACTCCCTATCCCACAATTGTGTTTACCTTGGCCCTATGGTCCCTAATTTGTCACTAAACAATCTACTCAGCTCACGTCAATCCCAAGAATTCCTAGTCCGTCACTCAAGTCCAGTCTAATCCCAAGTCCCGTCAATCTAGACTAATCACGTATTCTAATTGAACAATCAATTGTAATAATAAAATAATAATGAACTTTAAATAAATAAATAAATGCTGTAAATAAATAATTAAATTTCAACAAATAAATAAATAAATCTCATGTCTAAAGAAACTAACTAAAGCCATCTAAAACTGGCTTATAGTCCAACACGTTCCTTGAAATCTCAACCTTGCCTTCGCAGACCAATTACTTGGCTAAATAATCCTAATTTAACCACCTGACAATAATAATAATAATAATAATAATAAAACTAAACTAATAAACAATTATTAATAAGTAACTAAATTAATACCCATACTAATTATAATAATATAAATAACATGCTATTAATGATATATTAATAATCTAATAACATTAATAGCATTAATAATAATAAAATAATAAACATAATTAACTAGCGCACAGCCATGCCTAATAGCGATTTAGGAAGTTCCCTCACCTTCAATTACGCTCAAAATACCTCGCAATTCTCTGCTAATTTTCTTGCCTTTTTCCTCTTTCTTTTTTTTTCTTTTCTTTTTCTTTCCTCTTTTCTCTTATTCCTTCCTCGCCGGCCGAATTGCTTGGAATCCTCTGGAATGGGCTGACCGAAGCCCACGAGCTGGGCCCAAAAAACACACGTGTGCGAAGCCCACATGCAAGAGCAGCCCACCTACAAACCCGGTTCACCAAATGGGTCAAACATGGATCCAGCGAGCTTTGCTTGGTTTTCACCTTGATTCATCGCACACAGATAAAATCGAGAGTTGAGACCTTAGGGGTTTTGTAGAGGACACTTCCATTAGTCCAACGACACCAAGAACGTAGGTTGAGGTGGTCGGAGGAAGGAGAAATCGGACTTCAAAGGTGGGGATCGATGGTTCAGCGATTTGGGGGAGAGGGACAACGAAAATGGCTTCACTCCGTCCATCCAAGACCAAATCAATCCAAACCAACGTCTAATCTACTCTTAAAAACACCATACGAGTCTAATGGAAGCTTCAATTAAGAGTGGGTAGGTCCCAAACAATGGATTGAAAAATCTGGGGTTCGGTTTCAAGAAATTGGGGCAACCTTGCATTCAACCTCAAATCAGCCAAATCCAGACCAAATCGAACGAAATCAAAGGCTAATCTAGGATTTAAATAAGTCTATAAACCCATGGGGACCAAAGAATCAAGCTAAAGATCAAAAAAAGTGAAGCAAAATGCGATTTGCAACTTGAAGACTTACCGGCAAAATAGGGGAGGCGGTTGCGAGGACGGTGACTTTCGAGGGCTGTTGGCGGCAGTGGAGGGCAAATCGTCGACGGCGGTCGGTAGATGCTTGAAGAAGGCGTCTCTACGATTCTAATGGCACAAACCACGTCTCAAACGAAGATCCGAGGTGAGAGAAACACAACTTCAAAGTCGGCTTACCGGGCGGACGAAAAACAGAGCAAGGAGGCGTGTGTAGGAAGTTTCAGCGAGCCCTCATTGGCCGAGGTCACTTTTGACCGGTTCCCTAAAGCTGCTACAGTAGACCCCGAGCGAATGGCCGGCCGTCTCGCTGGCGTGGGGCCCGCACGGCAAGCTTCCCGATCGCCCGTGCCGCGCATGAGGAGTTGGGGAGAACATGAGAGAGAGAGAGAGAGAGAGAGAGAGAGAGAGAGAGAGACGTAGGCGGGCTGTGGCTCGGATGGGCTTGGGCGCGGGCTGGGACGCGGCTCGACTAGGTTGTGTGCTGGATTGGCCGTGGCTTAGGCCGAGTTCCCCATGGCCAGTCCACCCAATTTCTAATATTCCTATTTTGTAAATTTTTAATAACATCATTTAAAATACTCCCAAAAATTTATTAAAATCCCAAAAAATTTCCAAAAATTCTCAAATGCTTATTAAAATCAATAATTACACTTTAAAGACAAAATTTCCTCAAAATTTAATTTTCGGAAACTCAATACTAATTTCTCAAAATTTCACCCTTTAATTCGAATTTTCCTCAAAATTTCATAAAGTTCCTTTTTGATTTGAAATTCGTGTACGAAAATTAATTGATAATGTCGACGGTCTAACTACGCGAATAAACGGCTGTTACACCATCCATGCATGCTGGGATGGTAGATGCAACTTGGACGACAAATGTGGTCTGAACCAGAATTTACCCACAACAAAATTAGATAACCATTAATATTGGGGGTGTTATGCACACTATACTGCTAGCTAAACGCAAAACTAAGATGAAAATTTCAAAGTACTGCATCTTGAGTAGCTTTAAATATGTTAGTGTACACATTGCTATGATATGAGGGGCCTTCTTGTAAACTCCATAAAATAGAAGTATTATAATGTTGTGATCATTTTAATTTGATTTTATGGTTGGATTTTATGAAGATTTTTTTTTGTTTTAACGTCATAGCAGCCAGTATAGAGCTGCTCATGAAAGTACACTAATTTGAACACTAATTGGACAATTTTGATTCTAGCAAGCGTAACATGTGTGTGTGGAAAAATAGGAATGCATGTTATATGATCTTTCTTAATATTGGATTTCCAATTTTTGCATTGTTTATAGTTTTAAATGTTCGCCGCATTATGAGTTATTAATTCATGAGCTTTTCCGGTATTGTGCGCATCAATCAAGTTTTTGTGCGCATCAATTCATGAGCAAGGAATGAACCAAAAAAATTGGATTTTCTCTTGTTAGGAAAGCTAATTTATTACTTATGGCTTTCAATAAATATGTTTAAATAGCAAATTGATCTCTTTATATATTTCATCATGCTTCATTATAGTAAATACAAAGTTCCAATAGTTAAACGACACCATGAGACCTTATGATTCAGTCGCTGTTGATTGAAGGGACAATACATTTTGCTCCATGCGATCGGAAGCCTCCCCAGGCCTGAGGAGTTGCTCGAAGATTGCAGGTGAGCCAATGGCTTTCACTGCGTTTTTGGCCTATCAAAAAGGAAAATTTATGAACAAGTTCATGAAGTGAGTCAACGAGGATAGTTTGCAAAAGAATTACAGTGGTTCGTATGGGTGCACAATAAATGATTTTCACTGTTTGATTGTGACATCCTAAATTTCAACACCTCTCAAAGATAATTTTTTGCAGAATATGTATAAGTTGAATCAATGAGGAGTTGAATGTAACTTGAGGTGAATGGGTGCAAATTCGTAGGTATGAGGGGCTGCTGCATTACAACCTTCATACTTGGCTTGTTGGAGAAGTGTGAGAGGGGAAAATTGCTATTGGATAGAGTAGAAGACTTATGTGGCAAGTACTCAAGTGTTTAGATATTTTAGTTTGACTTTTCAAGGCTTGTTGCTTCACCCTTTACAACTGAGCGTGAAATATCACAGCTGGTTCTACTTCAACTTATTCTGGATATTTTCATTTCTTACACCTCCATTGTTCAAGCTGAGATATGTAGCTCTCAAGTCAACAACTCAAGAAGCAACACACAAGGCTTTTTCAGCATCATCTGAGCCTCTTTTGGAGTTGAAATAAATGTGAATTGTAGTCGCTTTTGCACCACCGTCGACGTGGACTTGTTGGGTTGCTAACTAGGTGAGTCATCCTCCAAACCTTTCTTAGGTTGCAATTACACTTAAAGAGTTAGATGAGTATTAACTAGCATGATAAGATGAGTGTTAGACTGGATTAGCACAAGAGACAATAGTTTAGTTCAGAACAGAGGATTTCTCTGGAATATGTTTACTAAATTGTTGTTATTTGCTGATTTTATGGAATGAGAGGTAATGAGATTATGAGGTTGGTTTCTTCATGAAAAGTGTTTTATACATCTTCAGCTATGACATATATATATTATTCAGGATTTTATGGATTTAAAAAAGAATTATGCGAACTTCATTTTGAACAAAACAGAACCTCTGTTTTTAGTGGAACTTGTGACCTTTCTAGGATCTATAGATTTTTATCAACTCTTGGAGTTCTAATTCAAAAGAGTTCATTCACAAAAGTTTTTTGTTACATCTTCTACTGTAACATAGTCAAGTTTCAGATTAATCGGATGAGTTTTGGATTTCAAACCAAGGTGATTCTGGATAAAGTGATTTCTGAATACGGCATCAGTTTTGTAACAGATTGAGCGAATTATTGCTCTTTGTATAAAAGGATTTGGAGCAATGTGTCTCATGAAAAATATTGATTTATGTGTCCTTTATGACATATTCAAATTTGAGGATTTTACAAACTGGTTTGGTTATGTTTATGGGTTTAGACGTGAAGACTAGTAAGTGACTTGGTTTCGCCAGTTAGGATGGTTTTACATTTAGTTGAGTTTGCACGATATGAGACGTGTGCAGCAAGACCGGATGATTGACCTCCTTAATATTGACCGGATGGTATGTGAATAGGTGATGATTGATGAAAGATGATATGTGATGACTGATGAAAGATGATATGTGATGATGTAATGGTTGTTGAAAGGTGATGGGCCAGGACTAAGTGCCATGCGATAACATAAAACTTCGTGGGGGTCACCTCTAGAAACTTGTGCCAAAAATTGTATGAGCCACTACTAGAACCTTATACCATCGACGTATATGGGCAAGGACTAAGTGCTATTCAATAAGTTATGTTATGGGCCAGGACTAAGTGCCACACGATAACATAAAATTTCGTGGGGGTCACCTCTAGAATCTTGTGCCAAAGATTGTATGAGCCACCACTAGAACCTTATACCACCGACGTATATGGACAAGGACTAAGTGCTATATAATAAGTTATGTTCTGGGCCAAGACTAAGTGCCACTCGATAACGTAAAACTTCGTAAGGGTTACCTTTAGAACCTTGTGCCAAAGACCGTGTGAGCCACTTCCAGAACCTTGTACTATTGTTATATGCAGTCAAGGACTAAATGCTACATGATAAGATGATTCTGTGTGACACATTGATACAGCCATGAGTATATTTATTAAGTGTGGATTGAACTGTTGATATGTTGATGATGACTGATGTGAAGTATACTAGTGGTTAAAGATGTTTGCTGCATATTTTTGTATATAAACTGTAGAGACAGACCGTCCAGATGTTAGATCGTTCAGATGTTACATCGTCCAGATCTTACATCTTTCGGATCTTACATTGTCTCAAACATTTATCATCTCAGCTCTTGATTGTTTGATAGTTTCCATACCTCGATTTGTTTGTGTGAATATGTTATCCTTGGGTGGATTTCTTCCTAATCGAGGTTTGGAGAGTTGACTCGGTGAACTGTTGTTTAGGTACCTAGATGGAGGTACGACAAGTACGTCATGGAGTCCCATAGGCGATAGTTTTTGGAGCATGCTTTTTTGGTGGACATGAAACTAGTGGCTGTAGATCCCAAAGTAGATAAACCTTTATTTTGGTTTAATCTTTTGTATATGAATTCGGGATTATTTTATGAGATGTGCTTTGTGTAATTTGACTAACCTGCTTTCCTATCCCAAGTTTGTTTTTATCTGGGTATTGTTTATTATGCTTTCGCATGTGCATAGAGGTTTGGGTCGGCGACGCTACCTGGGAACGTCGCATTTCATTCGACCGTTGTGGGATGTGCGCGCGCTCGAGATTTGGGGCGTGACATTGATGCTCGATAACCTTTTATATTATCTTCAACAAATCAAGGGCTAAACTAGCACGTTTTATGAAACTTGAGTTATTTGTGTACTTTTCGATTGAATTGGCCCGAATAGGTGTTGAACACTCAGGAAAAGAAAGTGCTTAGTTACTATTGAATGTGTACATAGTTGTTTCTCGCATGAATTTCGCTTCATGTCGTAACATAGAACCTTGCATCTGGTCTCAATCAATGAGATAAACTAGTAAGATGATCCTCAATGATTGATCATTTTCACCAACGGGAACTTCAGAGGTGGTCACACTATTCTTTTTGGGTGGAAAATGGGGATGTTCCTCGACGGCTGACTTTATACGTGCTCTAGCAATGGCAGTAGCAAACTTTTGTACCCGAGTTGATACAAATGATCAATATCCTTTGTTCTATTTTCTAGGTATTGATCCGACCATACTTTTACAACAACTCTAGTTAGTTTTTTTATGCATTGCAATATCTTTGGCATAGAATGCTTATGAAGTATTCAAAGCGTGTGATAAGATTGGATCCTCCGTTTGTTTGAGCTCTTATCAGAAGTTCTATAATTTAACTCAAATCACTCGAAGGAGATGGAGTACAGGAAGGGACACATGATCATGTACCACTATCATTAGCCATTCCAATAGCCCGAGTGGACCTTGGGCATGACAGAGCATTTATACAATGTCTCGCTCACAATTCTCCTCCAAGATCAAATCGGAGGGCTTTGAGTGCTTTATGAGAACCAGTGGATCAATGTTCCTCCAGTACCTAGAGCACTCCAATAAAACCATGTTTCGAGGGTAAGTAGCTTTAGCTAGATGTCACCATTTATCTATGAACTTTTTTGAAACCATGTTTTGATTGGTCAACGCACTGCAATCCTCTTCTCACCCTTATTATGGTCCTTTCTCAGATGCTAAGTTAGTCGAAGAGCTCTTGAGAACTCAGGAAAATAGTACCATTGCATCTTCCCTGTAGCAACAACATTATGTCTTCATAGTCCGCTCTTTTCTTTGGTTACCATTCCTAGATTGCTTGTGCATGAAGTATTCTAATAGGCTATTTGACTAATCCAAACTTGATTGTTACTTCATCCGATCGTGCTAGCCTAACATTGATGGGTTCAAAATTGTCTAAATGAGAAAGATGTATGTTGAAAACAGTGCTTTTCACAGGAGCAATCAATGGAGGTTCTTAATATTCTGCAATTTTTGAATCTATCAACATTAAGATTGCGATCCTAGGAGTGCATAGAAATTATGTTCCTTCATTCTGACTTGAAAATTGACGGAACAAGAATGTGTCACAGATTGTCGCATTTGCTGCTGTAATAAATGACCAATTGAAGAGTGTCGAGCACTAAGTGTGGCAAGCAAGAGAGGCCCAAGAGTGTTGGTGGTATGCTTCTTCGGTGATGCTTGTCGGCCATCTTCACTGCTATATGGACCCATCAAGGAATTAAGATTAGCAAACAACCCACCAATCTACAAGGAGACTATGTTCCCAAACTACACTGTCCATTACATTTCCAAAGGCCTAGGCGGAGCTTTTGAACCCCTGGATTTCAAGCTTTAGACCCAGTTTAACTTAGTTTGTGGTCTTGTTTATGTTTGCATTTAAAGATAAAAGTCTGTCCATCTGTTCATCTATGTAAAAGTCCCACAGAACAAGCTTGCCCTTCTTCACTGCTTGGTCACCGGCGCCTATATCCCTTCGATAGAACCATGAGCAGGAACACAACTCTAAAAAAAAAAAAATTCATTCTCTAAACAAAAGCAGAACCCGAAAGATGGTACGAAATAGAGGTAGACGAAGATTGACTGATAAGGCTCTTAGATCAAAAGAAATAAGTGATCTCTAGATGAAACCGTGCCTACTACTCGGATGATAGTTACAACACTAATCTATCACAAAAAATTTGCTATTTCGGAAACATTTCTAATTGGTTCAGCTTCAAATTCCACTAAAAAGTGGAATTCTTGCTGGCCTCCAACTCACTCAGTGATGATTAACCACAATCAGCTGCAAGGCAAAAATCCATGTATAGTTTATAAATAAGCTACTGATATCATGCATTGTAATGTTTCCATTACATTCAATTCATAATCCAAACTCATCCCCAACAAATTCACATTCACATTCACATTGAAACTAAATTGCAGGAGAGAAAGAGAGAGAGAGGCCCTGGGCGGGCCGGGGGGGACAATGTCTACCATCTGTTTGGCCTCCAACTTTAGCAAGTAGAATAATGACACAATGAGCGACGAATCGAAAGTCGAAGTCAAAGGCCTCGTCGATTTCGAGATTATCAAAATTCCAAGACCCTTCATCTTACAGACCAGGATATCCGAAGACAGCTTCGAATTGACCGGTAGCTCTGAGAATCTCAGCTTCCCAATCATCAACCTTAGTAGAATCGACTGCGGCGTAGCCAAGAGGAAAGAGGCAATAAAGAGGATGAGACGCTAGAGTTCTTCCAGGTGGTGAATCACGGAGTTTTGTCAGCCATTATGGAGGATATGAAGGAGGGAGCAAAGAGGTTCCACGAGCAAGACAATGAGGCAAAGAAGGTGTTTTACACGTGCGAAAAAATAAGGAAGGTGGTGTTCAACAGAAATCTAGAGCGATACATGTCGTTAGTGGCGAACTGGAGGGACATTTTCTTCTGCAATATAGCGTTGAGCTCACCGTCACCGGAGGAGCTGCCGGAAGTTTGCAGACATGTGAGCATGTGTTTAGGCAAGGCCTTCAGTCATGGAGGCAACGACGCCACTTCTTGGTGCTACATGCCCCGAGAGAGAATCCAGAGGTCGCAACCATAGAGTCTCATGGACTCGAGATTACTAGCCAAACGGAGTAGAGTCTCGAGCATCCGTATCCGTACTACCATTAAGAAATAGACGCTTTAGTTTAGAGAAAGGGGTGAATGTGGACCCCACTGCTGCTTCTGATGGGCAATTTGGATGGGCCATCAATTGTTGCCCCAACATTTTTGTGCCATTTATCTCCATTTCTTCCACTTGGGGGAATGGCGGCACTAAGCTGAAGAGGAGACGAACCTGTATTTTTACAAACCGAAGCTTTGGGATGGATGACCGTGAATTGTCATCCGCCATGCGCGCGTCACCCTCCATCTCACTTCCTAGCCTCAGATTGGTTTGGTGTAGGGATTCTGGGTCTCGCATAGTCTGGCATCTTCAGGCTCGCACTTCCCCTCCTCACTTTGTTATGTTCTTGCTCTCTGCTTTGGACTTTTCGCTCTGATGTAGGGCATCCGCGTTTTGCATCGTCTTGCTAATGGACCCCCATGAAACCCACTCGTATGAAAAACGAGAGTCATGAGGAAGCTCACGAATGGGGGAGGATGGCAACTAGCTTTATGGCCCTCATGCGCAAGTAGTTCCCTCGGGAGCTTAGCTGATTGAGAAGCGGGGTAAAAACCGCAACAGATTCTCCTTAGTCATCAAGGAGAACGATGGTCAAGGTAGGAATGTTAGGGGTGAATCCTCTTAACTTGGAGCTGGAAGCATGGAAAAAGGGTAAGGCCAAAGAAAGTGCTCCACTCACTCAACGAAACATCTCCACAAGCCGATCAGGTTTTCGACAAAATGATCAAGACAAGAGCAGACTTTTTGTTCAAAGAAAGTCTTGTTCCAAGTCTCGCCGAGATGATAGGAGGGGCAATTATGGGGTGTTTAACCAAGGAAATGGCTTCAGGAACACAAGCAATGATATGTCTATAGGGCGGCACGAACCAGCTGAGACTGAGTTTGCCTCGAGGATACTCACTCAGCCACCAAATCAGGCCTAATCATGGTCAAATGTTGCCAAGGCGGCCACCAAAGGTTACGACCTTACTTATAACCCCCAAATGTGGAAGATGAGGAGTCGGTGATTTGGATCTCTGAAGAAGTTCTGAATGCATGCGACCCCAAGTGGAATCAGTGCCTAGTTGGGTATTATGTGGGCAAGAGGATTCCTTTCAAATTGACAGAAAGTGTCCTCAAGCATGTTTGGGCTAATCACCTCTAGGAAGTTGTAGTTAATGATGAAGGTTTCTTCTTCTTTTTTCATGTGCCTGATAGTGATTTCTAGAAGAGGATACTTGAAGGGGGGCCAATTACCATCGCTAGGGTTCCATTAATCCTCCAACAATTGAATCCTTTTCTTGAGCTTAAAAAAGGCCATCATGAGACGGTACTGGTCTTGGTACGCTTGAGGAACGTGCCTTTTGCTTTGTGGTCTTCTATAGGTGTTAGCACCTTAGCAAGTAGAGTTGGAAAGCCTCTTTATGTGGACAGCCAAACTGAGATGATGAAGAGATTATCGTTTATTCATGTCTGTAGAAATAAGCACCAAAAAGCCTTTGAAGGAGACACTGACTATATGGCTTGGAGAAGTTTCACATAAGGTTAAGGTAGAGTATTAGTGGAGGCCTGCTGTGTGTTTACTGTATGAATCTTTTGGGCACAAATGTGCTACCACTACTCTTTCTGGGTCAATTCATGTCCCCGTAGCTACACCCAGAATTACTGCATCCCAGGGGGTTCCAAGGCATACACCAGATGCAGCTATGGTTTGTCCAAGTCCTGTCATTGATAATTTGGAAACTTTAAACCTTGAACTTCATGTGCTAGAGTATGACACCAGGGTTAGGCAACCACCACCACAGTTGAAAGGTAAGTGGGAAACGGTTAGTTATAAGAGGAAGTCCTCAAAGTTAGCTGGGAAGATATCATCTTTGAAATTGTTAACAAGCTGTATGAAGACTCGCCTAGTAACTGATATGAGTAAGGAGAGTCAAGGAGGGGCCCACCTTTCAGTTGCTCAACCCGACGAGGCTAGAGATTCTCTCACTCAATGTATTGACTCATCTACTTTGGATGATGAAGCCGGAGACCCAACGTGCAACACAGCTAGTGATAGCCAAGCTGTGGCGTCTTTGTCCACTTCAAAAGAGGCAGTGAGGGCTTAGTCAAGCCCTTAGCACAAGCCATAGGAGTCCCAGTATCGACCCTCCCGGCCATTGCCCCAGCCCTGGCTCTAGCATCTATCATAGCCCCGACCATAGTTCCAGTTCCAACTAAAGACTCATCATCTGGCTATTCTCAAATCACGACGTTTCATGGCATATGCCCTATTAGTATTGCACCGGAATTGGCCATGTCTTCTCCCAGCGAATGTTCCCCTAAGACCGTTCCTAGAAGAAAGGGCAGGCAAGCTAGGAAGCGCTAACTCCCTTCTCTTTTATATATCTGTATATAGGAGTGTGGAACATAAGAGGGTTAATGAACCCTATTAAATAAGCTGAGATTAGGAACCTCATTAGATTTCATAATCTCTATTGTGTGAGTAATTTGGAAACCGAAGTCCCATCCTTGCTTTTCAAAATTTTTTTTTGCCAACATCACACCAGGTTGGACTTGGATTGCTAATTATGACTACTCCCCTAGAGGGAGAATTTGGGTAGGGTGGGATCCTAACTCAACTATCTTTGACGTCTCGATGGCCTCCACTCAATCTATACACGGTGTAATTAGGAATTTGAATTATGATTCTGATTTTGTCATGACGTTGGTGTATGCTAAACACACTTTTATGGATAGAAAAACTCTTTGGGATGAGCTTATTCAATGCAGTTCAACTCTTATGGATTTTCCTTGGCTTCTAGTAGGAGGATTTAACGCGATTAAGGATGCTTCAGACAGGATGGGGGGTTCTCAAAATTGGCTCCCATCTTACGATGATTTCCATAATTGTATGGCTGAGGCTAAATTAGACGATTTGAGATATGTGGGTTGCAGATTTACTTGGGTAGCCTCTTCTAGGGAAAATCGTAAGTAGGGGAAGATTGACAGGGTCTTAGTCAACGACCAGTGGGGCTTAGTCTTCTCTTATTCGGAGGCAACCTTCTTGGCGCTAGGTATCTCTAATCACTCTTCGATGATTGTAAGGATTTTTCCACCTTAACTAGTTAAAAGGCCATTCAAATTTTTCAATTTTTGGATGATGCACCCGTCATTCTCCTCTTTGGTGGACCAAGTTTGGGATACCCAAGTAATAGGTACACCAATGTTAGTGCTTTGTTCTAAACGGAAGTTCCTTAAGTACCGGTTGAAATGGCTAAACATAGACTCTTTTTCGGATATCTCTGCATGAAAGAACTTAGCTCGAAGGGAGCTTACTTTGATCCAACAGTCTCTCCAGAATGATCTGTTCAATCCTATTCTTGGCCAACAGGAGGAAAGCCTCTTTGACAACTTCTATTATCTTCAGATTCAGGAGGAATCCTTCTATAGGCAGAAATCTTGGATTAAATGGTTAAAAGAGGGTGACCTAAACACGAAATTCTTTCATCATTCGGTGAAGAATCGCTAGCTGCACAACATGATACTCTCAGTAGTAGATGATAATGGTGTTCAGCTCTTAGATCCGAAAAGGGTGGCGGATACTTTTGTGTCACACTTTCAGAATTTGTTTGCCTCTACTCCTTTGCTTTCTCAACTCACCTGGCGAGAAGTTAGAAAGTTATTACAACACATCCTAGCTTATTCTCATGTATGGGCTCTATCCATTCCCATCACTGACTTAGAAATATGCAACACCTTGTTTTCACTTACCTCTGGAAAAGCACTAGGGCCTGATGGATTTAATGTGAATTTCTTTAAACATTCCTAGGATATAGTTAGACCATAAGTAGTCTCGGTGGTAAACGACTTTTTTGTTTAAGGGAAATTACTTCGTAGAGGACCATCGGTAGCCAATGGCTTGTTGTAACACAATTTACAAATGCATCACTAAGATATTGGCAAACTGGCTAGTGCCACGCCCTGAACCTTGAGCGCGCGCACATCCCACAACGGTCGGATGAAATGCGACGTTCCTAGGTAGGGTCTCTGACCCAAACCTCTATGCACATGCAGAAGCGTAATAAACAATCCCCGGACAACAACAAACTTGAGATAGGAAAGCAGGACAATCAAATTACACAAAGCACATCTCATAAAACAATCCTGAATTCATATACAAAAGACTAAACAAAAATAAAGATTTATCTACTTCGGAATCTACAGCCACTAGTTTCATGTCCACCAAAAAGGCATGCTCCAAAAATTGTCGCCTACGGAACTCCATGACTTACTTGTCATACCTCCATCTAGGCACCTGAAAAATAGTTCACCGATTTAACTCTCCAAACCTCGATTAGGAAGAAATCCACCCAAGGATAACATATTCGCACAAACAAATCGAGGTCTGGAAACTGTCAGACTATCAAGATCTGAGACAATAAATGTTTGAGACGATGTAACATCTGAACGATTTAACATCTCGACGATCTATCTTTACAGGTCATATACAAAAATATGCAGCAAACATCTTTAATCACTAGTATACTTCACATCAGTCATTATCAACATATCAATAGTTCAATCCACACTTAATTAACATACTCATGGCTGTATCAATGTGTCACACAGAATTATCTTATCATGTAGCATTTAGTCCTTAACTGCATATAACAATAGTACAAGTATCTAGAGGTGGCTCACACGGTCTTTGGCACAAGGTTCTAAAGGTGACCCCCACGAAGTTTTATGTTATCGCGTGGCACTTAGTCCTGGCCTAGAACATAACTTATTGTATAGCACTTAGTCGCTGCCCATATACGTCGATGGTACAAGGTTCTAGTGGTGGCTCATACAATCTTTGGCACAAGGTTCTAGAGGTGACCCTTACGAAGTTTTATGTTATCGCGTGGCACTTAGTCCTGACCTAGAACATAACTTATTGTATAGCACTTAGTGCCTGCCCATATATGTTGGTGGTACAAGGTTCTAGTGGTGGCTCATACAATCTTTGGCACAAGGTTCTAGAGGTGACCCCCACGAAATTTTACGTTATCGCGTGGCACTTAGTCCTGGCCCATCACCTTTCAACAACCATTACGTCATCACATATCATCTTTCATCAGTCATCACATATCGTCTTTCATCAATCATCACATATTCACATACCATCCAGTCAATAATAAGGAGGTCAATCATTCGGCTTTGCTGCACACGTCCCATATTGTGCCAACTCAGCTAAATGTAAAACCACCATAATTAGCGAAACCAAGTCACTTACGTGTCTCCGCGTCTAAACCCATAAACATAATCAAACCAGTTTGTAAAATCCTCAAATTTGAAAATGTCATAAAGGACACATAAATCAACATTTTTCATGAAGACACCTTACTCCAAATCCTTCTGTACAAAAAGTAGTAAATCGCTTAATCTGTTACAAAAATTGATGTCATTTTCAGAAATCATTTATCCAGAATCACCTTGGTTCGAAATCCATAAGTCATCTGATTGATATGAAATTTGACTATGTTATAGTAGAAGATGTAACAAACAATCTTAATGAATGAACTCTTTCGAAATTTGAACTCCAAGAGTTGATAAAAATCTATAAATCTTAGAAAGGTCACAAGTTCCAGCAAAAACAGAAGTTATGTTTTGTTCAAAACAAAGTTCACATAATTCTTTTATAAATCCATAAGATCCCGAGTAAAATAAATGTCATAGCTGAAGATGTATAAACCACTTTTCATGAAGGATTCATGAAGGAACCAACCTCATAATCTCATCACCTCTCGTTTATGGAATCAACAAACAACAACAGTTCAGTAAACACATTCCAGAGAAATCCTTTGTTCTGAACTAAACTATTTGTGCTAATCCAGTCTAACACTCATCTTATTATGCTGGTTAACACTCATCTAACTCCTTAAGTGTAATCGCAACCTAAAAAAGGTTTGGAGGCCGACTTACCTGGTTAGCAACCCAACAAGTCCACATCGATGGTGGCGCAAAAGCGACTACAACTCACGTTTACTTCAGCTCCAAAAGAGACTCAGATGATGCTGAAAAAGCCTTGTGTGTTGCTTCCTGAGTTGCTGACTTGAGAGCTATGTATCTCAGCTTGAACAATGGAGGTGTAAGAAGTGAAAATATCCAGAATAAGCTGAAGTAGAACTAGCTGTGATATTTCATGCTCAGCTATAAAGGGTGAAGCAATAAGCCTTGAAAAGTCAAACTAAAATATATAAACACTTGAGTACTTGCCCCATAAGTTTTCTACTCTATCCAATGGCAGTTTTCCCCTCTCAAACTTCTCCAACAAGCCAAGTATGAAGGTTATAATGCAGCAGCCCCTCATATCTATGAATTTGCACTCATTCACCTCAAGTTACATTCAACTCCTCATTGATTCAACTTACACCTATTCTGCAAAATATTATCTTTGAGAGGTGTTGAAATTTAAGATGTCACAACTCTTCCCTTCTTACAAAAAATTTTTCCTCGAAATTTAAACCATTACACTCCTTCTTCAAACAGGTAGGGATATCTTTACCTCATCGTTTCTTCACTCTCCCAAGTAGCACCTTCTGTCCCATGATGTTGCCAAACTACCTTAACCAAGGAGATCGTCTTAGTACGGAACACTTGTTCCTTTTGATCCACGATCTGAGTTAGTTTTTCCACATATGACCCTCAGTCATCCACGTCTAATTCCTCAAAGTTTAGCACGAGTCGGATTAGGTTCATACTTTCTCAACATAAACACATGAAAGACATCATGTACTTGTGCTAGTCTCGGTGGCAATGCCAAACGATATGCTAAAGTCCCTATTTTCTCCAGAATCTCAAAAGGACCAAATACCTTGGACTTAACTTTCCTTTTTTGCCAAAACATGAAGTACCCCTCATTGGTGACACCTTCAGAAAGACATGCTCACCAACTTGGAACTCTAATGGTCTTCGACGCTTATCTGCATAACTCTTTTGGCGACTCTAGGCTGTCTTTAGTCTCTCACGTATGATGGTGACAACATCCACTGATTGTTGAACCAATTCAGGGCCTGTTATCTTTCTCTCCCCAACTTCATTCCAACAAATTGGTGTTCTACACGCTTTGCCATACAACGCCTCAAATGGTGCAATCTGAATACTCTGTAGATAGTTATATTGTGGGCAAACTACACTAGATGAAGCTGTTTATCCCAGCCTCCTTTGAAGTCCAAAACACATGCTCTTAGCATATCCTCAAGAGTCTAAATTGTCCTATCGGATTGTCCATCTGTTTGAGGATGATAGGCTGTGCTATATTGCAGCTTTGTTCCTAAGGCAGTCTGTAAACTTCTCCAAAATGCTGCTGTGAACTTTGGATCTCAATCAGACGTAATGGTCACTAGTACTCCATGTAGACGCACTATCTAGCGCACATACAACTCAGGATATCTATCTAATGCATAGTCCTTTTGCACAGAAATGAAGTGAGCAGACTTTGTTAGTCTGTCAACCACGACCCATATAGAACCATTACCTCACTGACTTCTTGGTAAGCCCATCACAACATCCATTGTGATATGTTCCCATTTCCACTTAGGAATCTCAAGAGGTTGCAACAATCCTTCTGGCTTACAATGTTGTGCTTTCACTTGTTGACATGTCAAACACTTATCGACATGCTTGGCAATATCCACCTTCAGACCAGTCCACCAATAGTGTTGACGCAGATTCTGGTACATCTTAGTACTCCCTGGATGAATGCTGTAGCTGCTATGATGAGCTTCTGACAGTATCTCTTCCTTAAGCTCTATATCATCGGGTACACACAATCGTCCACAAAACTTCAATATTCCATCTTCTGAAACATGAAAGTCATCCTTTCTCTTTTCTGCATCTCCTTGCAGAATCTTTTGGATCTCAAGGTTTTGTTGACTGCAACTTCTTGATCCTTATCTACATTTCTGGTTCAATTCCGAGGGTGGCCATAAGGCTTGAAAGGTGGCGTACCTCAAATTTGAAAATAGAATCTCGAGTTCTTTCAAATAAGATCCATTTATGAATCATCATCTATGCAATAGATGACTTTCTACTCAACGCATCTGCGACCTTGTTAGCTTTCCCAGGGTGATACAAAATATCACAATCATAGACCTTAAGAAGTTCCATCCAATGTCGTTGTCTCATATTCAACTCCTTTTGAGAGAATAAATACTTGAGACTTTGATAGTCTATAAAGATTTGGAACCTTTCTATACACAAATAATGTCTCCAAATTTTCAGAGCAAATATAATTGCCGCAAGTTCTAAGTCATGCGTCAGGTAGTTCAACTCATGAGGTCTTACCTGACGAGACGCGTATGCACAACTCTGCCATATTGCATTAACACACAGCCTAGTCTCTTGAATGAAGCATCACTATATATCTCATATCCTCTAGGTCCAAACGGAATTATCAAAACAGGTGCAGTAGTCAGCTTTTGCTTAAGCTCTTGGAAATTACTATCGCACTTATCCGTCCATACAAACTTCTCTTCCTTCTTCAACAATCGAGTTAATGGCATAGCTATTGATGAGAATCCTTCAACGAATCGTCTATAATAACCTGCCAATCCCAAGAAGCTTCTGACCTCTATCACTATCGATGATCTTCGCCAATTGATCATAGCCTCAATCTTAGTTGGGTCCACGGAAATCCCTTCAGCTGAAATCACACGGCCTAAGAAACTTACATGAGTTAACCAAAACTCACACTTGCTAAACTTGGCATACAATCCATGCTCTAGTAAAATCTAAAGCACTATCCTCAAATGCCTTTCGTGCTCCTCCATACTCCTCGAGTACATCAAGATGTCATCAATGAACACAATCACAAACCAATCCAAATACTCCTTGAATACACGGTTCATTAGATCCATGAAAGTGGCTGGGGCATTGGTTAAACCAAATGGCATCACGGTAAACTCATAATGACCATAACGCGTACGAAATGCCGTCTTTGGTATATCGTCCTTTCTAATCCTCAATTGATGATACCTGGTCCTCAAGTCAATCTTTGAAAATATCAACACTCCTTGCAACTAATCAAACAAGTCATCAATCCTCGGTAATGGATACTTGTTCTTGATCGTTACTTGATTGAGTTGCCTATAGTCAATGCAAAGGCGCAATGAACCATCTTTCTTCTACACAAACAGAGCTAGTGCTCCCCAAGGTGATGCATTAGGATGTATGAATCCCTTATCCAACAACTCTTGCATCTACACCTTCAGTTCCTTCAGCTCTGACAACGCCATACGGTAAGGAGCCTTAGAGATTGGCTTTGTTCCAAGGGCTAATTCAACCACAAAGTCAATCTCCCTTTCTGGGGGTATACCACATAATTCTTTTGGAAACACATGAGCAAACTCTTTGACTATTGCAATGTTTACCAACTTTGGCTCCTCAATGGTTGTATCCATAACTATTGCCAAGTAACCCTAACAATCCCCGTCTAACAAACAGGCTGCCTTAAACGACGAGATTAAAGTAATTGATGGTACTCCTCGACTTCCAATGAACTCGAAACTTTCACCTTCTGGTGGTTTAAACTGAATCGCCTTATGATAATAATCCATGGAAGCTCGCTACTTAGTGGGCTAGTCCATACCGATTATCACATCAAAAACATACATTGGTAGAACTATCATATTGATCTTTCCCTCTCGCTCACCACCAATAAACTTGCAATCAGGACAACCTACTCTAAGACAGCACACTATTCTTCAATGGGGTAGATATACTAATTAATGACTCCAAACGTTCAGGACTTAATCCTACCAACTTAACATACTGCTCAACAAGAAAAGAATGAGTAGCTCAAGGGTCAAATAAATCATAAGCAGCATGGTCGTTTAGTGAGACCATACCTTTGACAACGTCTGATATGTCCTCTGCCTCACGTCGAGTGATAGCATAAACCCTTCCTTGTGATTCAAACCACTCTGTGATGCATATATCTATTCTGACACAACAGTAGTGGTGGTGGCAACTATGGTCCCTTCTGCCACTATGGACAATTCTTGATCTGGTGACCGTGTTAGCCATATTTAAAACAAGCTTTTGTCCTAACAAGATAGGGAGCTGAACCGTGCCTCTTCCCACATAAATGACACATGCCGATCGAGTTAGACATTGTCTTTCTATTCGTATCCTTTCTGTTAGGTGGAATGTGATACTTTCCCCTAGTCATTGGCTTCTTCCTAAACCGATTTCTATCCTTGTTCGGCTCAAATCTCGACCCAGATGTGGCAGCTCATTTGTTCAGGTTCCTCTCTATTAGTTGTGCTCGTTCATATATCTCATTGTAGTTTTTTAGATTGAACGGTACTAATGGGTCTTTTAGTTCTGGTTTAAGTCCATCCCGGAATCTCCTTGCTCGATCCACCGGATCTTCAATTAGTTTTGGTGCATACTGGGATAACTTTGCAAATTTTGCTTCGTATATTGATCCATCGACATTGGACCTTGACGAAGACTTTGAAATTCTGCCATCTTTTGCTCCTTGGCAAATTCAGAAAAATACTTGCCATTAAACACTTCAACGAAGGCGTTCCACTCTGGAATCACACATTCAGGGAATACTCTTCCTTTGGTGGCCTTCCACCAAGTACTTGCATTACCATGCAATTTATAGACTGCAAGGACTACTTTCTCTTCTTCTAAGCATTTCAGTAATGCAAAGGCTTTCTCCAATTCCTAGATCCAAAGGGTTGCAGCCTCGGGATCTCTTGCTCCTGTGAATTTCGGCAGTTTCAACTTCAAAAATTGTTCAACAAGCTTGTGCATCTGTCGTTCAGCCATCATATTCCCAGGTGGAATTTTAGCAGGTGCAGCGGCAGCTTGATTCTAGGCTTGTTATCCCATCAAATTTTCCACACTCTCAAGTGCTTGCATGATCCCCTCGATTCTAGGATCACCAGATGTTGCTACTCCAACTACATTTGGCGGTGGTTCTATTCCATTGGCGTTGACCTGAGCCGGTGCCTTTCCTAGGGTACCAACCCTTTTTAGCGTTCTACCCCTAGTAACAGACATTGTGGACCTCTTTCTAGAAGTCCTCTCCTCTTGATCACTCATTCTACAAAATCTTTAAAGAAACATGTTTCCTAGTGGAGTTAGGAAACTGAGTAATCAATACCAAACAATCTGCCAATCAGATATCAATCACATGCTCTGATACCACTTCAGGCGGGGACATCATGCCCCGAACCTCAAGCGCACACACATCCTAACGGTCGAATGAAATGCGACGTTCCCAAACCTCTATGCACATGCGGAAGCATAATAAACAATCCCCGGACAACAACAAATTTGAGATGGGAAAGCAGGACAATCAAATTATACAAAGTACATCTCATAAAATAATCCTGAATTCATATACAAAAGACTAAACCAAAATAAAGGTTTATCTACTTCGGGATCTACAGCCACTAGTTTCATGTCCACCAAAAAGGCGTGCTCCAAAAACTATCACCTACGGGACTCCATGACGTACTTGTCGTACCTCCATCTAGGTACCTGAAAAGCAGTTTACCGAGTCAACTCTTCAAGCCCCAATTAGGAAGAAATCCACCCAAGGATAACATATTCACATAAACAAATCGAGGTCTAGAAACTATCAGACTATCAAGATTTGAGACGATGTAAGATCCAAACGATGTAAGATCTAGATGATGTAACATCTGAATGACATAAGATCTGGACGATGTAACATCTGAACGATCTAACATTTGGACGATCTGTCTCTACAATTCATATACAAATATATGCATCAAACATCTTTAACCACTAGTATATTTCACATTAGTTATCATCAACATATCAATAGTTCAATCCACACTTAATAAACATACTTATGGTTGTATCAATGTGTCACACAGAATCATCTTATCGTGTAGCACTTAGTCCTTGACTGCATATAATAATAGTACAAGATTCTAGAGGTGGCTTACACGGTCTTTGGCACAAGGTTCTAGAGGTGACCCCCACGAAGTTTTACGTTATCACGTGGCACTTTAACTTATTGTACAGCACTCAGTCCCTGTCCATATGCATCGGTGGTACAAGGTTCTAGTGGTGGCTTATACAATCTTTGGCATAAGGTTCTAGAGGTGACCCCTACGAAGTTTTATGTTATCGCGTGGCACTTAGTCTTGGCCCAGAACATAACTTATTGTATAACACTTAGTCCCTACCCATATACGTCGGTGGTACAAGGTTCTATTGGTGGCTCATACAATCTTTGGTACAAGGTTCTAGAGGTGACCCCCACAAAGTTTTATGTTATTTCGTGGCACTTAGTTCTGGCCCATCGCCTTTCAACAACCATTACATCATTACATATCATCTTTCATCAATCATCACATATTCACATACCATCCAGTCAATATTAAGGAGGTCAATCATCCGGCCTTGCTGAACACGTCACATATCGTGCCAACTCAGTTAAATGTAAAACCACCTTAACTGGAGAAACCAAGTCACTTATGTGTCTCCACGTCTAAACCCATAAACATAACCAAACCAGTTTGTAAAATTCTCAAATTTGAATATGTCATAAAGGACACATAAACCAACATTTTTCATGGAGGCACCTTGCTCCAAATCTTTCTGTACAAAGAATGGTAAATCGCTCAATCTATTACAAAAACTGATGTTGTTTTTTAGAAATCACTTTATCAAGAATCACCTTGGTTTGAAATCCAAAACTCATCCGATTGATCTGAAATTTGACTATGTTGCAGTAGAAGATGTAATAAACAATTTGTGTGAAGGAACTCTTTCGAAATTCGAACTCCAAAAGTTGATAAAAATCTGTAGATCATAGAAAGGTCACGCGTTCTAGCAAAAACAGAGGTTTGTTTTGTTCAAAACGAAGTTCATATAATTCCTTTTTAAATCCATAAAATCGTGAGTGAAATATATGTCATAACTGAAGATGTATAAAACACTTTTCACGAAGGAACTAACCTCATAATCTCATCATCTCTCATTCCATAAAATCAGCAAACAATAACAGTTCAGTAAACACATTCCAGAGAAATCCTCTGTTCTAAACTAAACTATTGTCTCTTGTGCTAATCTAGTCTAACACTCATCTTATCATGCTGGTTAACACTCATCTAACTCCTTAAGTGGAATCACAACCTAAGAAAGGTTTGAAGACTGACTCACTTGGTTAGCAACCCAACAAGTCCACGTCGACGGTGGCACAAAAGCAACTACAACTCATGTTTACTTCAACTCCAAAAAAGGCTCAAATGATGCTGAAAAAGCCTTGTGTGCTGCTTCCTGAGTTGCTGACTTGAGAGCTACGTATATGAACTTGAACAATGGAGGTGTAAGAAGTGAAAATATCCAGAATAAGCCGAAGTGGAACCAGTTGTGATATTTCACGCTCAGCTGTAAAGGGTGAAGCAACAAAGCCTTGAAAAGTCAAACTAAAATATCTAAACACTTGAGTACTTGCCCCATAAGCCTTCTACTCTATCAAATAGCAATTTTCCCCTCTCAAAACTTCTCCAACAAGCCAAGTATGAATGTTGTAATGCAGCAACCCCTCATACCTACGAATTTGCACCCATTCACCTCAAGTTACATTCAACTTCTCATTGATTCAACTTATACCCATTCTGCAAAATAGTTGTTGAAATTCAGGATGTCACAGCTAGCCTCTGTATTGCCTTCTATTGTTAATGCCTCACATAATGCATTTTTCCATGGCCGCCACATTAGTGATAATATCCTATTGGCACAAGAGTTATTTTGTGGGTTTCATCGAGACCCCTATTCGCCAAAATGTGCTATTAAGGTGGATTTTAGGAAGGCCAATGATACAATGGATTGGCAATTTCTGAAGCTTACTTTATTGGCTTTTGGTTTTCCTAAAAAATTGATTGCACTCATCATGGAATGTGTTTGTACCCCTAAATTCTCTATATCTATTAATGGAGAGCTCCATAGATTTTTCCCAAGTGGTAGAGGACTCAGACAAGGTGACCCACTATCACTTTATCTTTTTACTCTAGTTGTAGAGGTATTTATAGGTCTCATACATCGCTAGACATGCAATAGGGATTTCAAATTCTTTTAGAGGTGCAAGACTATTGGTTTGTCCCATCTTTTCTTTGCAGATGATGTGCTTCTCTTTAGTAAGGCTAATGTGGAGTCAGTCACTCTCTTGAAGTCAGCGATTTATACTTTCTCTGAGTGGTCTGGCCTAGAGTCGAATCTCAAAAAAAGCGAGGTGTGTATGGTGGATGCTTCTGACAACCTGCGGGACACTATTATTAACCTTCTTGGATTTATTGAAGGCACTCTTCCTTTCTGGTACCTTGGGGTACCCATTATAGCGTCTAGGCTAAGGAAAGTAGATTGTGAATCACTTGTGAATGCCATTACCAGAAGGGCGTAGTCCTATATGCAACTGTTCCTTTCTTTTGCCGAGAGACTCCAACTTATCAGGTTAGTCCTCCATGCCATTCAAACATTTTGGGCTAGCCACTTTATTCTACCTAGATCTATTTTCGAGAGAATGGAATATGTGCTAAGGCAATTCCTATGGAAGAGGCATGGTTTAGGAACTGGGGATGTTAAAGTCGCTTGGAAAGATGTTTGTCTTCCTAAGGATGAGGGTGGCCTTGGTATTCGTAGATAACATGAAAACAATAAGGCTACCATGTTAAAGCACATATGTGTTCTCTTCACTAATAAGGAATCCCTCTGGTGTAAATGGATTCATTCTAATTTTTTTAAGAAGTCCAATTTCTGGGTGGTTAGGAAACCTACATTCTGATCCTGGTCTTGGAAGAAAATTCTTGAACTTCGACATAAGTTTCGACCTTTTTTTCAATGGCAAATTGGAAATAAGAAATCAATCTCACTATGGTTTGATCAGTGGCTCTCTTGTGGCCCCTTATTCCTCTTCATTTCAAATAGGATATCTACAAGTCAAGTTTCCCTAGGTATGCCTCGGTTTCTCAGTTCATTGACAGAATGGATCAGCCATCTACACTTAAAAGTATGATCGAGTCTTGGGAAGTACTTATTCCGACACTTAACAATAGCCCACCGATTCAGGTGGATGGGTCATCCTTTGGGGAACTTCTCTGTAGTATCCGCTTGGAACATTATCCAATCCAAGGGTCACCCTGTTAATTGGCATTCATTCATCTAGGATAAGGTGATCATTCATCGACACCAATTCCTATTATGGTTGATGGTTCGGAATAGACTTCCAACCTAAGTTTTCTTGCTTTCTTGCTGCAGAATTTCTCATTCAAATTGTGTTTTTTGCAACCTCAAACCAAACTCCATCAACCATTTATTCTTTGGCTGTCAAATCTTCGGTCAACTAGCTTCTTTTTGGGCTCAATTGGGCGATTAAGTACATATCGGGCCAAGACTTCCATAGTTGGTTAACCCGGTCGGGTTTGGATGGAAAGAAATAATGTCATTTTTTGCAATCATCATTTCTCCTTGTCGGCCATGAAGAATCGACTTCAAAAGTTTGTCAAGGATAGAGCATTGACATTTAAGCATGTCTCGGACACGCATAGGATTAGACGTATACAACGGAGTTGGAACATTGACCCTTCTATTTTTGAAGCAGAGACCCACTCTCGATTGTTTCTAGTATATGTTTGTTGTTGTTGCTTATGTAACCAAGTCACCCTTCTACTCACAATGACATATTTGTCTCATGATTGCAAGTTTTGTGGTGTCGGATTCTCATCTTTGTAAAGTTAGATTTGGCAAAAGTTAATAGTATATCTTACCTTTACCAACAAAAAAAATACCATTTCACTAGATGATCTCACCAAGGTCGATAAGGATCAACATGCCATGTCTTGAAAACCGCCATTTTGTTTTCTATACTAAATAATAAACTTATACATTGCCACGTGAGCAAAATGATTTAAATCAATTAAAACATTCTCAATCTTTTCGTTTCTCTAAAAAAAATTTTGTGGCACCTCGCCTAGTTTTTTTAATTTTTTTTAACATATGTAGTATGGGTAACCGGGTCCAGGGTGGATAGGTTCCAAACCTGGACCTTGAATCCAACAATGTTATAATTGGTTCCCTTTCTTTGGACCTTGTATCCGACCCACCCTATTTTTCCGGTCCAATTCTAGGGTTAACCCAATTTGTATTGGATCATGTTTTGCAACCACCCATCTTATATAACTTCGAATTTTATTTTAATACATGAGAAAATAATATGATTCTTCTAATTTATATTGAAACATTAGGCACTTGTAATTAATAAGTAAATAAAATTTTTTACTAAACAAAAAACTAAGTATCCACAAGGCAAATAATCATAAACAAAATCATAAGGCAAAACAAAAATTACAACATTACATATACATTAGTAACAAACATGGATATAATATTAGTCTCATTCCCATAAGATACATGAATCTTTTCATATGTATAAAATGGTTAACGACTCTTTGGCACAAACATATCCTCCAAAAGTGAAATCAATATAACTCATCCTTCAAAAGTGAAATCAGGTGAACCAATTCACGTTGTACAAAAATTCTGACAAAAACCTAAAATTCACATATAAAGAAAATTCAACAAGAAACGACGCTCTAGAGACATATGCAAAAGTCATGAATTAATAAAGTCTATCATGTTTTGAAAGATTTTTGGATCATTTACTATAGATGTTGCAAACCCCAACGTTAATGTACTATGATAGTCAAGCAAGAATAGCTTATACCAAATATCCTAAGTACCATGTACGACCACATATGTAGATATTAAATATAACTATGTCAAGGACATAATTGCATGAAAAGAAGTGAACATTAATATAAATCTACACATACAATGATAGCAGATTCTATGATACATCAATTCCTAAAGATGTTTTTCATAGTCAGTAAAATCTCTAGGATTGCATGAAAGTTAATATACTAAATAATGTAATTGCCTAGACTATTCACTATGAATAAAGTGTCTTTATTATTGTCTATATGTAAATATTGATGCTTAATGCATTACATTGAGAATATATGTAGTAAGACAGTAAAAGATTAACCACTCATGCGAGTAATTGCTTTTATTTAATAGAGATAAGACAAATTTAACCTTGTTATCTATATGATAATTGAGAGTTCAAGCTTAAATATGAATATCGCCTTAACAAAATAGTTAAGACAATGTTATATTTTTCATTGTGGCTAAAAGTGAATTAACGCACATATTTCACTTTATTTGTCTGATGGCAGATGTGAGGTTTTAATAAATGATTTGAATAGTAGACATATTGCATTTATCTGAATTATCGTATGTACAATATTGAAAGCAAAAACATACGCTTCATGTGGAAATGAGAGAATACTGTAATACGTTATGAGACGACCAATTAGAGTTGGCAGAAATTTTGAGCTCAACTTCTGGAACTGTGCAAAACTTTAAAAAGACAATTGTTACTCATCAAGTCCTCTTATGACTCTTACTTATTTTCGAAATTTATGTCTAGTGCTTGTTATCTTAGAATGTTGCCAATGTCCATATTAGGGCATTTCTAAAAAAGCAAAAATTGGATTGAAATTGAGGGATTTAAGGAGGAAAGATCAACCGATCAGTTATAATTAACGGCCTATGTTCAAGAGAGTAGCACTATGTTCATCGATCGATCAGTTATAATTGATGAGCTTAATCATAATTGTGAATACAATACATAATACTAAAGATCAAGAGAAATCTAGGGTATTGCATACCATATTTATTTTATTCCCAAAGTTTGAGTTGTTATATACTCCTAACAGATGTATAGCAACAAGCTCTTAGAGTATACTGGTCAAACATACTATTTGCTAACATAAAACTTGTTGAGAAGAGAAATTTATTTAGTCAATCATGGGTGAGTGGGAGATGTTGGGTTTAATGGCCTTTTAGGCCGCCCCCGTTGAGATCCTCCTTCGCTAAAAAAAAAAAAATAGATGTTGGATTTGGGCTTCTCCTGCAAACAAAGAATGGCCGTGCTTGGATACAAAGTTTTCTCTCACAAGTGTCTAAATCTAATCTGTGCACAACGGGTATGATCCTTTCATGTGACTAAGTCATGATCAATGACTCAAGTGCGGTTTGCGACTGGATTGAGTATGAAAAATTTCCGCTGTCATTTGTTTGTAATTTGAAAAATTAATTTTCGACCCTCCTTACACACCTAAAGCAAACAATATTACTTATTCAGTAAACATGTCCTACCAGTGGGTTTTGTATGCAAAGAAAGCCCAATAGCCGTCGTGCACAAGATAGGCCCAATGTCTTACTGACCAACTAAGGTTGCTACTATATAGTTGCATCATCTGCACAGTTTTTCTTATGCCACGGGACCCCTTCAATTGATGAAAATTTGAAAGTGTGATCCAAAACAAGAATTTATGGCACAATCGCTCGTCCCTCGGCTTGTATTGATCTAGGGAATCGATCCGCGCATGGATCATGAACAACACAACGCTCGACCCTTGGATCGGCCTATGCCTAGCCCTGAATGGGCCAGAGCCCGATCCTTTAATGCCTCGAGATCGATCCACGCCAGGTCTGTGAACTGATTAGCGTTCGATCCATGAATCGATCCATGCAGATCGGGGAACAATCCAATATTCAATCACCAACGATCTTCTAAATCGATCCACACCTATCGATGAACGATCCTCTAGGCCAATACACACCAAATGGAGAACAATTCTTCAGCCAATCCTTTGGATCGATCTGCGAGGACCTAGGGACGACCCATCACCCGACTGATAAACGAACCCTTGCCCAATCCTTGGATGATCTTTTGGATCAATCTTCGAGGATCCAGGGACAACCCAGCGCCCGATCCACAACAGTCGCCTGGAAAGGGTACTTGCCGATCAACGAGTGATCCTCCAACGGTCCCAGACATGATCTAAGGAAACCTGAAACTACGCTATGCTGCCTAGGTATAGGTGAAGCATGGCCAAGAAATGAGACTCTAAACGACTGAGTAGTGCAATGGGCGCTTAGGACCTAAAGCGGGACAGCTCCCCAGAATTCCTAGAATGGTCACCATGCTAAGGGGAAGAATAGGCAGCCATCCTTGTATAAAAAGGATCTTCACCCTTCCTTTGTATGTTGGTTCGAGATGCTCTTTACTCTCACAATTATTTTTTCCGATTCATTCAACAAAGGCTGCCTTGGGAATTAGTTTCCTAAGGCTGCATGGGCTCAAGAACGTAGAAAGCATGCCCGTGACAAATTGGTATTAGAGCAAGGAGTTGGTTCGAGCGAGCGATCTTCAATCTGAGACTGTAGGAAGTGAAAGAGTTGCCAAGGAACGGGAAAGAATGGCCGACAGGCCTCCCAAGTCAAAACAGAGCCGCCTAGCCTCCAGCTCGAGGGAAGCGGTCGATGACTTGGAATCCCAAGTAGCAAGGATGGAGATGGCCCTCATGGATTTTCAAGGCATGGTCAAGGATGTAGTCTCAAGCGTTGAAGGAGCCGTGACAGAAAGGAAGGAGTTGCATGCTAAGGTGCTAGAACTCAAGACCAATATGGGGGAGTAGTGCCAAGGGAAAATGATGGGCACAATAGGGGAGGCAACCATGTCGACCGAAGAGTTGAGGCAAAGCAACGAGGCCTTGGAAGCCTTGATGGAGGCCATAGAAATGGAATGGCCAAGCTCAGAGCAGAAGTGGCTGAGGGGATGGCTGCGGGTGCCAACAGACTGACACTAGCGGCGCTGCTTCCTTGAGTAGATGCCCCAAAACCAAAGAAAATCTCAGGCTCACGGATGGCCAAAGAAGACATCGACAACTTCCTGTGATACATGGAACAATACTTCCAGGCCATGGAAGTTACGGATGAAGTGCTACGGGTAAGCATCACGACCATGTACCTGACCAACAATGCCCTGCTTTGGTGGAGGCGTAGATAGACGATCGGAGTGGTGCGCCGATTGTCACGTGGGAGAAGTTCGTTGAGGAATTTAGACGGCAATACTATTCGACATACGCCGAAGAGGAAGTTAGGATGAACTCCAACACCTAGAACAGAAAGGGAGAGTTGGGGACTACATGAGGAAGTTCTCGGAATTACTATTACAAATTCCCTTTATAAATGATCATGAAGCCTTCCACCAAATCGTGGGTGGACTTAAGCCATGGGTGAAGCAAGAGCTAAAGAAGTCGCCCGGGACCTCTCCATAGCAATGCTTGTTGTCGAGTCCTTGGTAGAATATAAGGCGGCCACCGACACTAGGTCAGAAGGATGTCCGAGGGAAAAGGGCCATCCAAGCACGGGCCATCCACATTTGTCGCCTAGAAAGAATTTTTGCGGATCAACGAGCGATCCTTGCTAGACTTCAACGATCCTAGACACGACCTAGAAACCTAGAACTACCCTATACCACATAGGCATAGGTTGGCGCCCCAAGCAACGGGACTCTAAACGGGTGAGCAATGCAACGGGCACCTAGGACCTAAACCAAGACAGCTCCCCTGAAGTTCTGGAATGGTCACCTGGCCAAGGGGAAGAACGAGCGGCCACCAACCTATAAAAGGGATCCTCTCCCTTCTTTTGTATGTTGGTTAGTTCATTGAATAAACTTTTTCCTTCTCTAGACCCTCTTCACTCTCTCGGTTATTTTTCCCAATCTATTCAACAAAGGCTGACTTGGGAATTAGTTTCCTAAGGCCGCACGGGATCGGGAATGCTAGAAAGCATACTCGTGACACTAGCACGGAGGACATATGTCATTCTAAGTCTCACCTCTACGAAGTCAAGTGAACTTGAGATTGAAACATGGCCTCCCAAACTCGTCCGAATCGCAACATGGAAATGCAAGAGTATGAACTGTTCAGTAACGTTGGACACTACCTTGTTGCAGTTAACCCTGGTTTCATCATTATCAACAATTGGTGGAAATTTGTCAGAGATGATGAAGAAACAAAGGAGCTGAGGAACACACAAACGATGGACTTGGCTACAGATTCGAAGTCAGCAAGACAACTAGGAGGTGAGGGAAAAGGTCCCGGTTAAAAAGCATATTCAGAATTAGCAAGACAACCTCTTCTCCAACTGGTCATCCGAAGAAAGAGATGATCCTCAAGAGAGAAAGTCTGAACTTCAGACTTAAAATTATAGAGAGGGATTCTCAAAGAAGTCATATGCAAGCATCAAATTTCGACCGTTAGCTCCCATCATAAAAAAAATCATGATTCCAAATCCAAACGCTCAAGTAAGTCTCAAGACATTAGAATAAAATATGTGCAAAAAAACAGTTCATGGTCAGTCGAGATTAGATTGTTCTTAAACTTCTACAGATAGTTCCAATCATCATAATCAGGATTTCAAATCTGAACGTTCAAATAAATCTTAAGACATTAGAGTAACATATGGAAGAAAAAACAGTTCATGGTCAGTCGAGATTATATTGTTCTTAGCCAACCTGTCAAGAAAAACCATAGGCAGATAAAATCTCAGTAACAGGTTCGGTTCACTTGGAGGTGAAGTAGATACACCTCGGCCTCTACATCAGAATGATATCTATAAGTATGACTGGCATCTGGGTTAGTTCTTGATTTTCATTACCTCTCTTGGCTGATGACAGTGCAAACAATATAGCCTTGCAAGGTAAGCATCAATGAGAAGGAAAATATGAACAACTACTTAGATACAAAATTGAGATAAGCATTCATATGGCTACATGACTCAAGGCAGACAGCAAACTTACCCAGAACATACCTTTTTTTTTAACAAGAACCAGGTTACTACAATGAGGTTAGTAACAGGTTCGGTTCACTTGGAGGTGAAGTAGATACACCTCGGCCTCTACATCAGAATGATATCTATAAGTATGACTGGCATCTGGGTTAGTTCTCGATTTTCATTACCTCTCTTGGCTGATGACAGTGCAAACAATATAGCCATGCAAGGTAAGCATCAATGAGAAGGAAAATATGAACAACTACTTAGATACAAAATTGAGATCAGCATTCATATGGCTACATGACTCAAGGCAGACAGCAAACTTACCCAGAACATACCTTTTTTTTTTTTAACAAGAACCAGGTTATTACAATGAGGTTGTCGATAGTACCAGAAACTGGACACTTCCAGATCCAATGGCATTTCTGATAACCATGCTGTCAATCAAATCAAAAAGCATAATAAAAAATATATTTCCAAGTCCAGCTAATCTGAACAGGTTTTCCACCAATTGATGCAGAAGTATCACACCCCTAAAATAATTCTGCATAGGTGACACCAAATTCCAGAGTAGAAGTTGGGAACAAAATAAAAAAATAAAACCAAAAACTTAAAGACCTGAACGACTCAGGAGATCTACTCCAGTAGAAGTATAATATGCTAGCCGCCAGTTTGATGTTCTTAGTGAAGAATCTCTAACAATAGAAATGATCACCTGAGTGCAAATTGGATTTGAAACGAGCAAATATTAATATGAGAAGTGACAGATAAGCATGTTTTTGCACATTTATCCAGCAAGGTAGCCATCTATTGACCGCCTAGATCCACATCGACTTTCAAAGTACACAGCAGTCCATATAAGACCAGGCCTAATTGCTTCAATCATTTGCTACCAATGGAGCACATTTTTTGAGTGGCACATTCTGGGAAACAAGATCGCACCCATGAATAATATATAACAAAGGACAATTAAGGATGAGGTAAAAAATTGAAAGTTCTTGATTTAACCCCAGATGGAGCAAGCACAGACGGCATTTAATCAAGCATAAGTCCACCACACAACAGTCCTTGCCGTCCTGGAACAAGTTAGGATCCTATGTCAGGTTAGCATCAGTTTTACTGATGTCAAGACTACACAACTATTGTATTACAAGTATCTAGCAAAAAGAATTATAATTTCTACAACCATGATTCTCTTGGTAAAATCAAAGATGGCAGCCCCATGAAAGATTGGCAATAATTTGAACCATCTTCCATCAGAGCACGAAGTTCTTGTATGTGTTTGTATGAAGGAAGACCCCAAAAGACGAGGAAAGAGATGATGAGAGGATATTGGAAGAATCTTTAATCCGAGACAGCTTAATCTACAAACATAATCATGTTATAGAGGGATCCGTACTGCATACACCACTCCAAATTAAGGCTTCAATTGCAATTGTTGCTGCTGTAATCCCATTTGACACTAAAACCTCCAATATAAGTCATCCTGCAATAATATTCCACACCGCAAACCACAACATGTCATGTGCACGTCTCATGTAAAGTATTTGTTCCTCAAAAATGGAAATTACCTAGGAATGAGACGAGCTCCATAAAAGTAAAGACAGAGGACAGTAAGTGTGTCCATGCATGTGGAAAGCAAGTTCATCCCAGCATTTGATGGGTGCAAACGGTCATCACCTTGTAGATGATCAACATGACAAAGGAACTTTGCCAAACAGCTGAGAACCCAATAAGATGAGGCTAACCATTGAAATTATTAGAAGAATTTTTTGTCCTAGACAGCTTCATATAGAAAGATAATCATGTTATTTACGGATCCATACAGCATATGCCACTTAGTTGAAACTCCAAATAAGGCTTCAATTGCTATTTGTTGCTGCAATCCAATTTTACACTAAAACCTCCAATATAAGTCATCCTGCAACAATATACGACCCTGCAACTCACAGAAACACTCGTCATGTGCACATCTCATTTAAAGCATTTGTTCCTAAAAAATGTACAATACCAAGGGAAGGTTTGAAAGAGTTTTGTACTTCATCCGATTGATTCTGCAAAGAACCTACCCTGTTTATGTCACACCCCAAACCCGAGCATACAACAGACCTCATAATTAATTTTTACCAGTTCTTATATTTTCGATAATCTCAGGTGTTATCGATTAACCAAATAAATTAAGTAAGGATATAAAATTAGTACAAAAGAAATGCAGCGGAACATGCTAAATAAAATCCCGACCAAAAATCTTGAGGTATTCCATTTATTACAATGATATCAATAAACTGATCAAATAACTAAAAAGGGTTCACAAATTATCAACATTATTTATTCGTTCAACTAAAAGGATAAATGCAGAAAATAATTTCCTCACAAATAAATAAAATCTCCTAATCAAAACTAAATCAACTATGATCATCTCGCTGCGCCTCCAGCTTCACCTGGTCCTCGAGGGAGAGCTGCAATAATAGGACCTGAACCAAATAATTTTAAGATGAGATAAACTCATCGAGTTTGCCCCCTACTTCTTAATTAGGTTGATATTCACTCTAGGGTTCCTACCCAAAAAATTAATTTAATCCTCACTTCTCACAACCCATGATCTGTCACTAAACCCTTTTGATAGATTGTTCTCCAAATAATTCGATATAAACATCACAATATCAATTATAACAAGATAATCTAACATCAAATCAATTATAATGAGCACCAATAATTAAATAAATAAATCACATTATGAAACAATCAATATCTAATTGCAATTGATAAATCAATCTCTACCAATCGATCAATTAAAAATATTAAATAAACATCCACAACTAAGCCATATACAAAATGAGATAATTTCTCAAAGTAACCAAAATCGACTGCCTGGACCTACCAATTAGGGATTCACCCGGATCCCTAAGTCGAATCCCAAGTGTTCGATTCGATCAACTACGGGTGACATCACCTTAATTAGCAGCCACTTAACCAATCACGCAATTTCTGGAATTAATTCCAAAATATTGCAAATTACCTAAAATCATGTAATTAAATCCTAATTAAATAAAACAGAGTAATTACTCATAATTACCCGAATATCAATCGCATCCATTACTGATAATCATTCGGTATCATTACAACCAATAATTCTCACATCTTTCACTAAATGACCAAATTTACACTTTTGCCCTCAAATTTCCAACAATTACATTATTGCCCCTAAAACCCAAATTAGGCTATGAGGATAAAGTTAATATTTTATCTCACAATATTTCGAATTTCCAACCTTTCTATCACTCGCTAATTAAATTATTTCCGAAACTAATTAAATTGACAATTGTTCTCTCAACCAACCCAATTATCAATCTACCCTTCAGTCCCTAATTTAGCCCTAATAGACTAAATTATAGAATTTTTCTCTAATTTCTCAAGGTTCCAAACTTAATTCTCTTTAATCAATAATCCATTTAATTAATACCCTTAACTTGTCAATTAATCTTCCAACTAACCAATTTCACGTTTCAACCCCTAACTAACCAAATTTGCGAATTTACCCCTATTTCATCAAAAGTCTCTAAATAAGCTCTCATCTCAAATTTTAATCATCAAACAAGCCAAATAATCATACAACAAAACTACTAGAGCAATTAACAGCCCTAATTAGGAGTTAGGGAGCAAACTCACCTAATTCCAAGCTTTGGCGTCTAATTAATCGACGACGGTGAGTTTTCCAATGGACTAATTGCATTGTTCGCGAGTGGGCCGGGCTTCTTGATGGACTGATGTGCTGAATTTAAGGCCCACCGTGGCATATATACAGCCCACAGAAGTTATTGGGCTTGCAGCTAGCCCACAGAAGCTACCTACAGCTTCTGCTCCTTCGTACTGAGTTGAGGGAAGGCATTGTGGTTTCTCCCCTGATGAACTGAAGCTCGAGCTGAGGGCCACGTGAGCTTAGGGATGAGCACGATGGCGTGGCGGCTGGACGAGCTGGAGTTGGCGTCAACGGCGGTGTGAGCTAAGGGAGGAGCTGTGACGGCGTGAACGGCTGAGCGAGGACGGCTGGCTGGATCCGGGGTAAACAGGAGCTGTTGTGGCCAGAGATCGAGCTGGGAGATGTCCGGTGAGTTGACCGTGGGATCGAGCAAGTTGTCGGGCGAAGTACCGAGGAGATCCGGGCAATGGGTGGCTCGGATCAGGCAACGATCCAGGCCTGCACGAGATTGAAACCGGACGAAGGATTGTTCGCAACTGAGCAGTGAACCAAGCTTCTCTATTCAGGCTTGTGGTTGCGGTTTCTAAACTGTGGCTGCGGTTCCTTGGCCTATTATTGCTGTTTCTCGTGGCCTGTGGAAGCTGGGCGTCGTGGCTGGACGGAATGGGAGACAAGCCGAGGAAGAACCGAGCGACGAAGCGCTGTGACCGAAGAAAGCTAGGTCACGTCCGAGTGATTCCCAGGTGAAGACGACTTCGTGTAAGGTCGCGGCTCGTCCGTGACTCATGATTTCAGCTAGAGTAGAACAGGGGTTTCGAATTCGTGTTCTCGTTTGACTAAATCACATGTGAGACGAGGGAGACGATGAATAGTGATGGAGTGGGTCGGCCAAGCTGCTGTTCGCGTGGGCCAAGAGAAAGAAGAGCCAGACTAGGCCGAGAAGGAGAGGAAGAAAGCAAGGCGTGGGATGAGCTTGGCCCATGCGTGAAGAAAATAAAGAAAAATAAGAGATAGAAAGCTTTTTATTGTAACACTAAAATTTGGACTGTTACAATTCTCCCTCTCTTAGGACATTTCGTCCTCGAAATTTACATCAGTAGTCCCCTCAAACAGAGAAGGATATTGGCTCCTCATAGCCTCTTCACTTTCCCAGGTCGCACCTTCCGTGTCATGATGTTGCCAAACCACCTTGACTAAAGAAATCACTTTATTCCTCGAGCGATGTTCTCAACGATCTTCAATCCTAATCGGTCGCTCCACATACGACACCCTGTCATCAACTTCTATCTCATCGAAGCTCAGTACATGGGAGGGATTAGGTTCATACTTTCTCAGCATCGACACATGGAAGACATTGTGAATATGAGCCAAATTCGGTGGCAAGGCTAGACGGTAGGCTGCAGCTCCAATTCTCTCCAAAACTTCAAATGGTCTCACATATCTAGGACTCAACTTACCTTTCTTGCCGAAGCGTGACAATCCTCTTTTAGGTGACACCTTCAAGAACACGTGATCACCTTCTTGAAACTCCAAAGGCCTTCGTCTTTTGTTCTCCAACCTCCTCCCAACAAACCGGAGTTTGACAGGCACGACCATATAATGCCTCATAAGGAGCCATTCCAATGCTCTGCTGGAAGCTATTATTGTATGCAAACTCCACCAAATGTAACTGATCCTCCCAGCTACCCTTGAAGTCTAAGACACATGCTCTCAACATGTCTTCCAAAGTCTGGATGGTCCTTTCAGACTGTCCATCTGTTTGTCGATGGTAAGCAGTACTGTATTGCGACTTCGTCCCTAAAGCAGTCTGTAAACTCTTCCAGAAGGCGGCTGTGAACCTCAGATCACGATCAGATGTGACCGTCACTGATACTCCGTGGAGTCTAACAATCTGTCGAACATACAACTCAGCCAATCGGTCCAAAGCGAAACCCTTACGTACAACAATGAAATGTGCAGACTTGGTCAGTCTATCCACTATAACCCAAATTGCGTCATGGCCTCGCTGAGTTCTGGGTAAACCCATCACGAAATCCATTGTGATATGCTCCCACTTCCATTCTGGAATTTCTAATGGCCTCAATAAGCCTCCTGGTTTGCAGTGTTGCGCCTTTACCTGCTGACACGTCAGACACTTAGCCACGTATCTCACCACATCAAGCTTCATGCCATTCCACCAGTAATGTGGCTTCAAATTCTGATACATCTTAGTACTTCCAGGATGAATGCTGTAGTTGCTCCTATGAGCCTCCGCTAACAAATCTTCCTTAAGTATAGCATCATCAGGTACACATAGCCTTCCTCTAAATTTTATTATCCCATCCTCGAAGATCTGGAAGTCCAGTTTCCTCTGATCCTCACTTCCCTGGATAATCTTCTGAAGAGTTGGGTCCAATGGCTGTAAAGACTTAATCCTTGTCTAAATCTGTGGTTCTACTCGTAAGGTGGCCATTAAGCATGCGAGCTGACTTACCTCGAACTTAAAGTCAAAATCTCTCGCCTCTTCTAGTAGATGCCACTCCTTCGCCATTAAATATGCTACCGACAATTTATGACTGAAGGCGTCAGCTACCCTATTGGCCTTTCCTGGATGGTACAATATATCACAGTCATAGTCCTTCAGCAACTCCATCCAGCGACGTTGTCTCATGTTCAACTCCTTCTGAGAAAACAGGTACTTAAGACTCTGATGATCCATATAGATTGGGAACTTTTCTCCACATAAGTAGTGTCTCCAGATCTTGAGAGCGAAGATAATTGCAGCCAACTCTAAATCATGTGTCGGATAGTTCTTTTCATGAGGCCTCAACTGCCTCGATGCATATGCCACAACTCGTCCATGCTGCATCAAAACACAACCTAACCCTTGATAAGAGGCATAACTATAAATCTCATAACCACCTGGACCTGATGGAATCGTCAATATTGGTGCAGTGGTCAATCTCCTCTTCAACTCTTGGAAGCTTCTCTCACACCTATTTGTCCATTCAAACTTGGTGTCCTTCTTTAGGAGGTTAGTCAGTGGTGCTGCTATACTCGAGAACTTCTCCACGAAACGTCGATAGTATCCGGCCAAGCCTAAGAAACTCCTAATCTCAGTCACCGTCGCAGGCCTCGGCCAGTTTGACACCGCTTCTATCTTAGCTGGGTCCACTGAAATTCCTTCGCCTGAGATCACATGGCCCAAGAAAGCTACACGACCTAACCATAATTCACACTTGCTGAACTTGGCGGACAATGCGTGCTGTCGAAGAGTCGTCAGTATAATCCTCAAGTGTTGTTCATGCTCCTCTGAACTCTTCGAGTACACTAGGATGTCGTCAATGAAGACTATGACAAACTGGTCCAAATACTCCTTAAAAGTTCGATTCATCATATCCATAAAAGCAGCAGGGGTGTTTGTCAACCCAAATGGCATCACCGTGAACTCATAATGACCATACCGTGTACGAAATGTAGTCTTCTGAACATCCTCCTTTCTAATCCTCAGCTGGTGATAGCCAATCCTCATATCAATCTTAGAGAATACTGAGGCTCCTTGCAACTGACCAAACAAGTCATCAATCCTCGGTAAGGGGTACTTGTTCTTAATTGTCACCTGGTTCAGTTGCTTGTAATCAATGCACAACTGCATTGACCCATCTTTCTTCTTCACGAATAATACCGGTGCACCCCATGGTGATGCACTAGGGCAAATGAATCCCTTGTCTAGCAATTCCTGCATCTGGACTTTCAGCTCCTTTAGCTCTGACAATGACATCCGATAGGGAGGTTTGGAAATAGGTTCCGTACCAGGAGCTAGTTCGATCACGAACTCAATTTCCCTCTCCAGGGGTAATCCTGGTAGTTCCTTAGGAAATACATCAGCAAATTCTCACACTATAGTGATTTCTTCAATTGTTGGTCCCTCGACCGACATGTCTACTACCGTGGCCAGGAAACTCTGGCACCCATCCTCGAGCAGCTTCACTACCTCGAGGGATGAAATCAACGGTACAGAAGGACCTCCTCTACTTCTTACGATCTCATAACCAGGACGATCCAATGGTTGGAATCGAATCACCTGATTATAACAATCTACCGCGGCTCTCTGCTCTTTCAACCAATCCATTCCAACAATTACATCAAAGTCATACATACATAATACTGCCAAATTTATTAGCCCTTTCACTCTACTAATCACTATCTCACACCCCTTACACCCTTCAACTGATAACACCCTATCTTTCATAGGGGTAGTAACGCTAAGGACAGTACTTAATGGTTCCAATTTCAATTCAGCTAACTTAGCAAACTGGGCAGCTACAAATGAATGGGTGGCTCTAGTATCAAATAATGCGTAAGCTGCATGTTGATGTAAGGACACAGTACCTGTGATCACTCCTCCCGTGTTCTAAGCCTCCGCTCGATTGACAGCATATACTCTTCCCTGAGCTGGGGGCCGCTCCATATTGCCTTGGATGGCAAGCTGTCCCGAGCGTGGTAATGGCTGTGCCCCAGCTGGGCGACGTGGACAATCTCTCAGCAGATGACCTCTTTGGCCACATCCGAAGCAAGCTCCCGTCCTGGTAGGGCAAGTCTCACTCCTATGGGGCCTCCCACAATGTCTGCACCTGTCATCCCGACGAAATGGTGGCTTTCTAACTCCACTAACCCTATTAAGAGGGATAGGGTTTCTGTATCCAGTCATTGGCCTCATTCTCTGGCGACGATTATCCCTTCCTGCAAAGAATCTCGAGCCAGATGCTGCTGTTCTCTCATTCATATCCTTCTCCACCATCTTTGTTTTGTTCAGCACCTCCTTATAACTGCGCAAATCAAAAGGCGCCAGCTGAGTCTTGATTTCGGGTTTTAGTCCATCCCGAAACCTAAGAGCCCGTTCGACTGGATTTTCGATCAGTCTTCTGCCATACCTCGATAGTTCTGCGAACTTCGCCTCATACTCATCTAATGACAGATTATTTTGGCGTAGCCTCTGAAATTCTGTCATCTTCTGGTCCCTTGCAGTATTGGAGAAATATTGTTCATTAAAGGCGTCTACAAAGGCATTCCAGGTTGGTGCTACCCCTTTAGGGAACACAGTTTCTTTGGTGGCCTTCCACCAGTAGTTGGCATTACCTTTTAGCTAATATAGTGCCAACCTTACTTTGTCTGCATCGGTGCATTTCATCACCTCAAACACTTTCTCCAAACTATGAAGCCATGAATTAGCAGCCTCAGGATCTCCTTTTTCCAAAGAACTGAGGAGGTTTCAACTTTAAAAACTGTTCGACTTGCTCCAGGACCCTTCGCTCCTCATCTACAACTTCAACTGGTGTAGGGGCTGGGACCGGTCTCTCATCCTCCACAGTGACTTCGACGGTTTCTGGAGCAGGTGTGGCATTCCTCATCGCAGTAATTGCAGCATTTACCGTAGCAGTAATAGCAGCCTCTTGATTTTGAGCTTGCTGTCGGACCTTACCTCGAAGGTCCTCAAGGGATTTCATAATCCCTTCAACCCAGGGATCTCCCTGGGTATCATCCTCTCCAACTCCGAAGCGACCAATAGTCGCTCTTCTCTTCGGAGGTCTCTGATTTCTATCCATACTCTCGATCAAACAATCCAGGTTCCAACATTTCAATAATTTCATAAACAATAAAGTACACAATTAATTCCTCATCATAAAGTCTGTGTAATACTCATCAAATTTGCTCAAACAAACGATACATATACAAGCCAGTAGCATGCGATACACATACATGCTCATTTCTCAAAATCACTGAGGCAAGCGATACGCATACAAGCCCCTAGCGTGCGATACGCCTACACGCTCATCAATTAAATTTCCACAGCAGGCGATACACATACCAGCCTCCAGCGTGCGATACGCATGCACACTCACAACAAATCTTACATTATGACCAGTATACAATCTCAAACAAACAGGATCAAATGTTCGGCTTTGCTACACACGTCCCATACCGTGCCAACGTAGCTAAACATAAGACCACAACAAACAATCAGGCAAATACAACGTCAAACATCCGGCCTTGCTGCACATGTCCGGATCATGCCAACTTAGCTAAACGTAAGACTATGCATTTTTCTGATATACATTCATGTCTTAAATATACACGTCCCATTCCACGTACAATTAAGGCATGCATGCGACAAATAAGCAATCAGACATGGCACATCAATCACAAACAATTATACTAATTATGAATTTTACCCCATGAATAACATGTCCTAACCTTATCACTCCACATTAACCTTGCTCTGATACCAATTAAACTAGTAGCTGTCACACCCCAAACCCGAGCATATGACAGACCTCGTAATTAATTTTTACCAGTTTTTATATTTTCGATATTCCCAGGTGTTATCGATTAACCAAATAAATTAACTAAGGATATAAAATTAGTACAAAAGAAATGCAGCGGAACATGCTAAATAAAATTCCAACCAAAAGTCCTGAGGTATTCCATTTATTACAATGATATCAATAAACTGATCAAATAACTAAAAAGGGTTCACAAATTATCAACATTATTTATTCGTTCAACTAAAAGGATAAATGCGGAAAATAATTTCCTCACAAATAAATAAAATCTCCTAATCAAAACTAAATCAACTATGATCATCTCGCTGCGCCTCCAGCTTCACCTGGTCGTCGAGGGGGAGATGCAATAATAGGACCTGAACCAAATAATTTTAAGATGAGATAAACTCATCGAGTTTGCCCCCTACTTCTTAATTATGTTGATATTCACTCTAGGGTTCCTACCCGAAAAATTAATTTAATCCTCACTTCTCACAACCCATGATCTGTCACTGAACCCTTTTGATAGATTGTTCTCCAAATAATTCGATATAAACATCACAATATCAATTATAATGAGATAATATAACATCAAATCAATTATAATGAGCACCAATAAATAATAAATAAATCACATTATGAAACAATCAATATCCAATTGCAATTGATAAATCAATCTCAACCAATCGATCAATCAAAAATATTAAATAAACATCCACAACTAAGTCATAAATAACTTGAGATAATTTCTCAAATTAACCAAAATCGACTGCTTGGACCTACCAATTAGGGATTCACCCGGATCCCTAAGTCGAATCCCAAGTGTTCGATTCGATCAACTACGGGTGACATCACCTTAATTAGCAGCCACTTAGCCAATCACGCAATTTCTGGAATTAATTCCAAAATATTGCAAAATACCTAAAATCATGTAATTAAATCCTAATTAAATAAAACAGAGTAATTACTCATAATTACCCGAATATCAATCCCATCCATTACTGATAATCATTCGGTATCATTACAACCAATAATTCTCACATCTTTCACTAAATGACCAAATTTACACTTTTGCCCTCAAATTTCCAACAATTACATTATTGCCCCTAAAACCCAAATTAGGCTATGAGGATAAAGTTAATATTTTATCTCACAATATTTCGAATTTCCAACCTTTCTATCACTCGCTAATTAAATTATTTCCGAAACTAATTAAATTGACAATTGTTCTCTCAACCAACCCAATTATCGATCTACCCTTCAATTCCTAATTTAGCCCTAATTGACTAAATTAGAGAAATTTTTCTCTAATTTCTCAAGGTTCCAAACTTAATTCTCATTAATCAATAATCCATTTAACTAATACCCTTAAGTTGTCAATTAATCTTCCAACTAACCAATTTCACGTTTCAACCCCTAACTAACCAAATTTGCGAATTTACCCCTATTTCATCAAAAGTCTCTAAATAAGCTCTCATCTCAAATTTTACTCAGTCTCTAAATAAGTTGAGAATGTACGTGGCTAATTAGTGACGAACATTCTCATTCCCGTCGCTAATTAGGCACAGAACAAAAATCGATACAAATTAGCGACGGAATTGAGAATGTACGTGGCTAATTAGTGACGGGAGGCTAATTAGTGACGGACATTCTCAGTCCCATCGCTAATTAGCCATGGCTAGGCATCGTCCGTGGCTAATTAACCACAGAAATGAGAATTTCCGTGGCTAATTAGCCATGGAACTGAGAATTTTCGTGGCTAATTAGTCACGGATGATGCCTAGCCGTGGCTAATTAGCCACGGACAATGCCTATCCGTAGCTAATTCGTGACGGAACTGAGAATGTCCGTGGCTAATTAGCCACAGACAATGCCTATTCGTGGCTAATTAGCCATGGAACTAATGTTCGTCACTAATTAGCCACAAAACTAAGAATATCCGTCGCTAATTAGCCACAAAACTTAGAAGGTCCGTCGCTAATTAGCGATGGGTATTCCCAAATTGTGCGACTAAATTTTCCATATGAATTTGGCCACGATTTTTGCGACGAATTTTAGCCACAAACTTTGTGACGTACAATTTTCGTCGCAAATTTGCGACGAATTAGCAACAAAATTGTAGCGACGAATTTTGCGACAACTTGGTTTTTTGTGGCAAATTGGCGATGACATTTGTCACGAACATTTAGCTACGACATTTGTGACGGATATGTTCCGTGGCAAATTAGCGACGACATATCCAAATTTCAGTGGCTAAATTTAGCGACGCCGTATTAGCTACAAATATATTGTCGTCGCTAATGTCGTAGTAAAACTGTTTTAGCGACGACTTTTTGCAAATTTTCCGTGGCAAAATTTGTAGCTAAATTACGGTTTTTTTGTAGTGATTCCCAAAAGCTGCAGCAAGACCTTCCTGAGGAATCAGTTCAGGTCAATATAATATCCATAGTCTACTAATGGAGAAAACAATGGGAATGATAGCCACCTAAATATTTGTCCAGGACGCTGATCACACGAGGAGACTCAAAACACAATTTGGAACATGTAGAGAACAGAACAGAAAAAAGCATGCGTTTGGAAGAAGTTATTGTTATGCAAAGTAAGTTGTAACATAATATGGTAATGGAGTAACAAAACATGCACGTCCATGAAAATTATAACAATTGTATGATAGTGGGGAATGACTGTCATCGGAACAGTAAAACATACTAAGAGCACAAACTATTTTACGATTTAACTGTTTTATCATACAATTTCTTTCACAGTTAACATAAATGGGAATAATTTTCTGCAAGTCATTGGAAAGCGGAAGGTTCCAAACCTGGTGCACCACAGCGGAGCTAAATTGCAAGTCCCGCAGCACTATAGAAAGCACTTCCTTAATTTCTGCTTGAAGCCAGAGAAAACAGAAAATTCAATGTGGAATCTGCTAGATTCCATGGCAAAGATAAACAGCAAAACGACCAAGAACTCATTCTTATATGTACACTGCAAAAAGCTAAAGTTGCAAGAAAACAAGGCAAGTTGCTTGCAGAAATATTTCCATTAAAAAACCTTTTTGCTGCAACTAACAAAAGATACACTTAGAGCACAGATGAAAAAGGATACCACCCACTCAAGGTACAGATGCATTTCATCCTTCATCCTTCGATGTTACATTCACCATTTTATGTCTTAAAAGTATAGTTGGAAAGACATATAACTAAGGATGAAGAATCCACCGAAGGACTCCATCGGCATCATGTAAGCTTACAGAATTTTAGCGCAACATATGGGATAACCCAGAACTCTTTAACTACTTAAGCTAAGCCACATTCTCAACCCTAATAAATTACCTTTATTTAACTACTTAAGACAACAGAAATTCTTGATAGCATGGATGATTGAAGGGAGCAGAAGCACTTATAGATGGGAAGTTGACCACAGCAGGATAGCTAATCCATCAAAATTTATTGAGTATAAAGTACTCTTTCTCCTTCCGCATGGTGGTTCAAGTATAAAATCACTCATAAAACACTTATTCCCCACTTTAAGGCTTGTAGCAAGCCAGTACAATTTGGAGATTTTTGTATGCTGGTCACAACAGAACCTGGCAGATATCGATACCATTTGGAGCACTTAAAATTGGGAATTGAACTGATGTGTGTTTCCCCATTCTTGGTTATAATCTTGAGGGTCTGAATCACAAGAAGATAAGAATCATTTGGTCTTGGTTTATTAGCAGGTATTTTCAATCAAACCATATGCTAATCTGTCATTTCAGAGGCAAATTTGAGTGAGGAGCCTAGTTTCCCATTAAGGCGGATCTAGTAAAGGAAGTTCCTCCAAGGGTAGCTTTCTTTCCCTAGACAAGAAGGCAGTTTTGAATAGCATTTTGCCAATCAGTAACATGCAGAACGGCTTTGATTCGGGTCTAGGTGCTTTCTTTTTAAATAAACCCTAGAGATGGTTAAATCACCAACTAAGCCAATCCCGAAGGGCATGACATTTCTGGAACACTACTTTGGTTGGTGCTTTCTTGGATGAGTTTTCTATAGTAAGAACAAGGTCGTTAGGATCAGAATACTACTTATGATCAACAAAGGTGTCTAAGGGATTGAATCATAACATCAGCTTGTGGATCAAAAGATCCCAAAAACTACGCCAACAATACAAAAATCTTGAATAATCATCTGAATATAACAATTATGAACAATATGTGACGATAAAACTTCAAATCATGTGAAGTTACACTTTATATACTCCATGCAGTAGGAAAAACCTATACTTCTACTAGATAGATATTAGGATATACTTATTCCAAGGTTGAAGTATGTCAAGATTGGATCGGCGGAATCAGTAGGATTGCATCTATCCTATAACTTTCTAGCTGAGGATCAAGACCATGTAAAGATCCTAGCTAATTAAGGTCCTACTTAAGATTTGAATCATTTCTTTAGTTTCAGATAAGATCTTACAGTCTGGATTGAACCCTAACAGCCATGATCAACGATGAGTTCCGGGCATGAATAAGGAAGCAAGCTAGCAAAAGCAAGGAGAAGAAAAGATTGAAGGGTTCCATTCAATCCCCCAGCAATATGATAACTAATTGAAAGAGAGAAACCTTAGTAGTTCATATAAGAGAAGCAAATGAGGTGTTTACTTCAAAACTTATACATTGATTTTTGAAGAGGTCTTTTACTGATAATCATTTTAACAGAGGTGATAACTCTTTTACAATTAGTCTATCTTATGCTTTCTCACAAAAATGCTATATTGCAATATGAATCTGACACACTGCCATATGAAGAATCATGAGAGTTTTTGAAGAAAAAGGTGGGAAGAAGTTTATATAAGATCAAGCATGCATGTGACTCAACCATATATCCAAGTTCTATTTTAGACACACATCATTTGCACCTGGTATAATCTGTTAGAGCAAGAAGGACCAACATAAATTCACTACTGATCCGTGGTTTCAACCTTAAAAAAAGGCAACCAATTGCTCAACAAGATGCAAAAAGATCCGCAATAAAGCATTAATCCCAGCAAATTTAAGTTTCCTAATGTCATCCTAAAGATTATTACATTGACTGAAGATCTTAAAGGTCTTTTTTTGGAGTAATCTTTAGCTACAGCAATGGTATACTACTTCTCAATCATAGAGTAGTAAAAGAAATCCATTCCTAAAGATAAACCAAAGTAAGATCAGCCAATGAACCACAAGAAAAGTTTAAGAACAAGCATGGGAAGAAACCACACTATCTTTTCTCCATTTATAATCAACCATATGTTCATGCATCCACTTACAACTCAGAGAATCATATGAAATGCATAAGCGGATAAACTAATAGTAAACTCTTCATGGATATAAACAAATGAACATAACAAAAGCAATGCAAATACGTACCACGATCGTCAAATGTCTCTGGCACCACAAGAATAGCAGAATATATATTCCTTTCAGATTGGGTATATGCAATTTCTCCACCAATATCCAGTCCCAGATAGTATGCAAATCCTCATATACCTGTGAAGCAAAATTATAGGGATGAGCACCATCTTACCTTATCATTCTTTTTCTACTTCACCATATCCATACTACTATTGTATGACATAGCAACTGTATGCCTATACTTTATATGACACGTGTTCTGCTGGATGGTTAGAGCTGACTCCTGATGAGGCCATAGATACCAATGAATCTATCTAAGCAATGTGCTTAATTTATACATACTAGGAGTGAAAGAGTGGAACAGTAATTATTGGACAGCAACTTTCAAAATGACCTCTTCGGATGGGACGGCGCAAGCAGTAAGGCTCTGCGGGTGATATTTTCAGAGCTTCCTTGCCTCAAATGAACCTTCTGTATCTGCGTTCACCTAGGTCCATATCCAGTCCTTTGTGTTGGTCCAACGAAGTACTAGGCATGTCTTTATCCTTTGAGCTGTCTGCAAAGCAAGGGTGCAAGTCATATACAGAAGCACATACTGAAGACTAGCCGCAGATTCAATACCAGCAAAAAAGATAATCATATTGCATTACGGAACTCGTGTTTAACAAAACAACCTTGGTAATGCATATAGCTCGGCAATCATAAATGCACGTGACACAGTTGCGGAGAAAAAGAAAGAATGCTTCCACTTTTCACTCTCTGGGTCATTTAGCAACCTCGACTATTTATAAAATGCCAATACCTTTCCTCTAGCTGAGAGCCAACTACACATATTCTTTTATAAACAAGAAAATGATGAAAACAACCCATTACCTTATCAATTCCATGCATCCTTAAACAAACCAAGGCACCGATAAAACTAACATAACAATTTCAGTAGACTAACTGCAGGCTAGGAGAATTGAAGCTCGATGCTTGTCCTCAAAAACATAAGTAGCTACAGCCGCTTCTGTACAGGGGGCAGAGTTATATACTCTGCTCATTGCAGAAATAATCAGAACAACCATTTTTGTGTAAAATCAGCATCAGATATGATTAAAGGTTGACAGTCCGAAGTTCCAAACATGGACACAGCGCACCATCCCGCTAGCTATCTACAATTTTGGATGACAGCTTCAATTTCATGGCATGTAAATGATTTAAGCTACTTAAATTCCCTGATACTCCTATTTAGAGACAAAACAATCATATGGCATTTTTAGTTTATATCTATTGTATAATTAAAATGTACATAGAGAGGATCACTGTTTCAAGGTAGGGTGTCATTATCCTAGGCATCTGGTACATTGGAAACGTGCTCCAGTTCAGACAAAAGCTAAAAATCTTATATTGTCATGACTATTTATTCCACAGAAGCCTATACTACATTAAATCTTAGACAAGGGAAGGAAAGTTCTGTGCTGCGATTTTTCTTTGCATAGACAAGCCGTCCATGATCTGACTGCATGGTATTTCAGTCTATGACATATCAATAAGTAGAAAAATATAGAGTAACAAGAGAAAGGTGAAAGGCTTGAGCCATAGTGAAGTCAAAGTCAGAAAAATCATAGCCCAATAATTGAGAATAATAGTTAAATATAGACCTGTTAACAGAGCTGAACTTTGCTTCTCATACACATCCGTCCAAGCAAAGGCTGAATCTTTCCTAACATTCTGTGGATTATGACCATCAACACGTCCCATCTGTATAACAGGTAAGTCAGTTTTTCTTTCACTGAAAAAACAAACTGAGAAGCAAAAGGATCAAATGCCAGAGGAGGAAGTTGAAAAAGATAAAAAAGAAAAATATAAAAAATATTAGAAAAATATAAAAAAATTAGAATTGTATCAAATTCATTTTTTGGTCATTTTCTATTTCGAAAAAATCAGTTAGATTCTTTCCTTTTTTTTTTTCTTTGTTGTTGAAAGAATGAGTACTTTAACATGATATAAATAATTGAATATTACTTTTTTTTTAAACAGGACGCCGGGCGCATGGGGTCCAAACAAAAGGAAATGCAGAGAAAATGGGGAAAGGCCCAAAATTCGTGGTTGCGCCGTCCACAACAGATGCGACCCAGTAAGGTCTTGACGCCTTGTTTGGCTCGACCCTTCGAAGGCGCCATTGGTTTGCGCATTCCAAGATTTTTCCCAGGTTTTGCTTGATACGTAATTGCGACGTGACACGAGATTGGAGAGCGATTGGACATAAAACGATCAAATTATTGGACCCCACGCGAGATTATTGCTTCTGGAATCAACGTGCAGACCCACAAATTCGTGGCTATCACAGATGGAGTACAAACCCAAGCGGGCATAACTCTGGTGGCTGGCACGAAGGCGAGGCACGCGATATAGGCTAGCGGTCCAATGCTCGTGATTGCCGACGCCGTGCGAGGCCGGCCTTGATTTTTCAAAATTGTGCATATAAATGCTTCACAAATAGGATAACCGAACTGAAAATTCCGATCTTTTTTTAATAAATTAGTTCGTACATTAAAAAAAAAAAGAAACTTTGCGGCAAAAGAAAAAGACATTCACCTAACATATAACATAACGTCTTGCCCTATGTACATGTCTGCCGGGGCAGCTATATAGCGACCACAAACATTCACCTTCAAATATTTCACAAGTGGAAGAATGCACTTCCCACCATGTCTTTTAGTCGAACAGAAAATCAATATTCAAAGAAACATAGCTAACCTCCCCATGTCTTTTAGTAGAGAAACGAACTATCCATTGTGAATTATTCCTTGTGTTTGTCGTAGGAAAATTGAAATGGATGATGATCTCATTGTCAGTTAATTTCCTTCCTTCGGTGGTCGAGACCCCATTGATCACCCTCCTTCCCACCAAATACCAGTCCGGCTCTGCTGCGAAATCGGCATCTTCCACTACATCACAACTTGGACTCCTCTCTTCCACCAATCTGCCATTCTGACTGGAGGGTTTCAGCCCCAGTTGGTCATATTATGGATCATGCCTCTCCAGCTTAAGCTTCGGCTTAGCCTAATTAATTGGAGCAGCATCTATTACATCCAAATCCATGTCTTTCCTCTTTTTGGGATTGACATCTTTCTTACCATCCCAGGGCCGGACTTGCGTATTGCCCTGTAGTTTCTTCTTTTCCTCTGCGCTTGGCTCTGTACTTTCCGCAACGATGACAACATCGGGCTCCACCTTGACTATGGCCCTCTGAGATGATCCATCAACTTTTGGTACTTTACCTGTCCCCAGCATACACTGCTTCCTGATACATCCCTCCTCAGACACCATCTCTACCTCTTTTAAAAACTGATACGGTACCTAACATAGATATACGTCCAATAACAAATATCATGTTGCATTAGAAACTGAAGACTGCTGAACAATACACATATGAGGCGGCAAAGGACATTCGTATATACGTCCTTACATAGATATATAGACATCAAGGCACTATGGGTAGACTTCTATACTTTCTTGGGCGGTGCAGGGTAGGTTTATTTATTAATTTTGTGTTGGGCAGGAGGAACTGAGCTGACAGGACTTAAGTTCGAGAATATACTAGATCCAAGGGTGCAATGACTCCGCAGTCTCCTCTTGGATAACAATGCAGTATAGATTTACATAAAGCAAGAGCAGAAATTTCAAAATTATCAAGAAAAAGGCAGTAAAATCTGTCAAGTCCTCTACTGAACATCAAAGAAACAAAGTTCCTCAGAGTTCAATATGCTCATAAAAATGAAAGCACTTCATTATCTTGAATATTCTTATGAAGAAAACTAAAGTCAAGTTGAGAGAATTGCCTTGAAATACTGAACCTTCTTCGAGTAGCCAGCTCAAATGGCAGAATAAAAAGATAATTGGACAATGAAAACAGTGAACTTCACCCAAAAGACCTCCTCTAAGTTCGCCATATCATTTTAAAGATTAGGTGGAAAGAGCTAAGGTCAACAATTTTCTTTTGAGAACTTGCAAACCTTGCGCTGGAAAGAGCTGCTATTCGTGACCTCCTCATCCAAGAACGGGATCTTCAACAAGGATGCTATCTGAGGTACACCAACCCACCGTTAATACAGAGAAATTTAAATATTTCCAAGGCATTTACATGTCCCAGCTAAGTACAAATAGCAAAAGTGAACTCCCAATATTATAGGCCTTCTCTCGCTCCATGTGTTGCGCCGTCGTAGCTTGAGAGATGAGCATCTAAAAGTTCCAGAAAAATAACAAATAGCAGAAGGAAACCCAACGAATTCAGACAAACGCAGCTCGACGCAAACCATCAACCCCACAGTGCCAAAACCAAACACACACGAAAACCCAAGAAAAAAAGAGGAAGTTATCAACAATGTCGAACCTGATCTTGCACGTTCCGCTTGGGGACCTGGCTGGTGTACCGGGCGATGCAATGAGGGACGTTGAAAGGCGCGTCCTGCTGAGCGAGGCCCACCCTGATGTTCGCAGAACCTACGAAAGCAGAGGAACGAAGCGCGTTCAAGCTAGGCCGAGAGCGAGGGGCTTCATTCAACGGATCGAGGTATTCGATTCAATAGGTAGGTGGGAGTACCAGGGTTGATCACGACGAGGTTGGAGCCTCTCTCCGAGATGAGCTGCGAAGGAATCGCCGTCTTCAAAAAATCCTTGAAGAAGGAACGCGACAAGTTCAGTGCAGAAGCTCAAGGACTCAAGCAGTCATTAGTAGAGAAGAGAGAGGGAGAGGATATTCATGATCACCATGGCGAAGTGAAGCGAGGTCAACGAGCTTCTCGTCTGGAGCGTCTCTCGCTCCCTTTCTCAAAAGCGAAGGAGAACTGACAAGCGAGGCGCAAGCTGTGCCAGAGTGACGACGTCCTTCGAACGAGGCTTTAAACGCAAGAGCAAGAAGATATTCGGCGCGGCCCGGCCCGGTCCGACGCTAACATATACATAGTTTTGTCTATAATTTAGTTGGAATTTTGAACAAGTATACGAGTTCAACAAAACTATATTTTTACGAAATTGATGCAGACAAATAAATTGAAAATTTTAAAGTAATGCATCTTAAGTAACTTTAAATATGTTAGCTTGTGCATTCCTACGTAAGATAAAATAGAAGAATTGCAACATTGCGATTGTTTTAATTTGAATTTACTGTAAGATTTTAAGAAGATTTTGTTTTTGTTTTGACTTCACAGTAGCTAATGCAAGACTGCTCATGGAAGTACACTAATTAAAACACAAATTGGCAAAGGCAATTGCTATCACTGAATTTTTAGAAAGCTTGTTTCTCGTCCGAATTCCGCTACATGCCATAGTATGTAATCTTGCATCTAGTCTCAATCAATGAAATGAACCAGTAAAATGATCCTCAATTGCTGATCATTTTCACCAAAGGGAACCTCGGAGGTGATCATTCTATTTTTTTTTTTTGGGTAGAAAAAAGGATGTTCCTCGATAGTTGACTTTATACATGTTCTAGCAATGACAATAACAAACTTTTGCACCAAGTTGATACAAATTGTGAATACCCTTTGTTGTATTTCTGTAGATATCAATCCAACCATATTTTCACAGAAGTTGTTGTTTAGTTTTTTTATGCATTGGAATATCTTTGACATAGAAATGCTTATGCAGTATTCATAGCACGTAGCGAGATTGGATTTTTAGTTTATTTGAGCTGTTATCAGAAGCATTATGCTTTGACCCAAATCATTTGAAGGAGATGGAGTGTGGAAAGGGATATGGAATCATGTGCCACTACCATCAGCCATTCCAACAACTCGAATTGACCCCGAGCATGACAGAGCATTCAAACGATGACTTCCTCACAATTTTCCTCCAAGATCAAAGTGAAGGACTTCAAGTGCCTCATTAGAACTAGTGGATCGACGTTCCTCTAATACTTGGAGCACTCAGATAAACATTAGAGATCTTCCAAGGATAAGTAGCTTTAGCCATATATATTATTGTTCATTTTTTGAACTTTTCTGAAACCATGTTTTGTTTGGTCGACACACTGTGATCCTCTTCTCGCCCTTATTACTGCCCTTTCTCATATGCAAAGTTAGCTAAAGAGCTCTTGAGAACTCTGGAAAGTATTACCATGGCATCTTCCCTGTAGCAACATCATTACGTCTTTGCAATCTTCACTTTTCTTTGGTTACTATTCCTAAATGGCTTGTGCATCAAGTATTCTTACGAAGATATTGATGGGTTCAAAATTGTCTAAATGAGATAGATCTATGTTGAAAACAGTACTTTTCACAGGAGCCATCAATGTTGGTACTTGAAATTCTGCAGTTTTTGTATTTACCAACATTAAGATCGCATTCACGGGAGTGTGTGGAAATTACGTTCCTTCATTTCTGACTTGAGAATTGTCGGAGCAAGATCGTGTCACTAATTGTTGCATTCTCTACTTATATAACAAACGACCAATTTAAGAGTGTCGAGCACTGAGTCGTGGCAAACAAAAGATGCCCAAGAGCGTTGGTAGTGCGCTTCTTAGGCAACGATGAATTAAGATCAGCAAATAACCCACCAATCTACAGGGAGACTACGCCCCCCAACTACACTGCCCATTACATTTCCAAAGGCCTAGATGGAGCTTCGGCACTACTTTATTTCAAGCTGTAGACCCTGTGAAATTTTTTATGGTCTTCTTGATGTTTGTATTTAAAGATAAAAGTCTATCCATCTGTTCATATATGCAAAACTCCCACAGAACAGGATCGCCTTTCTTCGCTACTCTGTCACTGGCTCTTATGTCCCTTCAATTGATAGGACCATGAGCAGCAACACAACTCTCAAGGACAAAGATCATTCTCTAAACCAAAGTAGAATAAAAGAGAGAGCATGAAATAGAGGAAGAGGAAGATTAACACAACGATCTTAGATTGAAAGAAATATGTGATCTTTAGATGTAATTGTGCCCAATGCTAGGATGACAGTTACAACACCAATCTACCACGAAAAAATTGCGATTTCGGGAATACTTGTGCTTGGTTCAGCTTCATAGTCCACTTTGCATGTAGGTGATTAGAAATAAAAAGTGGAATTCTCGATGGCCTCTAACTCGCTCAAAAATGATTAATCAAAAACAACTGTAAGGCAAAAATCCATGCACAATTTATAAAGAAGTTGCTCATATCATGCATTGCAATGTCTCCATTATATTCAATTCATAATCCAAACTCATCCCCAACAAATTCACATTCACACTGAAATTAAATTCTAGTAGACAGAGAGAGAGAGAGAGAGAGGAGAACAATGCCTATCATCTATTTGGCCTCAGACTTCAACAAACAGAATTGCGACAGATGGAGCGACGACTCGAAAGCCAGCGTCAAAGGCCTCGTCGATGTCGGGATTGATCGGCAGCTCCAAGAATCTTAGGGTCCCGATCATCAACTTCAACGGAATCGACTGCGGCCTAGCCAAGAGGAAGGAGGCAATAGAGACGATGAAACGTTGTAGTTCTTCCAAAAGGTGAATCATGGAGTTTCAGGAGATGAAGGAGGGAGTGAGGAGGTTCCATGAGCAATACGATGAGGCAAAGAAGGTGTTTTACATGCGCGACATAATGAGGAAGGTGGTGTACAACAGAAATTTCGACATGTACACGTCATTGGTGGCGAATTGGAAGGACACTTTCTTCTGCCACGTAGCATAAAGCTCGCCGTCGCTAGAGGAGCTGCCGGAAGTTTGTAGACGTGTGAGCATGTGTTTAGGCAAGGCCTTCAGTCGCGGAGGCAGCGACGCCACTTCCGCCTGAGACATTAAATTTTCATTATATATATTTCTATTTTATACGAACTGATTTATTTAATCTCCAAAACTATAAAAATTATCATTAGAGGTAATAATGCATAAGTGGACCCACATATAATTCTTGCCTAATTCTTTTAAACTTAAATGAAAATATACATATTGATGAGGAAGTTATATGTGACTTGTGTTCTAATGAATGTGCGAATAAAAGGAACGATGGAAAAACTTTCTTTTTTATGAATATTCAGTATTCACATAGAATGATTAATCGTAAATAATGAAGAGAAATTAATTAATAAAGAACATAAATAGTTGAAAAGAGCGCTTGATAAGTGATAGTCTTTTCTCATACCTTATATGCACATAGAATGATTAATTGTCCCAAACAATGACCGGTATGTGCTTAATCTTTGGCCAATCTTCACCGACATCCGCTAAGCATCTCTCTTTCAGAGTTGGACAATGAGAGATTCTCAATTCTTTCAAGCGTCTGAGGTTGCACATCTCAAATGGCAAACATGTTAAACTTGGACAGTAAGATATTACAAGCTTTTCGAGCAAAGAAAAATTTTCAATCCATTTCAGCAAGCTCCTCAAATTCAGACAGTCAGAGATCTCTAGAGATTGCAAAGTTGTGTTATGTTGAATCCCCTCAGGCAACGCTTCCAATTCCTCAAAAAACATGATTTTAAGACAACGAAGTTTCGTAAGGAATCGCCATTGGATGCCATGCTCGTCTAGTCCTTCACAATCAAGAATATGGAGTTCCTGGAGCGAGAAAAGGTGCCACATGCCCTAAGTGAGACTCCTGAGGTCGCAACAATGGAGCACCATGGACTCGAGATTACTGGCCAATCGGAGTAGAGTCTCGAGCGTCTCCATATCCTTACTACCAATATAAAAATAGACGCTTTAGTTTAGAGAAAGGGGTGAATGTGGACCCCACTGCTGCTTCCGATGGGCAATTTGGATGGGCCATCAATTGTTGCTCCAACATTTTCGTGCCATTTATCTCCAATTCTTCCACCTGGGGGAATGGCGGCACATAACTCAAGGGACAATAACGTATTTTCACGGATCGAAGTTTTGGGAAGGATGCCCGTGAATTGTCTGACCGATGCTTTTCATGTGCTCCTTTTACTTGCCTTCTTTCCCGCCATCCTTTCATTTTCTGGCAATTGAAGAGGGATAGTCTCTCAAGAGATGGGAAGAAGGTGCATGTAGTATTGGATTGCTCCGGCTCACTTGTCTGCTCAAGGAACTCCAACGCAGCCAAGTAATCGAGAGTGAACGTCCTCAAGGAAAGGAGTTCACTCAGGGGTGGTAGGTGGCACAGTGAGAAACACCCTTCAATTGAGAGGTGTCTAAGGTGGACCAATTTCCTAAAATCTCTAGGAAATGATTTAAGTTGCACACAATCTTTGAGACTAAGGATTTGCAAGTTCACCAAATCTATGATTGAATCCGGCAGACTCTTGATAGATAGGTTTCCAGATATTTCGAGATATCTCAAGTGCTTCAACTTTTGAAAGGAGGAAGGAGGGAGATGAATATATGTATTGCCCAAGCGCAACACTCGAGAATGTGTGCACCTGGAGAAAACTTTAGGTTTATTGAGTTCAGAGGATCCATCTTTCAAAAAGAGAAGTGTTCGTAATTTGGATGTTTTGAGCAAAGACACCATTTGCTCTTCTGAAAAAATCTCTGAAATAAATTACGCATGTCGAATTCCTCTATCATCATCTCTTCCTTTAACATTAACAATTCCCCCGTCATTATCTTTTCTTTCATAATCAACAATCTTGCATTCACCTTCAGCAATTCTTTTGGCAAGATCATGCATGAGATCATGCATCTTGAAACGTTGGAGCTTGCCATCATTGCTTCTGAGTTCAGCATTGATGAATGACCTACATAACAGTTCTGACACGTAATTTTCAGCGACCTCTTCAAGGTTATCCTCCTGGTTGGGCGACTCGATAAAGCCCTGTGCCATCCAAAGTTGTACCATGTGCTGTTTACAATGGATATGATCTTTGGGAAACTATGAGCAATATGCAAAACAATTTTTCAAGCATGACGGGAGATGATCGTAACTGAACTTGAGGACTTGCAAAATTCCATTGTCAACCTCATCAAGTTTTGGTATTTCCGGAAGTTCTTTCACTTTGTAACGGTTCCACTGATCTTCCTTCTCGCTATACTAGAAAAATAGTTGAACATCCGACAGTAGTTGGCCGAACTTTACCTCACGTGACACATTTACCCCAAACTATATATTTTTTCTTTTTCAACAAAAATAGTTGGTCGGCGGCTGGCCAGGGCTCATCACTCTCCGGCAGGCGAGGGCGAGGCTGGCCTCGCCCAAGCCTCGTCGGCTGCAGGCGAGGCCGACGGCGGCCTCCCCAGCCCCCGCCGGCCTCGCCCGCAGTAGGCCAGGCCCAGTCGAGGCAGCCCTCGCCCAGATCTGGGCGGGGCTGCCTCCCCAGACCGTCGGGGGAGACAGCCTCGCCCAAGCCTCGCCGGCTGCAGGCGAGGCCTAGGCGAGACAGCCCTCGCCCAGATCTGGGCGAGGCAGGCCTCGCCTGCTGATGGCGAGGCCGGCGGCGGCCTCCCCAGCCCCCGCCGGCCTCACCTGCAATTGGCTAGCCTCACCCTTGCCGGACAGAGGGCGGTGAGCTCTGGCCGGCCGCCGGTGAGGGCTTCGCCGCCCTCTGGCTGTGGCCGGCGAGCTCCGCCGGCCGCCGGAGCTCGCTTTCTATTTTTTTTTTGAAAATACAAAAAAAAACATAGAAAAGGAAAAAAAATCATTTGGGGGTAAATATGTCACAAAATATAAAATTTGGGGTTTTTGATGTCACAAAAAAAAAGTTTAGGGTAAATGTGTCATGAGAGGTAAAGTTTGAGATTTTTCGTATCACAAAAAATAGTTTAGGGTAAATGTGTCACAATGAGCAAAGTTTAGAGTTTTTGGTGGTATTAATCCCTCCAAAAAGTGACTCCTGTCCGAAGAAAAGGGTTTACCTGTTTGCTTTTGCCGCATCTTTTACTTTTAGCGCCCATGCAGGGTTTACATTATGGAGTCGATTCCATTCCTCCCTCCCCCGCCCCCCCAATAAAAAAAAACGAAAAAAAAAAAAACGTAACGACAAACGAGGCTTCAGGTTTCGACTTTCGTGTGTCTGGAACCGCCGTGGAATGATTCTCTGGTTTTGTTTTTCTTTTCAAATGTAACGTTGATTCCCATTTCCTCCCTAAATTTGACGAATGGTGTTTTTTTCCCCAAGACGTGTGATTTTGTGCAGCAACACGTGACCGCCACATCAGAAAAGGATTAAAAAACAATAAAAGAGAGGGGGCGCATCGACCCCACCTCACATGTCCACCGTCCAATACACTTTTGTTCATTTTTTTTTGTAAAAAATATATGATGTTGATAATATTTTCTTTAATCAACAACCTTCTATACTTAAAGTTATGTTAAAAAAATATACAATAGATTATTTTTCATGAAAGTCTTTTTCAAATTATTATAATTATTGAAAATATTTTCATTATTAACAATTTATGCCTAATATTTTCGTCGACGAACAACATACTTATCCATTTATTCTTTGATGTAAATTGTACATATGATGATTTTTAAGAACATATTTCTTTTTGTGTCAGTATTCCTAGAAACATATGCATTCTAAGAGATTGTATCTTTTTTAAGTTTTGTCATCATTGGTTTACCTAATAGCCATGAAAATATACACATTGAAGGGGTAAATATTCCTGTCATTGTTTTACACCAAGTTAAAAGTCGCTGAAAATGACATTATGATTTTTGGACCTCTACAATACGATAAGATAAATTTCCTATTTTTGATGACGAGGGTACCTAAGCTCTTGACTCGACTAATTTCCCTCAATGCAAACAAAAAGCTTCATTTCCAAAGACCAAGGAAAAGCAAGACTCGTCCATGCCGTCCATAACTCAATAAAAAACCGAAGTTAAATTTGACCACACCCCTCTTCTATTCCTATCAGCTAAAAAAGATAGAGAGGGCGAAGAAATTACTTAACAATGAGCTGATTGATTCTCGTACACCTCAATCAATGATTCAAACAGGAAAAAGCTAAAGGCCAGCCACTGAGATCCACATACCCACTGTTATGCTCTAACAGAAGATAGCCACTTGCCATTATTTGATTTCCTCCCATAAAAACATAACCACGATGTTATAATATCATAATGTGATCTCGCATTTGATCTATAATTATCCACATTAATTTCATTAACGCTTATTATACATCATTTGAGTTATGTGATGACTCGACGTAATTTTCACGTCAATGCAACGAGGAGTTCAACGTTACACGGCCCCCAAGTTTCTCTTCTTCAAAACCGGGTCCGTCTGGACGCCCTCGGTTTCTCTGTCTTCTTCTGTGGATTGTGCCTGTGCATGAATAGGCTGCTGTCGTGGAGGCTTGATTGAAGTGAAGCGAGCGACGAAAAGGGCTAACCTGCTTTGCTTTTGTCCCGTCTTTCTGTTGACCCATCCGAGGTTTTTGAGTCCCCTCCCTTTTTCTGCGCCACGCACAGAACATTTGCACATGCTTTTGTCTTCTTATTTGGTCGATTCCATTCCCACTTGCCATCAATTTGATTTCCTCCCACAGAAAACATAACGACGGACGAGGTTTCGGCTTTCGACTTTCGACTTTCGTGCGTCTGGAACCACTGTGGACCGCATTACTCTCTGGTTTTGTTTCTTTTCATGGAACGTTGATTCCGATTTCCTCCCTTAATTTGACCAATATTTTCTTTTTTTCATTTTTTTTCCCAAGAAGACATGTGACGTTGATGCAGCAACACATGACCGCCACATCAGAAAAAAGATTAACAAACAATAAAAGAGGAAATTTAAATTGCTTTCCTTTTTTCTGATTAATAGGAAATTGTTTTTTTTTTCTTGTCCTCAAATCCTCCCAAGTATTAGTGTAAATTTTTCTGTTATAATGTGGCTATGAATATGATTTTCTTAATGGGACTTTTGGGTGTAAATTACCTATGACAGAAAATTAACAAATTTTCACATGCAGAATTGCTCCATATCATAATAAAAATAAATTATTGGACAATACTTTCTTACTTAGGCTCCGTATAGCATTTCTGAAAAATATTTTCCAGGAAAACGTGATAATATTTTTCGGTGTCATTTGTCAAAGGCCGTCAGCACGCCGATCTCGAGTGAGGTCGGGGCACACTGCTAAAGGTCTCGATATTTAAAGGTAAATGAAGAATGCGAAAAATATTTTCCCCTTTCAAAAAGAACGGAAAATATTTTCCCCATTTTTGAAGGTGTTTCTTCAATCGGTGGAAAATATTTTCCGAACTTTTTGAAGTTTGTTTCGCTGAAAATAAAATAGTCAAGAAAAATATTTTTCATCAATAGAAAAAACACATTCAAAAGTGGGAAATATGTTTTCCGTTTTTTTAAAAGTGGAAAACATTTTTCGTCTTCTTTGTTTAATTTTAAATATCGCAGCCTCTAATAGCGTGTCTCGACCTCGTTCAAGATCGGCAAGCGGGTGACCTTTGACAAACGAACACTCGAAAATATTATCATTTTCAAGGAAAATGATTTCTTTGTTACACATACATGGCATGTCTCTCTTTAATAGAGTTTTTCTTCGTGTCTTTAAGATGTAACTTTTTACAAACCCATGTAATTTTGGAAAATGCAACTTTTACCTTTACCCCCACTATTTATTGACCGAGTAAAAGGGGATGTCAGTGGATATGTTCTGCACATTTTGATTAAAAAAAAACCAACGGAATTACTTATACAAAGAACTCCCAGTTTTCGATCAGGCAGGAAAGGAACGAGTCATGTGGAACTTATCAAAGATAGAGTCTCAGACAAAAGTCATCTTCTCACCTAAAAAAATAGAGAGAAAATGTTATGAGACAATGCTTATCTTAACACCCCACGTGTCCATGATCCAAAAGTAGGACGCATTGTTGATTGCAAAACCTGTTGAAGACGGCAACTCAGTTTGCTCAATCCAGAAGTGCGCACACTTAGTCCTATTGGAATTTTCACCTCACATGCACTGTTACTGCACATCTCATTAACCTTAATGATGAACTCGTCAAAGCATGAGATGGAGTGACAACAAACTCAAGTCATGTGATACAAATGATACTCCCAGAATAAGCTGAGCCTCTTAACTTTTGAATAAGCCATATTTTAAGAGATTTGGATAACTTAGAAGCATATATAGATTGAAGTGCTCTATTCCAGCAATAAAAACATCCACAAATCGATCTATTTAACATGTAAACATCATGCTAATTATGCTGTTTGACATGTGGTAGCCATAAAATGACAATAAACTGCTTGATCAGCTAATCGCTATGACTAGTCCACAACAAGTCCACAACTAAACATAGCAAGGAGATACTTGACATGACAGCAAAAAATTAAGTCTGTCCATACCAAAAGAGTATGGAAAATGCAACGCTTGCCTTTACTCCCATAATTATTGGCCGAGTGAAGGGGGATGATGGTGAATATGTTCTGCATATTTTGATTAAAAAAATCAGCGGAATTTCTTTTACAAAATAGCTCGTTGTTCTCCATCAGGCAGGAAAGGAAACGAGTCAAGAAGTTCAACTTCTCAAATAGAGTCCTAGACAAAAGTCATCTTCTTACCGCAAAAAAAGAGAGAGGTGATGTCACGAGACAATGCTTATCTTAACACTCCACCTTTCCATGACCCAAAAGTGGGATGCGTTCTTGCTTGCAAAACCCGTTGAAGACGGCAACTCGGTTTGCTCAATCCAGAAGACGCCCACTTAGGAATACTGCACATCTCATTAACCTTAATGATGAATTACTCGTCACAGCATGAGATGGAATGACAACAAACTCAAGTCATGTGATACAAAAGATATGCCCAGAAAAAGCCGAGCCTTTATAACTTTTGAATAAGCCATCTTTTAAGAAATTTGGATAATTACAACTTAGAAGCATAGATAGACTGAAGTGCTCTATTCCAGCAATAAAAACATCCACAAATCGATCTGTTTAACATGTAAGCATCGTGCTAAATTATGCTGTTTATCATGCGGTTGCCATAAAATGACAATAAACTGCATGATCAGCTAATCTCCACGACTAAACATAGCAAGGAAATACTTAACGTGACAGCAACAAGGCAAATAAAGAGTGTACTGACCTTGACTTATCAATTACTTCATTTTGAAGGAATTGCAGGCAATACTCTGTAAAAACAGAATCAATGAGTAATGAGAAGCAATTTTAACATTCGGAATATCATTCGGGATATCATCTCTCCAAACAAAAATCTATCTATTTAAATGGAAGAGACGTCAGAAAGCAAAAGCCTACCATTCTCTCTCTCTCTCCCCCTTTTTTTTGTTTTTTTTTTGGGAGGGGGGGGGGGGGGGGGGGGGGGGAGGGAGGGCATGTGATGTAAATAAACAAGAGCTGACATTGCAAGTCCTAAAGATTTTTTTTTTTTTTGGCTTGATAGACAGATAGAGTTCAACTATACAAAACCAAGGGGGTGCAAACCTATTTACCGAAAGAGCCGAAAAAACTAAAGTCATTTTAAAAAGAATAGCTCTCGAAACTAGAAGGAGCTCAAATACAGGATAAATTAACAACACTGTAAAACACAATAACATTGAATAACAACTGAGGGTTTCCAAATATCATGAAATCATAAGAAGTCCGAAATACACATGCGTAGAGCTCATGGTCTATATTAATGTTATACTTGTTCGAACTTTTGCCAGGAAAGAGGCCAATATCTTGATTTTAAGGAGGGATTAGTGCAGCAGATTTCTGTAGATAAATTGACTGATTTTCTTTCTGCATAGACAAAGATCTTAACATCTATTTACACTGAGACAAACATGAAATTCTGTCATCACACCAGAATACTCACAAAGACAATTCAGAAAATGTATAAAGCATAAGTAAAACGAACTTGTCTTTGACAGTAGGAATGAGACCCTCAATCAGAGCTACACCCCACCGATCTAAATCAGAAGACCGAGTCATTTCTCCTAGTCAATTTATAGCAATTCAAGAACATCTTACTGTGGGCATGAGATTCACCAATTGCATGGTACTAAATAGTTTTCTCTTGAGATCGATACGCCCTGTCAAAGTATATAAAAAATTATGATCCACAACTTTAGACACTCTGCAAGCAGAGTTCAAGAAATTGGTAAGGACCTAGCAGTTGAAAGAATACTACTAGTCAGCAAGGCCAACCTCCTCTCCCTTCTTAGGTTTCATTTGAAATATCGGATAGCTGTCCCACATTGGCAATACAATGTTAAAACCAGGATAGAGACTATCCGCCATGTCCGGTTGTCTGGGATAATCGAAATGCCATGTTTCTTCTAGCATATTATCTTAATCATTAAACTTTGCAAACCAATCGCCATGGTAGAGAATTTTATCGTGATTAAACTTGATATGAAAAGTTTTTTGAATGTAACAATTTCACTCACCAAGAATGAGGTGGTGGAGGATATACATCTGGAACCAAAAGCGTTGGATAAAAGAAATCCACAGGAGGTACCTAAATAGAAAAGAACCATCAGTCCATCTCTAGACAGCTAAACATCTAGCAAGAAAAGTGATACAGAGATGGGAATTCATTTGGGAAACATACACCGAGAGCAGTAAGCCTCGTCCTGTGACGGAGCAGGCATTCCGTCCTCGTATGAGTGCACAACTGCTACATCATCAGCTTTCCCTCCCGTAAGCACGAGACTTAGTATTTTATGGTATGCCTAATATAGGGCTGCCCATGAGAGTTTCGTAGTTTAAAGACCAATTAAAATGTTTTCTTATAATAATTTTCTCAAGGGTTAACTTATATGTTGAAAATAGGTATATGTTAGATGATCTTTCATATTTTATGATTCCAGCTTTTGCATTGTTATAACTTTAATCAGTCACCATATAATTAGTTATTTATGAGCTCTTCCGATATTGGATGCATCTCTCATGTTTCTGCATCAAAGGGAAAAAAGAACTCTTTTTGTAAGGAATGAATGAAATAATTCTACATTTTCTCTTGTTCGGAAAGTAAGTAATTTCTTCTGGTTATTTATTTAAAAAATTATATAATCGAATAATCTCTTTTTATTTTTCATCACGCTTCATCTAATAAAATATAATGTTCCAATAATCAAGTGAATAATTATGGGCTCTTCACATGTCTCATGGATCAATTAATTAAACATGTTCATTCATGTGAAAGACAAGATTGCGCGAGATTTAGACACGTGAAGCAACTAAGGAAACGTCTTTCCATCCCTATTCTTCTTGAATATTTCGTTAAAATGTGCTTTAAAGGATTTGGTGACAAATACCGTCTTAGTCGAGAAACAAGCAATTTTTATGTTGCCAACTCCGAGTGTTCGTCTGATATCTTCTTGGGCCAACTTTCACTTAAAATAAAGCTCAGTTCTTGACAGCCCTCATGTGCATTGTGTTTAACTTCTCTAAATCAACGATGAAGGATATCCCACATCACCACAATATAACCACATAAAATGAACTCTATCAAGACCCAACTCGCTCAAATACCACAAGGCCTCGTAACAGAACATGCCATGGTCACCAGCGCGGATCCCGAACATCACCGAGCAAGAGAATTGAAAGCATTCGACAGGACAAAGGCCGGAGTCAAAGGCCTTGTGGATGCCGGGATAGACCAAGTCCCTCCCATATTCGACGGGCCACGCTGCGGCAGGGATCGCGTGGGCATCTCGATATCCACGACTGCAGGATCCACCTGTTGCAACAAGATATCGACTGCAGGATCCACCTGTTGCAACAAGACGGTGCGGAGTATTGGGCAAGCACTGGAAAAATGGAGTTTCTTCAAAGTGATCAACCATGGGGTCCCTAATAGCCTCTCGGAGGAGGTGATAAGGGGTCGCGGAGGTTTTCCGAGCAGGAGACGGAGGCCAAGAAAGGATTCTACACCAGAGATTTCACCAAAAGGGTCATATATAACATTAACATGGCCCTTTATAATTCGGAAGCTGCCGATTGGAGGGACAGTATACTTTGCTCCATGGGACCAGAGCCTTCCCAGCCGAGGAGATGCCCGAAGCTTGCAGGTGAACCAACGGCTTCTCTTGCGTTCATCACCTTTTAGAAAGGGAAAATTCACGAACAAATTCAGAAACTGAATTAATAAAGATGGTTTGCAAAAGAATTGCAGTATTTCGTACAGGTGCAACGTAACCGCTCACTGCATAATACTGGATAGCATGTGTGTTTTTCCCTCCTTTAATGAAGGGCTAAACTAGCAAGTGTATGAATCTTGAGTTATTCACATACCCTTCAATAAAAGGGTGGGAATAGGGGTTGAACACTCGGGAAATAAAAGTACCCAGTTCTTCGTTCAGTCTGCTGCTACCGCCTAATGTGTATGACCTTTCTTGCCTAAGTTCCGCTGCAAATATCGCAGCATATAAGCTTGCATCAAGTCTCAATCAATGAGATGGATCGGTAAGAAAATCCTCAATAATTGATCATTTTCACCGACGGGAACTTTGGAGGTGGTCATTTGGTTCTTTTTGGGCAGAAAAGAAGGATGCTCGACGGTTGCCTTTATTTGTGTTCTGGCGCACCAAGCTTTTGCCCCGGATTGATATAAAATACCAATGCACTTTGTGGTTTTCTCTGGGAATCCGTCTGACCATACTTTTATGGCAGCTGTAGTTCAGTTTCTGATGCATTGAAAATTCTCTGGCAGAGAAATGTTGATGGAGTCCTCAAAGCATGTGATGAGAATAGGCTCTTGTTTGTCTAAGCTCTTATCGGAAGCACTAGGACTCCACCTAAATCACTTGAAGGAGATAGGGACACTCGATCACGTGCCACTTCTATTTGCCATGCCCCCAAGCATAGTTAACCATGGGTGTGATGACGCATTCAGACAACCACTTCCTCACAATTCTCCTCCAAGATCAAATTGGAAAGGACTTCAAGTGCTTCATGAGAACCAGTGGATCGACGTTCCTCCAATTCCTGTAGCACTAATGATCAGCATTGAAGATCTTTTGCAGGTGAGTACCTTTGACCAGATATCATAGCTCATTCTCAGCTTCTCCGAAACTGTGTTTTGATTGGTCGAGATACTGTGATCCTCTGCTCACCCTTATTACCGTACTTTCTCATATGCTAGCTAGTTACAGAGCTCCTGAGAATTTACCATGGCTTCTTCCCTGTAGCAATAAGATAATGTCTTCATAATCTGCAATTTTCTTTGGTAGGAAGAATCTGCATTTACCATTCCCAAATGCCTTGTGCATCAAGTATACTAACAGAGCTTTTTGACTAATCCAAACTTGATTCGAACTTGATCGTATCATGCCAGCCTCACATTGACATGTTCAAAATTGTCTAAATGAGAGAGATGTATGTGGAGCACTTTTCACAGGAGCAGTCAATGCAGGTCCTAGAAATTCTGCAGTTTTCTGTATTCATCAGCATGAAGATTGCAATGGTAGCAGTATCTAGAAACTAAGTCCATTCATTTCTGATGTGAGAACTGACAGAACGAGAATGGTTCACTAATTGTATAATAACAGATCTTTTTGACTAATCCAAACTTGATTCGAACTTGGTCGTGCCATGCCAGCCTCACATTGACATGTTCAAAATTGTCTAAATGAGAGAGATGTATGTGAAGCACTTTTCCCGGGAGCAGTCAATGCAGGTCCTAGAAATTCTGCAGTTTTCTGTATTCATCAGCATGAAGATTGCAATGGTAGCAGAATCTAGAAACTATGTCCATTCATTTCGGATGTGAGAACTGACAGACCGAGAATGGTTCACTAATTGTTGCATTTACAGCTCATATAACGATACGATTAAGAGTGTCGAGCACTGAGTGTCGGCAAAGAAGAGAAGCCCGAGAGTGTCAGTGGCGTGCTTTTTCGGCCACACTCCTCAGCCATCTTCAAGGCTGCATGGACCCATCAAGGCATGAACATCATGAGACATCCCACCAATCTACAAGGAGACTACACTTGCAAACTACACTGTCCAGTACATTTCCAGGGGCGTATATGGAACTTCTGCTCTTCCCTTTCTTCACTGCTCGGTCAATGATGCTTATGTTGCTTCATTTGATAGCACCAACACAACTGCAATTAGAAAAGAAAACGATCCTTCTCAAGCAAAAGCAGAACCTTAAAAAGAACAGAAAATAGATAGAGAGGAAGATTAACATGCCTCTCTTAAATGGAAAGAAAGATGCTATCTATAGGTGAAACTGTGTTGAATGCTCATATGACAGTTAAAACACTAAGCTACCACAAGAAATATTTGCACTTTCGGGAACATTTCTGCTTGATTCAGCTTCGAATTCCACTTTGTATATTGGCTACAAGGATAAACAGTGGAATTCTTGCCAGCCTCCAACTCGCTGAACGACAATAACCTGAATCAATTGCAAGGCAAAATCTATCTACAGTTAGATTTTCTATGAAACACTAGGTTTTAATCAAAATTTAACCAAATCTGAAACTTAATTGATCGAATCGAGTTAGCATCACATTAAGATAACGCGATGATTGACCCAAGGGCTAAGATGACTTCGAATTGTCCTGTCATCCATTGAAAAATCAACTCTATCCAAACAGATTTCTTTTTCATATGGAAAACGTGTGTACTAGCTGCCCAGTCCCCCAAATAATCAGCCATTATTATACACTGTATAATATACAGCAATGTCATTTTCTCAGCAAGTGGTGGCTGATAAGCTATGACTTTCTCCTTCCATTTTTATGTACCTCACGATTCTAAGTAAGAGGGCACCTCCCAATAGATGCCAGTGTTCTCTTCTCTTAGTCCCTCAGTTATAAGAAGCTGCTCATACCACGCATTCCTGTCTCTCCATAACGTTCGATTGATAATTCAAACTCATCTTCAGCAAATTCAGAGTCGCAGCCAAATGGAATTGCAGGAGAGAGTGCGAGAGAGGAACAATGCTTACACCGATTTGACCTCCGACTCCGGCAAGCTGAGCTACGACAGAGCGAGCCAGCTGAAAGCGTTTGATGATTCGAAAGCTGGCGTCAAAGGCCTCGTCGACGCCGGGATCACCGAAATCCCTAGAATCTTCATCTGACCGCAGGAGACATCCGAATACAGCTCCGAATCGAGCGGCAGCTCCCAGAATCTCAGCATCCCGATCATCGACATTGGCGGAATCGACCGCGACCCGGCCAAGAGGAGGGAGGCCATTGAGAGGATGCGGTGCGCGTCGGAGACGCTGGGGTTCTTCCAGGTGGTGAACCACGGAGTTCCAGCGGCTGTGATGGAGGAGATGAAGGAGGGGGTGAGGAGGTTCTTCGAGCAAGACGACGAGGCAAAGAAGGCGTTCTACACACGGGACCTAACGAGGAAGGTGGTGTACAACAGCAATGTCGACCTGTACACGTCGTCGGTGGCAAACTGGAGGGACACCTTCTACTGCTACATGGCGCCGAGCCCGCCGTCACCGGCGGAACTGCCGGAAGTTTGCCGGTTGTGAGCGTGTCATCATCACCTGCCATGTTACAATATGTTGTTTTTTTAACTTTGAGGTGAATTTTGTTCTATATTTTTTATTTTTCCTGAAATACCTAAAAAATCACATTGTCGATAATAATTTATAAGTGGATCTAATCGAATGACTTTTATGACTAAAATTGCAGGGACATACTGATAGACTACTCCACGCAAGTGATGAGCTTAGGCGAGCTGCTGTTCGAACTCTTGTCCGAGTCCCTCGGGTTGAGGCCGGACCACCTCTGGGAGATGGACTGCGCGGAGAGCCTTTGGGTCATATGCCACTACTACCCGGCATGCCCACAGCCCGAGTTGACGATGGAGACAAGCAAGCACTCCGACAACGACTTCCTCACGGTGCTCCTCCAAGACCAAGCCAGAGGCCTCCAGGTCCTTCAAGATGAACGTTGGATCGATGTCCCTCCTATCCTTGGAGCTCTGGTGGTCAATGTCGGTGACCTCCTACAGGCAAGTTCTATTGTCGTCTGATTCGATCCGATCCTTTAAAAAGAAAAAAAATCTGGTAACATTAGTCGTATCATCTAATGATTTACAAGCAACTCCTTGGTTCGATGCCAATGCCACCACCACATTGGTTGTCTTTGAGGAAAACTACACCTGAAATTGATTTTGAAGGGCATTGACAAAATATTAAAAGCACAAGACAACCACGGTTGTCTAGGGAATTTGTGGATATTTTGCTCCTCGCCAGCATTTTGATAATGGGATGGCTGCTGACGATGTCCATCCACCCCTCTTGTTTCTTCATTTTAGCTCATAACGAACGACATATTCAAAAGCGTGGAGCACAGAGTATTGGCGAACCCGGTGGGGTCGAGAATCTCGATGGCATGCTTCTTCAGGCCAAGCATCCAGCTGTCATCGAAGCTTTTTGGGCCAATTAGGGAACTGCTGTCCGAGGACAATCCTCCAATCTACAGAGAGACCACAGTGGTGGAATATATTGCCTACTTTAGGGAACATGGCCTTGATGGAACTTCCCCTCTGAGAAACTTCAAGCTGTGAAACTCTTACACTTTTTCAGAGGAAGAGATACCAGAGCCCTTCTCCAACAATAATATTTGTCGCTACGAATTATACAATTTCGATTTTGCTCGCAGTGTATTAACCATGTTACTATTTGATTGTCTATTTCAAGAATATTCCTTTTCAAGCGACAATTATACTAACAGACCATATTATCATAAACGTTATTTGAACAAGCACGTTCGTCTAATGTGCAGAACTCAATTTGATGATAATTTGCAAATGATGATTGCACTTAACAGTTTGCTGTGGCCGGTTGGATATAGATATAGACGATGCTCATTGAAGTTTCAAATTATAGAAGATGAGTTGGTTAACTGATAAGGTTTCTCATCGCTCGCGCAGTCAAAGATGATGAGCCCGGGTGCAATTTTCTGATTGCTTCTTCATCACTTCCGATAGTTTAGACCATTCGTTTTTCAAATGCTTTTCCAATATCCCCGTGTTTGACCGGCACTGCATAGAAAAAACCAAACTCAAATCTTAAAAGTCGGACGAACTTACTATACAACAATTGCCTGTTGCTTCTTGGCCTTGTTCTTGAAATCAAATCACTTTCATGGTGACGTAACGTATATGATTGTTCTTCTTTCCTTTCACTGTTCTTGGATCCTGTCATTGGATACCACGGGACCTTTGTCTTTCAATATCTCCAACGGTTAATATAGGATCGAGGATTGCATCACAAAGTCTGCAAATACTGCTGACTCAAACTCTCTTGTCGTGAGAGCTCTCTCTATCAATGGACAGTCCCTATACATCCAAAAACCCCAAACCTAATTTCCACCCAAATGGCAATACCCTACTACACTATACTATTTCTACTCTCCTTTGACGTGACGGTATCTACAAAACCCTAAACCCTTTTCATCACCTTCCTAAACCCTAAACCCCTAAACCCATTTCGTTTGTCGATCCAAACAAATCAGTACAAAATCGTCCATCTGTTGTGAGCTCGATTGTGATAGATCTAGCTTCTGCTGCGTGCTCATGGAGGAGTCAGAGGAAGATTCTATTCGTCTTGTTGCCTTGTGTCGGAAGCTAGGGGGCTTATGGAATCATAAACAAATTGTGAAGCTGGATGATGAAATCTCTGCAGGTAGAATAAAAGAATGTCAACTATCTTTGATTGGCAAGCTAGATCAGAACCCCAAGGTAAATATCCAAGCATTTCAGACTACAATGCATAAGGCGTGGAAGATTGAAAATGTTGATATATTGCTAATTGCCCCTGCCATCTTTGAGATCAAGTTCTGGAATGAAACTGATAGAAGGAAAGTGTTGGAACAAGGACCTTGGTCCTTTGCAAATCATCTTTTATTATTGAAAAATTGGCAGCCGAATACACCCCCTATGTGCTATAATTTTTCCACATGTGAATTTTGGGTCCAGATTTATGGTTTATCGACTGAATGGGTATCTAATAATGTTATTTCAAAAGTGACAAATGAGATAGGCAAAGTATCATAATCGAATCAAGAGGAAACAATGCTTTCAAGATCGCCAAGGTGAGAGTAGAAATAAACCTAGCAGCTCCTCTGGTACAAGGCTCTATATTCAGCAATAAAAAAAAGAATATGTGGCTGGATTTTAAGTATGAGAGATTACCTTACTATTGCTATTCTTGTGGGAAAATTGGCCACTATGCTCAACACTATGAGGAAAAGCCTTGTAATGTGGATAATGATGAATGTATGAAATCACTAGCCTATGAATCGTGGTTAAAGGTGGAGGCTAACGAGTATAGCCCATATTGGAAGGTTTTTTTTTATGGGAAGAAGATTGAGGAGATAAGTGAGGAGGAGGTGACACTTGAAGTTCCTGGAACCATGGGGCAAATGGTAGTGTATGGGGAAAATGTGGGAAAACCTGTTTCTCAGAAAGGAAAAGAAGTAGTAACTGATGGGGGTACTGAAGGAAATATAGAAAGTATGGTGCTGGACCCAAATGAGGATATGTGCTATGAGTTTGAAGCTGGTGGAGGAAAAGGTAACATGGAGTTGGTTATCATGGAAAACATTAAAAAGGGCAAAAACCCAAAGCCGCAGGTGAACAAGAGGCGTAAAAGATATTCGCCTTATGAACTACAAATGATGAACAAGAATGACTTGGATGAAACACAGCTTCTGGATACACAAATTTTTATGGCAGAGGAGGTTAATCAAAGGGTTCTGGTGGCTTGCCTAACAAGCCACAAGGTTTTAAATGAAGATTATTTGCTGGAATTGTCAAGGTTTAGGCTAACCCTTGACATTCCAGGCCCTTAGAGCTCTTGTGGCTCATGAAAAACCTATATACTTTGTTTACTGGAAATGAAAAATAGAGAGGTAGTAATAAAAGGATTGCGAAAAAGATTGAAGTTTCGAGAGTGTTTTTTTTTTGTGAATCCGAACGGGTTGGCAGAAGGTATTGCAATTTTGTGGAATGAGGCAGTGAAGATTCAAATGGAGTTTAGCTCAATGCATATGGTTGATACTATTTGTGAGTTTGAGGAAAACTAGAAAACAATGCATGTTAGTTTCATACATGCACCAACTGTTTTTCAGGATAGGCTGAAATTGTGGCAGTCTATTCAGCAGATGAGTGAAAGGAATCATCTCCCTTGGGTTTGTATGGGAGATTTTAACGAAGTTCTTTATGAATGGGAGAAGGTAGAGAGGAGAAGAGTGGTAGTGTACAGAACAAGAGCTTTCCATAATTTTCTAAATGAATGTGAGCTAATGGAAGTGGACACTAAAGGCTGCTCTTACACGTGGTCTAATAATCGGGCTGGGGCAGATTTAGTAAAAGAAAGATTGGACAGGTTGCTATGTTCCTTACAATGGAGGGTGTTTTATCCTGAAGCCACAGTGTATACTCTTCCTGCCATAGGCTCAGATCATAGTCCTCTGCTATTAGATCTTCAACCTGTGACCAGCAAAGAAAGAAGGTGTTTAAGCATGAGGCTTATTGATTAGAAGATGAGGAGTATGGGCTAATAGTGAGTAATTCTTGGAACTCGGGCCAAATACAGTAGTTAGATCTTAATGAAAGACTAAAGAACGTGGCAGATAGTATGATGACATGGAGCAAGAGGAGATTTTCAAATGGAGGGACAAAGATCCTTTAATTGAAGAAAGAGATTCAGATGATAACAAATATGAAAGGCGGTAATGATGAGCAAAACAAAATAGAAGGTTGAAACGAGAGGTGGAGAAACTTTGGCAACAGGAGGAATTGTATTGGGGGATGCATTCTAGAAGTCATTGGCTTAAATGGGGGGACAAAAACACAAAGTGCTTCCATGCAACTACATTGGCAGAGGAATAAAATTCTAATGCTGAAGAATGATCAAGATGTATGGTGTAGAAATGCTGACTAGTTGCAACAAATGACCAATAGCTTCTTCCAGGAGCTATACACTACAGCTGCTGGATCTAGGGATTTTTCTCCCATTATTGACCAAATCCCTAGTTTTATCATAGAGGAGACCAACGCTGCATTAGTAGAGGAGGTTATAAACTAAAGCAAGCTACTTTCCAGCTTGGAGCTTTGAAGGCCCCAGGGCCATATGGCCTCAATGGTAAATTTTTCCAGTATAATTGGCAGAAGATACAGCATGAAGTTTTTAAAGAAGTCAAGAAATTCTTCAGCACTGGACAAATGAACCCAGAAATGAATCAAACTTTGATTACCTTAATCCCCAAGGTGCATAATCCAGAGAAGCTGGATCAATTCCGTCCCATTAGTTTATGTAACTTCACCTATAAAATCATATCAAAGATTATGGCGAACAGATTAAAAAGGTGGTTGCCAGATATTATCTATGAAGAGCAAAGTGCTTTTGTTGGAGGACGTCAAATTCATGATAACATCTTTATTATCCAGGAGGTCCTTCACCAATTCTGAATCATAAATAGAAGGAAAAAATTTCAGGCAGTTATGAAAATTGATATGAAAAAAGTATACGATCGGGTGGAGTGGGATTTTCTTGAAGCATGTATGAGGAAAATGGGCTTTCATGAGAAATGGGTGGTTTGGATAATGAAGTGCATTTCAATAGTGTCATACAATGTGAACTTAAATGGAGAAACTTTACCTTCATTCCAGCCAACACGCGGGATCAGACAAGGTGATCCAATTCCCCCTTACCTGTTTATTATTTTGGCAAACGTGCTATCAGTTTTAGTGAACAAAGGCGTGGAGAATGGAAGTATAAAAGGGATAAAGCTGAATTCTAGATGTCCCATCCTATCACATCTAATGTTTGCTTGTGATCTTTTAATATTCATGGAAGGGAAAGTGCTAGAATGCCAAAACATGTATGCTATCTTAAATCAGTATTGCTTCGCATCTAGGCAAATTATCAATTTGAACAAATCTAGAATGTTCTTTAGTCGTAATTGCCCTGCTGCTCTTAGGCAAAATATGACAGATGTAATGAGGGCGGCTGAGACAAAAAAAGAAGAAGGCAAATATCTAGGCATTCCAGCTGATTGGGGAGATTCTAAGAAGGACATGCTGTCATGGATACTAACTAGAGTTAATCAGAAGCTAGAGAGGTAGAAGGAAAACCTTCTTTCGAAAGCTGGGAAGGAGATTTTGCTAAAAACTGTTGTGCAGGCGCTCCCTCAATACGCAATGTGTATTTTCAAAATCCCTATTTCAATATGTAAAGCCATTGAAAAGAAAGTGGCAGACTTTTGGTGGAAAACAGTGGGTAGTAATAGAGGGATGCATTGGAGGAAATGGGAGTTGCTAAAATAGAGAAAGAATGGAGGTGGCCTTGGTTTTCGAGATCTAACAAAATTAACCAAGCCATGTTAGGGAAGCAAGCATGGAGATTGGCCCAACAACCTAACTCTTTATGGGGTAAAATGTTTAAAGCTTTGTATTTCCATGACACTGATCTTATGCATGCTAAGAAGAAATTTAGACAGTCATGGGGATGACAAAGTGTACTTACTAGGAGGGATGTTATTTGTCAGTCATCAAGATGGGTAGTAGGTGATGGCGAGAAGATCAACATCAGAACAGATAAATGGTTACCTAGAGGCGCCATTGGTGGCCCTGCAAACAGAAATGAACCAAGTCAGGTAGCAGAACTAATGATGAGTGGGGAGAAAAGATGGGATGAATTCAAGATATCAGGAAACTTTAATGAAGACATTGTCAGAGATACCCTGAATATACAACTTAGCACACATAATCAGGAGGACACCTTGATTTGGGAGCATACAACGAATGGGCTATTTACAGTCAAAAGTGCCTATAATGCACTTATGAAACTAAAGGCAGAATCTTGCCCCCAACAACCTACTACCTCCTATACTACCCCGAGAGAACTATGGCTATTAATCTGGAATTCCACCACTCCACCAAAAATCAAGCATTTCCTATGGCAAGTATGTCAAAATGCTTTAGCAACAAAAGATAATTTGTGCCGAAGGAAAGTGATCTCAGATAATGCATGCCTTATCTGTAGAAAGGAACCAGAGACAACAGAACACTTGTTCCTCCGATGCTCGTGGACCAAACAGGTATGGTCTGATCCTTTGATTAAAATTAGAACTAATAGCATTTCGATGAACCGCATGGATAAGTGGTTAATGGAAGCTCAACATACCTCGTCCTCCATTGAACTTGTGTTAATGCTCCTGTGGTGAATCTAGAAAGAGCGAAACAAGTTTGTCTTTCAAACCAAGGGAATATGCTCAAAAAGCATCATCTTAATGGCTAGAGCAGGGATCGATAACTATAGGCGATGGACACAAGAAGGGAAAAGCAAATAGAAAGGCAGGAAAAATATACCGAAGAGGTCGTCTCTGTCGCCTGTAGGTGCCGTGAAGTACAACTTCGATGGGTCGTATGACCCAGATTCCAGAACAGGCTCGATGGCTTGTGTAGGGAGAGACGACAGAGGGTTGCTCCCCGACGGTTTTGCTCGAGATCTTCGGGTTTCCTCAGCCTTTCAAGCAGAGGCAACAACAATTGGCGAAACCCTAGGTTTTCTAAGAGACAGACATGATTTGGAAGGAGTTCAAGTAATAGTCGTAACAAATCACTTTGATCTGTGGAGTATAATAAGCGGAGGAACAAATCACTTACTATGGAAACCACGGGCTCTTATCAAAGAGGCCTAAGCCCACGCCAAGGGAATTCCTAATCTAACTATAGTCCATTGCCCTAGAGCCCAAAATGAAGTGGCCGACTGGGTTGCGAAGGCCTAGAGAAGACACCTACTTCCGAACAATTGGTGTTTATACCCTCCCTCTTGTTTATGGGAGTTGTTATGTGCTGAGTCAAGAAACATGTCCTGCAGCACTTCTTATGATATGAATATATGATGGAATTTTTCGACCAAAAAAAAAAGGATTGGACTTGGAACTCAGTGTTTTTGCTAAGGAAGAAAATGGAAGCATTTGGCAGAGATGAAGCCAATGAAAATAAACAGAAGTATGATCAAATGTGCGAGCTAAAGGCTTTCGATGAATCAAAGGTGGTTCTCCAATAGGGATGTCAAATGGGGGAGTCGAATCGGATAAAAAATGTTCATATCCATATCAACCTATTTAACCCATTTTGACTAATCACCATATAATATAATTCTAGCGACCCATACCCAACCCGACTCATACCCAACTCATATTGTAAGAGCCAAGGCCCAGAAGCCCAAAAAAAAAAAAAGTTGACTTGGTCAACGGTCAACGGTCAACGGTGCTACAGTGTACCGACTTTGGACGCCTAGAAGACCCTAGAATTCAGCAGAAAACAGAAGGAAAAATAGAAAAGAAGAGAGAAAGAAGAAAGAAAAGAGAAAAGAGAAGGAGAGGGAGAAAAGAGAGAAAAAAAGGAAAAATTGGAGAAATTCTTGCGCCCGAGACTTTGATAGGCCGACCCAGCTCGAAGTCGTCGTACCCAGTAAGTAGTCGTGCCCCTCGCCCTCTTATTTGCAATAATTTTGGGTATTTAATTTGAAATTCGGATTTTTGGGGGTATTGAGCGGCGCCGTCATGTTTTGGAGTTATTTGGGTGAAAATTTATGTAGTTATGGTATCTTAGGGTGTTGTGAAGCTATAGCAACTGACGGAATTCGATTTGGGCTTACGGTTTGTCCGAAACGGAAGTTTGAACTTCGGTGTGCACTGTTCACGCACTGTTCACGCGCGAACAGTAGCTTTGTTGGCCATTTTAGTGGGTTTCCGGTTGGATTTTGGGTAAAGTCAATTCATGAAAGTTGTAGTACGTCGAAAGGGCTTTCCGTGGACTGTAAGATCGTTAAAAACGGAGTTCGGTGGAGAAAGTTATGGCAAAAATAGATTTTGTGTGCGAGTTGGACGTATTGAGAAATAATGATGTTGGTTGTGGATAAGCCCTTTAGCGACTCATAGGCGTCGCTTTTGTCGATAATAGGCATATTTAGTCCTATCGGTCATTAGAGAATTATTTTACTCAAATTTTAATATTATTTTCTAATTAATTAATAGGTAATCGGAGACGTTGATCTGTGAACGGATAGGAATTGGCATTTGGCTCAGTCAAGGTGAGTAATACTATTTCTCCTAAGAATTTGGAAAACTCATGTCTTGGAATTTATAAAGATTTGATGTGTTTTGAATTAGTAAATGCATATTTATTGCATAAAAGTATGGATCGGACAAGGATTGCCTCTTTGGAGTTGAGAATGATTTTGAGAAAATATTTAGCTGCAAATGTTGCGTTTTGACTTGTGAAATGTTTAAGCAAATGTGCTGTGAAAGAGTTTATACGTATCAGTTTCGAAACTGATTTTCGAAATGTTTTGTGAAAAGAGTTTGATATGTGAAATGATTTCCATGTGGATGGTTGTAAATTATGGCTATTGTGAATTGATGAATTGTGGTCAATATCTCTGTGAACCCGTTGGGTTTTGTGAATATGCGCATATTAAGGATATCCTTGTGGGCCGAGCCACCGGCATTGTAGGTGGAGACCTAACCAAGGGGGGAATCTTGGTCGCCTAGTCATGGGGCGTTATTCATGACCACGGTTGATATTTGAGCTGGAGGTTAGTCGATGGAACTAACCGATAGTGTGTGATCGATGAGATTGATCAATGGGTTTGACCATTGAGCCTAATTGATATTATTTGATAAGTTGATAAGTTGATTTAGTTCCGATTGAAAATGAATTATGTTATTATTTTGAATTTATGCATAGTGTTTGTTCGATCCGCTTGGGAGAAATGTGTTACTCACTGAGCCGTCGTAGCTCACCCTTTCCATTTCCATTTTCCTTCCAGGTTCAGAGAGGACGCGTTCATAGGCAAGAGCGCTTTTGTACTTTTGGATAGAGGGGACTGGTATGAGTCATTTTGAGTTTAGAAATCTGCTATAGATATGTGTGCTATTGTTAATAGTAGCAAGAAGCTCTGATGTGTATTGGACTTCCCTTTTGTTAAAATAAAAATATGTATATATTTGATAAATGGGTTGTTTGAGGCTGCGTCTCTCAGTAAGAGGGATGGCCGTGTCATATCCTCCTATCTTTGAGTTAGGGGTGTGACATTTATTGGTATCAGAGCCTAGGTTTTGAGTTTTGGGTTTAGAAATGGGACGTGGTGAGATTGTGTGATAGATATTCGTTAGTTTTTCGATATTAAGGTATAGTTTCACTTTTGAATCCAGGTATAATGAGTTCAGATTCGGAACCGCTTGCTTCTCTTCGTAGTAATAAGAAAGGCAAGCGAGTTGCCACTTCAGAGCCTAGGATGGAAACCCGAGCTTCTCGAGGCACGTCTTCAAGAAGGAGACGCATTGAGACAAGCTCGGAGGTTGAAGAAGCTAGAGAAGGGAGTCGACAACGAATGACTAGAGAGGAGATATCTGGGGCTTGTCAAGTCATGCTTGATTTTCACCGTCAGTTAAAGGAATCGGGCTTGACTGAAGAAGCAAAACATGAGGATGATAAGGGCTATACATTTGCTCAATTTAGAAAGGCGAAACCGCCAACCTATGACGGGAGTGAGGATCCTCTCGTGGCTGAACGTTGGATTAGGAAAATGGAGGGGATCTTTGAAGTTGAAGAGGTTCCCGAGGATAGGAAAGTTGTTTTTGCCACCCAATGTTTGGAAGGTGAAGCTGAATATTGGTGGGAAGGTATGAGGCTAGCCTTGGGAGGCAGAGACACTATCATTCCATGGACGGATTTTGTGAAGGCTTTCAATGCCCAATTCTTCCCAGTGTCCTTCCAGGCTAAGATGAGGGCAGATTTTATAAATATCTCTCAAGGTGATTCTACTATTTTGGAGTATGCGCGTCGTTTTAATCAGATGAGTCGGTTTGCGGAGTACCTTGTAGCTAATGAGGAGCATAAAGCTGAGCACTTCCAGAGAGGACTCCGACCTGAGATTGGTTCCGTGCTTACTCCTCTTGTATTAACATCTTATAAAGATGTGTTGGAGCGAGCCATTAGGGTGGAACAGGATATCATGCAGCGTGGGATGCAGGGTGCTCCTCAGCTGAAGAAGTCTAAATTTTCTGGATTTCAAGAAAGCCATGTAAGTGGTAGTAATAAGCAGAAAAGCTCTACCAGGCTTGGAAAGGAAAAGAGTCGAGCAGTCCAGAGCCTTTGTCCTACATGCGGGAAACGTCATGGTGGTGTTTGTTATCGTAAGACAGGCGCGTGCTTCCTATGCGGGAAGACTGAACACATAGCACGCGAATGTCCTACGCAAGGAGGCTCTTCTGGAGATAATAGAGTGTGCTTTGTATGTGGACAACATGGACATTTAGCAAACAGATGTTCAATGAGGAAAACTGCTCCTCCTACCGGTAGATTCCAAGAGAGGGAGCAGAAGCAGAGGACGTCTGGGAAAGTTTTTGCCATGACAGAGGAGGATGCGGCGGCATCGAACGCAGTTGTTGCAGGTAATGTTTCTCTTGCCTCGCAACATGCTTATGCGTTGTTTGACTCTGGTGCCACACATTCGTTTATCTCTAAGAAGTTTGCAAATAAACTTGATGTGCTGCCTGAACCTCTTGAATTCGAGTTGCGAGTTGATACTCCTGCGGGTTCTTTCTTGATTGCTGATCGTGTATTAAAGAGATGCATGCTTGGTGTTGATAATGTTGAAATGCCTGTGGATTTGGTGGTATTGGACATACAAGATTTTGATGTTATATTAGGAATGGATTGGCTATCGACATATCATGCAACTGTTGACTGCCATTCTAAGAAAGTTATTTTCAGACCTCCAAATCAATCAGAATTTACTTTTTCGGGGAATAGTAAAACCACTTTTCCAGAATTGATCTCAGCAATACAAGCAAGAGCTCTCTTGAGAAAGGGTTGTTGTGGGTACCTAGCTTGTGTAAGAGACACAAGTAAGGAAGTTGCAAAATTAGAGGAGGTGCCAATTGTTAATGAATTTCCAGATGTGTTTCCCGAAGACTTACGTGGCCTACCCCCTGATAGAGAGATTGAGTTTTGCATAGACCTAATGCCAGGAACAGAACCTATCTCTAAGACTCCATATCGGATGGCACCATTAGAACTAAAGGAGTTGAAAGTACAATTACAGGAGCTTCTGGACAAGGGTTTCATTAGGCCCAGTGTTTCGCCTTGGGGTGCTCCGATTTTATTTGTGAAAAAGAAGGATGGTAGTATGAGACTTTGTATAGATTATCGAGAACTTAATAAGGTGACCATCAAGAATAGATATCCCTTACCTCGGATAGATGATTTATTTGACCAGTTTCAAGGAGCACGAGTATTTTCGAAGATTGACCTTCGGTCTGGATATCATCAATTGAAAGTAAGAGCGGATGATGTATCTAAGACTGCTTTTAGGACAAGATATGGGCATTATGAGTTTCTAGTTATGCCTTTTGGGTTAACAAATGCACCTGCCGCTTTCATGGATTTGATGAATAGAGTATTTCGGCAATATCTTGATAAATTTATAGTGGTATTTATCGATAATATTTTAGTGTACTCAAGGAGTTTAGAGGAGCATGAGCAACACCTGAGACTTGTTTTGCAGACCTTGCGTGATAAGAAGCTATATGCTAAATTTAGTAAATGTGCTTTCTGGCTTGATCACATAGAATTTTTGGGTCATATAATATTGAAAGATGGTATTTCTGTTGACCCAAAGAAGGTTGAAGCAATTGTTAAGTGGGATCGCCCTACCAATGTCACGGAGATTAGAAGCTTTCTTGGGTTAGCAGGTTATTATAGACGTTTTGTGGAAGGATTCTCAAGGATTGCTAGCCCGTTAACTCGCCTGACTCAGAAAGGAGTTAAATTTGTGTGGACTGACCAGTGCGAGAATAGTTTTCAAGAGTTGAAGCGGCGATTAGTGTCAGCCCCTATATTAACTTTACCTTCTGATACTGGTGGTTTTACAATCTATTGTGATGCATCTAAGGAAGGATTGGGTTGTGTTCTCATGCAAGGTGATAAAGTGGTGGCATATGCCTCTAGGCAACTGAAGGTACATGAGAAAAATTACCCTACCCATGATTTGGAATTGGTGGCTGTTGTGTTTGCCTTAAAAATATGGCGACACTACTTATATGGTGAAAGATGTGAAGTTTTTACTGATCATAAAAGTTTGAAATATATCTTCACTCAGAAGGAGCTAAATATGAGGCAGAGAAGATGGTTAGAACTTTTGAAAGACTATGATTTGACTATTAATTATCATCCAGGCAAAGCTAATGTAGTGGCAGACGCTTTAAGTCGGAAATCATCGGGTAATATGGCGACATTACTTACTTCCCAAAGGTCCATTCTTGAGGATATGAGGAAGTTAGATCTGGAGGTGTTGGTACACAAGTCTACTATTCAGTTAGCTAACTTGCGCGTACAACCGACGTTGATTGAAAGGATTAAGACTAAGCAGAATGAGGATCCCCAGTTGGGAAAGATTAGAGAAGGAGTAGAAGCTGGAAGACAAGGAGACTTTAGTATTCATATAGACAGATCGTTGAGATTCCGTGGTCGATTATGTGTTCCTAATGATGATGAGCTTAAGAAAGAGATATTACAGGAGGCTCATCGTACTAAATTTGCTATCCACCCAGGGACCGTTAAAATGTATAGAGATTTGAGAGGGAACTTTTGGTGGATCAACATGAAAAAGGATATTGTGAAATTTGTCGATCAATGTCTGGTATGTCAGCAAGTAAAGATTGAGCATCAGAAACCAGGTGGTCAATTGCACCCACTTGAAGTACCTAAGTGGAAGTGGGAGCATATTACCATGGATTTTATTGTCGGTTTACCACGAACGCCCAGTGGTAAGAATGCTATATGGGTAATAGTCGATCGATTGACTAAGTCTGCCCACTTTCTGTCATATCGATTCGGCTTAACACTAGAATCTATGGCGAATTGGTACGTTAATGAAATAGTGCAGTTACATGGAGTCCCAGTGAGTATTGTTTCGGACAGAGATCCTAGATTTGTGTCTAATTTTTGGAAGAGCTTAGAGAAAGCGTTGGGTACTAAACTTAACTTCAGTACGGCATTTCACCCACAGACGGATGGGCAATCTGAGAGGACCATTCAGACACTTGAAGATATGCTACGAGCTTGTGTCATTGACTTGGGCGGCTCATGGGACGAACACCTTCACTTGGCGGAATTTTCTTATAATAATAGTTATCACTCCAGTATTAAAATGGCCCCATTTGAAGCATTGTATGGGCGAAGGTGTTGGACTCCTCTTTGTTGGGACGATGTTGGTGAGAAGAGATTAACTGGCCCTGAATTTATCCAAGAATCAGAGGAAAAAGTCAGATTAATTCAAGAGCGCTTGAGAGCTGCTCAAAGCCGTCAAAAGAGTTATGCGGATCTAAAGAGGAGTAAGTTGGAGTTTAATGTTGGGGATCATGTACTCTTAAAAGTTTCTCCAATGAAGGGCGTCATGAGATTTGGTGCCCGAGGGAAGTTGAGCCCAAGGTACGTGGGACCATTTCTAATATTAGAAAAGGTTGGAGAAGCTGCTTATAAATTGGCACTGCCACCAGCATTATCTGAAGTACACAATGTGTTTCATGTGTCACTATTACGGAAATACGTACCAAGCCATGAACATGTGTTGAATTTTGCCCCATTGAGGTTAAAGGAGAATTTAACCTACGAAGAACAACCTCTTCGTATCGTCGACAGAAAAGAATAGATGTTGCGACGACGTACGATTACTTATGTGAAAATTCAGTGGCAAAATCATACAGAAAGAGAGGCTACATGGGAGCTTGAAGATGAGGCAAAACGTAAATACCCTCATTTATTTATGGAATAAGGTACGTACAAATTTTGAGGACGAAATTTTCTTTAAGGAGGGTAGAATGTAAGAGCCAAGGCCCAGAAGCAAAAAAAAAAAAAAAAGTTGACTTGGTCAACGGTCAACGGTGCTACAGTGTACCGACTTTGGACGCCTAGAAGACCCCAGAATTCCGCAGAAAACAGAAGGAAAAATAGAAAAGAAGAGAGAAAGAAGAAAGAAAAGAGAAAAGAGAAGGAGAGGGAGAAAAGAGAGAAAAAAAGGAAAAATTGAAGAAATTCTTGCGCCCGAGACTTTGATAGGCCGACCCAGCTCGAAGTCGTCGTACCCGGTAAGTAGTCGTGCCCCCGCCCTCTTATTTGCAATAATTTTGGGTATTTAATTTGAAATTCGGATTTTTGGGGGTATTGAGCGGCGCCGTCATGTTTTGGAGTTATTTGGGTGAAAATTTATACAGTTATGGTATCTTAGGGTGTTGTGAAGCTATAGCAACTGACGGAATTCGATTTGGGCTTACGGTTTGTCCGAAACGGAAGTTTGAACTTCGGCGTGCACTGTTCACGCACTGTTCACGCGCGAACAGTAGCTTTGTTGGCCATTTTAGTGGGTTTCTGGTTGGATTTTGGGTGAAGTCAATCATGAAAGTTGTAGTACGTCGAAAGGGCTTTCCGTGGACTGTAAGATCGTTAAAAACGGAGTTCGGTGGAGAAAGTTATGGCAAAAATAGATTTTGTGTGCGAGTTGGACGTATTGAAAAATAATGATGTTGGTTGTGGATAAGCCCTTTAGCGACTCATAGGCGTCGCTTTTGTCGATAATAGGCATATTTAGTCCTATCGGTCATTAGAGAATTATTTTACTCAAATTTTAATATTATTTTCTAATTAATTAATAGGAAATCGGAGACGTTGATCTGTGAACGGATAGGAATTGGCATTTGGCTCAGTCAAGGTGAGTAATACTATTTCTCCTAAGAATTTGCAAAACTCATGTCTTGGAATTTATAAAGATTTGATGTGTTTTGAATTAGTAAATGCATATTTATTGCATAAAAGTATGGATCGGACAAGGACTGCCTCTTTGGAGTTGAGAATGATTTTGAGAAAATATTTTGCTGCAAATGTTGCGTTTTGACTTGTGAAATGTTTAAGCAAATGTGCTGTGAAAGAGTTTATACGTATCAGTTTCGAAACTGATTTTCGAAATGTTTTGTGAAAAGAGTTTGATATGTAAAATGATTTCCATGTGGATGGTTGTAAATTCTGGCTATTGTGAATTGATGAATTGTGGTCAATATCTCTGTGAACCCGTTGGGTTTTGTGAATATGCGCATATTAAGGATATCCTTGTGGGCCGAGCCACCGGCATTGTAGGTGGAGACCTAACCAAGGGGGGAATCTTGGTCGCCTAGTCATGGGGCGTTATTCATGACCTCGGTTGATACTTGAGCTGGAGGTTAGTCGATGGAACTAACCGATAGTGTGTGATCGATGAGATTGATCAATGGGTTTGACCATTGAGCCTAATTGATATTATTTGATAAGTTGATAAGTTGATTTAGTTCCGATTGAAAATGAATTATGTTATTATTTTGAATTTATGCATAGTGTTTGTTCGATCCGCTTGGGAGAAATGTGTTACTCACTGAGCCGTCGTAGCTCACCCTTTCCATTTCCATTTTCCTTCCAGGTTCAGAGAGGACGCGTTCATAGGCAAGAGCGCTTTTGTACTTTTGGATAATGGGGACTGGTATGGGTCATTTTGAGTTTAGAAATCTGCTATAGATATGTGTGCTATTGTTAATAGTAGCAAGAAGCTCTGATGTGTACTGGACTTCCCTTTTGTTAAAATAAAAATATGTATATATTTGATAAATGGGTTGTTTGAGGCTGCGTCTCTCAGTAAGAGGGATGGCCGTGTCATATCCTCTTATCTTTGAGTTGGGGGTGTGACACATATTGTTAAAACACTTTCATATTTAACTAAGTCTAGGAGAATTTGCTTCATAATTTTTTTAAATGTATTGTTAAAACAATTTTATACTATACAATTTAGTTGATACTTTTTTTTCAAAATTTTATTTTTTATATCTATTTATATATTTTTTGCTTTTCCTCTTCCAATCGCGAGTGAGGCTCCAGCTCTCTAGATTTCGACGAGCTTGACCTTGCTAGCCTCAAGCGACGCTTGAGACTCGTCAAGGCGAGGTCAAGCTTGTTTAGAATTTGGCGAGTCTCGAGCTTGGTGGCCTTGGACAAGCTCGACCTTGTTGAATGTAGTGAGTCTTAAGCTTGATAGCTTCGGGCAAGCTTGACATAGTTGCCAGATCCAACAAAGTTGAGGCGGCACCTTGTGTCTCATGACCTAACCACTTGAGCTTGCCCGAGGCGAGGATCGAGCCTCACCAACCAAGGGCGAGCTTGGGCTCACTGACTTCAACGAGGCCCGAGCTCACCAATCTGGTGAGCTCTTGACCTCCCTAAAGTCTTGTGAACTCATCACTTGCCTCTTGGCTGACGAATTTTTAGTATTTAAATATTATCTAATTATAATTGTCATAGTATAAAAATGACTTGTTAATGACATTTAAAATTAATTAGGTAATTCATTTATGATCCAATTAGAACCCATTCAATTATTAGGTAACTTATTTAAAACCCATTTAATATTTTAAGCTAATTCATTTATGACCAACATTATTCACTATGAATTAAATATATGGATTTTTTTTACCCATTTTGCCACTTCTAGCTATCAAGGGCCTTGTCAATGCGAGGATTATAAAAGTACCTTGTATTTTTGTAGGTTGCTTAGAGAACTTGCCAAGTACACCATCATCGGATGGCAGCCATTTCCACGTTCCTATAATTTTGTTTTGTTTTGTTTTGTTTATTTTTGTTTTGGTACCCTGCTATGTTATGGCACCAGATGCTCCCAAGGCAGAGGACTTGCCAGCGGCATGCCAATAAGCAATTTCGCAGAATATTCAACCACAATCTCTTATTATAACTTGCTCCAGCGTAAATTAGGAATTTGTGACGAACTGACCCACTAAATTTCTAACACCCAAGTGACATAATGATGGAATTCCCAACTTGCTAGCCGTGGGTCTCGACTGGGCTGAGGAATTTGGGGCGGGCTTAAGTCGTAGCTAGACATCATTGTTCATCTCAGAACTTTTCTAAAACCATGTTTTGATTGGTCAACATATTGCGATCCTCTTCTCGCCCTTATTACTATCCTTTCTCATATGCTAAATTAGTTGAAGAGCTCTCAGGAACTCAAGAAGATAGTATCATGACATCTTCTCTGTAGTGACAACACTATGTCTTCACAGTATGCACTTTTCTTTGGTTACTATTCCTAAATGGCTTGTGTATCGAGTATTCTAACAGAGCTATTTGACTAATCCAAACTTGATTCTAACTTCATTAGATCATGCTAGCCTAACATTGATGGGTTTAAAATTGTCTAAATGAGACAGATGTATGTTGAAAACAATGTTTTTCACTAGGGAGATCAATGTGGGGTTTTGATATTTTGTAGCTTTTGTATTTATCAATATGAAGATTACAATGACAGAAGGTGCATGGAAATTATGTTCCATCATTTCTGACCTAAGAATTGATCGAGCAAGAATGTTTTGCTAACTGTTGCATTTGCAGCTCATAACAAAGGACCGATTTAAAAGTGTCAAGCATCGACTCGTGGCTAACAAGAGAAGCCCAAGAGTGGCGGTGGTGTGCTTCTTTGGTGACGCTTTTCGGCCATCTTTATTGTTGTATTGACCCATCAAGGAATTAAGATCAGCATACAACCCACCAATCTAAAAGGAGACTACACTCCCCAACTAGACCGCCCATTACTTTTCCAAAGGCCTAGATGCAGCTTCTGCACTTGCTAATTTCAACCTGTAGATTGTATGAACTATTTTATGGGTCTTATTGATGGATGTAGTTAAAGATATAAGTCTGTCCATCCATTCATCTATGCAAAAACACCACTGAACAGGATTGCCTTTCTGCAAAACATCCCTTCAACTGATAGACTTATGAGCAGCAACACAACTCTAGAAAACAAAGATCGTTCTCTAAACAAAAGCATAAAGAGGGAGAAGAAGATTAACAAACAACGCTCGTATATCAAAACAAATATATGATGTGTACCCAATACGAGGATGACGTTTAAAACACTAATCTACCATGTAAATTTGTGCTTTTAGGATCATTTCTGTTTGGTTCAGCTTTGAATTCAACTTTGTATGTAGGCAGCTAAAATAAATAGTGGAGTTCTTGTCGGCCTCCAACTCGCTCAATGACAATTGACCAGACTCAATAGTAAGGCAAAATCTATGTCCAATTTATAAAGAAGCTGGTCATATCATGCGTTGCAATGTCTCCATTACATTCAATTCGTAATCCAAACATATCTCCAACAAACTCACATTCACAGTGAAATTGAATTGCAGTAGAGAGACCCCCTGGGGGGGGTGGGGGAGGAGAAGGAGATCATCCCCACCATTTATTTGGCCTCCGACTTCGGCGAGCAAAGTTACGACAAGGTGAGGCCTCGTCGATGTTGGGATCACCAGAACCCCAAGAATATTCATCTGAACGAGCAAGGAATCAGGAGACAACTCTGAATCGGCCGCCGGCTCCGAGAATCTCATGGTCTCGATCATCAACCTCAGCGGAATCGACCACGACCTGTCCAAGAGGAAGGAGGCAATAAAAAGGATGAGACGCATGTCGGAGATGCTGGAGTTCTTCCCGGTGGTGAATTACAAAGTTCCATCAGCCGGGATGGAGGAGATGAAGGAGATAAGGAGGTTCCACGAGCAAGACGATGAGGCAAAGAAGGTGTTTTCCCCACGCAACATACGGAGGAAGGTGGTGTACAACCGAAATCTTGGACCTGGCGGCGAATTGGAGGGACACTTTCTTTTGCTACGTAGCACAGAGCCCGCCATCGCTGCCGGTGGATCTGCTGGAAGTTTGCAGATGTGTGAGTCATGTGTTTGGGTGAGGCCTTCGGTCGGGGAGCCGACCATGCCATTTTTACCTGCGACATTAAACTTTGGTATATATATATATACCATCTTACCCAAGGATCAGAGGGAAAGGTATAGAGGGAGAGATAACTGTAAAGATACTCTAAAGGTGCTCTAAGAACAACCAGATTTTGATTAAACCCAAGAAAGGAGGCAAAGAAGAGAAAAGAATTAGCAAAAAGATAAATAGAAAGGACTGACGTTATACATTATGTGAAAAGCTAACGCAATGTAAGCAATGCAAACAAATAAAGCAGCAAGGTAAAGAAACAGCATTAAACGTAAAAGGCGGCTTGGCCTGCCGTAGTGACAATCAGATAAAAAGCAAAATGTAGGTAAAAACCCACCAAGAACAAATCATAGGATACTGCAAACGAAGTAAGATAGGCTTTGGCAGGTAGCCTCTCCCAAAGATGGCACTGCACTCCACTTGTGCCGAGTACCTAACAGAGGGGGGACGGCATGTACAACCACTTGAGTGGTGCGTTTTTGCCTGCTAGTTTTACCCGTAAACAATACCTAAACGACTTTGTAATTGTGGATCAGGTACAGAAGCATAAATGTATTAAAGTAACGGTACAGAAATGTAAATGTACTAAAAAGGATAACAAGCACTAAACTCCACAGATCTCGGCAGAGCCATGAGAATTATGGGTTTGTGCGATGTATAAAGAAGATATTTTCATATATATAAGTAGACTGAAAGTTACAGTACAAGGGAAGTAAAAGATCCGTAGGATCTGTGCATTACAAATATAAATGAAGATCAACAGGCTCAAGAGAAAGCTTGTGAACTTCGGTGCCTATAAAGGGGAGATCTGGTTTCAGATCTAGAATGGGATACTTACTTTTTGAGAAGAGAAGGGGTATTCAAGAGCTCTTTCCGTCCAAAAAGGATCTGAGAAAGAAGGAGAATGTATGAGTAGAGATGTATGAGTTCTTCATGTTCTGGGTTTTCAGAAGTTGAGGAGGATGAAGATGTATGTGATTTCTTTCTGTCCGAGAGGGATCTGAGAAAGAGAGAGAGAGAAAGCGAGTGCTTGTTGCGAAGTCGGGAGCGAAGTCTCGAGAGAGAGTGTTTTGATCTCAGAAGGCTTCTCTGCTGCTATGACGACGTCCTTGGGAAGGAGAAGAGCCGTTGTAATATAGGCGGGTGTGAATACTGTTTGTATAGTGACCGCCACAGTGTACAGTGATGAACAGTAACCGTATTTTGCTACAGTGTACAGTGAATACAGTGTATTTATGAACAGTAAAATCAAAATATGTTGGGATATTGATGGTATCTCACAAATCTTCCAAGTTGGGAAAATCTTCTCGTCCTTCGTCATGTCCGAAGAGAGGTTGGGACTCTGAAGAACCTTCTTCTGAAGGGTTGGACCCTTGTATCTCTGCTGCGTATTGGAGGAGTATTTGTTGGGCTTCTTCATCATCTTTTGCTCCAGCTAACTTTGACATTGCTAGAGATTTGAAAGCAAGCCTTGGGGGAGCTTCTTTAGCTGGTGTATTATGAATCGTGATCCAATTCTTTACAGCTTCTGGGGCACAATTTTCTTGAAATTTGAAATTATCCCACCATTTCGTCCGGAATTTTCTAGCGAGAACAAATTCAGTGGAACCTTTTAACTTTTGGAGTTCTAGGGTCCATGCAAAAACCCAAGAGATTTTGAAATGGATGAAGAAAAGCATCAGTAGAGGGAAGTTTTCTTCATGAGGAGGTGGTTTGTAAAGGTCAAAGAAAATTTGGTAACCTTTAAGATAATCAGGAGGTAGTATATCATATAAGGGACCGAAAGTATCCCACCAATTAGTGAACCAATTGGGGAGATTTTCAGTGTTGAAGTCCTTTTCGAAGAAGAAAAGCCAAGTATGGGTTCTTGCGGTATTTTGGCGAAAAAAAGAGAGGTACCAGGATTGCTGGTAATCATAGTATGTGTATGAGGGACGGTAAGAAGAAGAAGGGACTTCAGCAAGCTTGTCTTCGAATTTTTCTGAAGAGTAAGGAGAGGGAAGCCAATCTCTAGGGTGGAGGACACCAAGGATTTTGGCTGTAGAGTAATCAGGACAATGGTTTGTGTCACTTTTGACAAAATGTTTGAAGACAAAAGAGGAGGTATCTCTGAGTATCCTTTCATAATACTCTCGAGGTTTGAGTATATCATGGGGAGTATAGTACCAGGAAGGAGGGAAGAGTTTGTTAGCACAAATAAAAGGATCTTCATTGTAAAAATCTTTTTCAACAGAAATTATTTTGGGGGAAAAGGTTTTGTTGACCCAAGGAGATTTGGGCTGTGATTTTTGTGAAATTTTTTGAGAAATTAAAGAAGTAGGAGGTTGAGAGGCCAAAACCCTTTCGGGTTGTGGGATTCTTACCAGGGCTGAGGAGACTACGGTCCTTTCAGGCTGAGGGGTCCTCAAAAGTGCAGACGAGGCACGCGTTTGCACACCTGTTTTTGGTATAAGCTGTCTAGATGTTGTCGAGGCAGCTGATAGGGCTGGTTTTGGTCCACCGATTTGAAGTGGCCTTTGATTTAGAGATTCGAGCCATGACCTGGTGATCGGGGTCAAACCTCTAGGTGATGGAACATCAGTTATGTTTGGTGAAGAAGGAAAAGGTGAAGCTTTGGCTTTTCCCTTTTCAGAGCTTGAGGATTTTTTAGGTTTAGGTGGCATGATTAGGTCTTTTCCCCTGTAGAAATTCTCGTGTAAGAAAATCTGGCAAAGAATTTGTATTACCACTAATATATTCTATATCAAATTCAAAGACAGAAAGTATAGCCTGCCATCTTGCGAAAATCTGTTTTGAGGCAATATTCAACACATCCTTCTGAAGAACATCTTTTGCAGATTTGCAATCGATACGAAGGAGGAATCGTTTATTGAGAATTTCTCCTTGAAATTTTGAGATGGCTAGCACTATAGCCAAGATTTCTTTTTTGATGGTAGAGTAGTTTTGCTGGGTTTCATTCCAGTGCTTGGAAATGAACTGCACCACTTGCTCTTTATCGTTTATTCTTTGTTTGAGAATACCGCCATAGCCCACTTCTGACGCATCTGTTTCAATGATTTTGAAAGCAGCCGGGTCAGAGAGATGTAGGCAAGGAATTTCCTTGACTTGGGCTTTGATCTTTCGAACAGCATTGGTGTGTTCAGAAGACCAGTTTGGGGGATTTTTCTTTAATCGTTGGTGCAAAGGTTTGCAAGTAATATTAATATTAGGGAAGAAATCAATGATATAATTCAGACATCCTAAAAATCTTTGGAGCTGGGTTTTATCTTTAATTTCATCCGGAAATTTTTCGGTAAAGGAAATAGACCGAGCTATAGGTCTAAAAGTACCAAGTTTAATGTCATGTCCTAAGAAACGAATCTTTGTTTGAAACAAGGCCAATTTAGTGGGTGAAAGGGAAAGGCCATTGACTTTGACAATTTTGAAGAATTGAGAAAGATGTTTAAAATGTGCATCTATGTCTTTTGAGAAGACCAAAACATCATCAATGTAAACAATAATATAATCAGAGTAAGGATTGAAAATATCATTCATTATTCTTTGGAATTCAGAAGGGGCATTTTTCAGACCAAAAGGCATGACATTCCATTCAAACTGTCCGAATGGTACAGTGAAGGCGGTTTTGTACCTGTCATTCTCAGCGATCTGTATTTGCCAAAAGCCAGACTTCATATCGAATTTTGAAAAGATTTTTGAACTATGGAGTCTGTTAAGCAAATCCTTTTTATTAGGAATAGGGTAACGAATCCAACTGAGAGCAGAATTTAAAGGTTTATAATTGATGACCAGACGAGGAGTTCCTCGTTCGATTTCTGATGCCTTGTTGACATAGAAAGCCGAACAACTCCAAGGAGAATGACTTTTTCGGATAAGTTTTTTATCGACAAGGTCATTTATCTCTCTTTTGCAATGTTCCATCACCTCGTGATTCATCTGAGTAGGCCTTGCCTTTGTTGGGATGTCTTTCTCAGAGAAGTCGGGTTCATATGGAAGATTGACAATATGTTTTCGCCTATGCCAGAAAGCATGCGGAATATCGGAGCAAACATTTGTTTTGAAAAGAGTCTGCAGATTTGAGATTTTTCTTAAAATGATAGGATCAAGAAGCCTTTGTTCAATACGTTTATTTCCCAGTTCCTCTTTAAGGAAAGAGAGGTGGCTTTCTTTGTCTTGAATAAGACAGTTGATTTGAGAGATTGATTGTTCTTGCACGGAATTTAAAGATCTTGTCTGAGGTTTTGTGATAAATTCGAAAATAACCTTTTTATTGAAAGCTTGAGTTTCAATTCCTTCAGGAGTAAGCAAGAAAGGGGTGATTAAGGTCATAAAGGGAGTTCCTAGAATGACATTTTGACTTAAATTCTGAACCAAAATAAAAGATGTTTTAAAAGAGGCATGATCTTGAACGATCGATGCTTCAGGGATTTTATACCGAATTCTGAGCTTATCACCACTAGCTGAGTTAAGCTTTTCTGATGACATTTCATAATAACGGGTAGGAATGAGGCCTTCTTTGATACAATTAAGGTCTGCGCCTGTATCAAAAAGGGCTGTCGTGGGAAGAACAAAATCATGGATTTTAATGACAATTTTGATAATCATTTTTCTGGTTGTGACTTCAGTAAGCATGTTTAATAAAAACTGGGAGTCATGTCTTCCAGTGGTTTCAGTGTCAACATTATCAGAGGATTGAGAAGATGTTTGCTTGACTCCTTTCCTTTTTAGATCATTCTCTTTGAAATCTAGGAATTGTTTCTGGAGTTCAATCTGGGCAAGCTTGAGATTTTGTATCTCAATTTTATGCCGCTGGATTTCATTACTCAAATCATTAATATTAACAGGTTTGTTCTTGGGTTTAGAACTCCTGTTAAGAATGGTATCTAAATTATAAGGAATTTTCTCAATACGAATAGAGGGAGAAGGGGTGACATTATGAAGAAGCTTTTGTCTAATTAAAGGGTCAGATTCATTGTCGAGAGTATCAAGAAACAGTTTTTCTTCTTGCGTTAAGACATTAATTTGAAGTGTATTGTTTAAATCTCGTTCAGAATCAGAAGAGGAAGAAGAGGAAGCTTCAATGTCATTAATTTGAAAACCTGAAACAGAGCCTTCAGAAGAAAATTCTTCCTCAGAATCAATCATAAGTTGATTAATCTGATCCAGAACTTCTTCTTCAAGGTCAAGTTCATTAATTTTTTTGTGAACACGACAGAATCTTGAAGTGTGGCCTTTCTTACCACAATTAAAACAGGTAAAATTTTTAAAGTCGCGTTTCGAAGTATCTTTTTTGGGGAGTCTTGTTTCTGAAAAGGTTTCTTCCTAAAGTTGGATTTTTTAGAAGAACCTTTTCTTTTGGAAAAAGACTTGCAATGACAGTTGTCTGAAAGACACTTGGAACAAGAACTAGTCTTGGTTTTAATCTTCTTAGAAGAAGAGACAAAGGTAGGATCATACTGTACACAAAAATCACCAAGACCTTGGGTCTTGTTTTGTTTTTTCAATTGTTTCTGAATTTTTAAAGAAGTACAAAGCTGGGTACCGATAGAATAAACAACAGAAGAAAGTTCGCCATAAGAGAGGATTTCATAGGGTATTTCACCCCCATGTTGTTCTCTTAGTTTATCACGAACTTGTTCACCGATGAGTTTTGGCAATCCTGCAAGAAATTTTTCTTTCCAAAAAGGTTGATTGCAGTCTGGCCGAAGGAAAACTCTTTGGAGGAAAATGTCCTTATACTGGCGGAAATCTCCTAATGAACGACAGCGCATATTTGAAAGAAGATCTAGGTCTTTGTTACGAATATGAGAAGGATCACCTATGAAATGGTTAGAGATGTTGAAAATGAGAGTGTTTACCGCATCTTGGATGGGCTCACTATTTTCATTAAGGATGGGATGTCCTAAGTCATCTAACCTATGAGCATTAAGAATGTAGTCCCTTTGTTCTTCCGTAAGGTAGTTGTCCCACCAGCCTTTAAGCTGTCCGCTAAAGCCGGCAACGATATAGTAGGCAACTGTGTGGTCGGAAGTGGTCTCCTGGGTCTTATAAGTATTTGCAAGCATGACCATTTGATTTAAAATATTGATCATGTTGTGATCAGTAAGACCATCTATATTCCATTCGTAAATAGAATCGGACGAGTACCTATTCTGGGAGACATTAGACTTTTCATTGAGTCCGATGTCTGTTGGGGAAGTTTTGGGGTACCAGACTTTCTTAGGTTCATTCCAGGAGACTTGATTAACCTGTGAGGTTAAAAGAGTATTGGTATCAATTGTATTTACTTCTCTATGAGGTTCATTGAAAATGATTCCTCTGGAAGTAGGAGTTGTAGAGGGAGTATAGAGTTCTTCTTTCTTAGGGGAATAAGCTTCTTTGGCTTTTCCCTTAAGATTGGCTTTTCGGAGTTCAATAGCTTGAAGAAACTCCGCGCTTGGGTTTTTAGTAATAGGAATACTAGGAATCGAGAAAGGTCTAACCAAAGGTTGTTGTATTGGACTAGTTGTTGTCTCAGTATGAGTCAAGGCTAAAGTCTCTATTCTATCCAGTTGTTTGCCTATGGTATGAAGGTGTTGATTAGCAAAATTGTTTTGCTCTATCACCTTTTTTAAGCCGGAGACATCATTGCTTTCCGGAGTCTTGAAAGGTGCGGCGACTATTTCAGTACCTGCTAGGTCAAGTTTAAACTTCCTGAGAGGTGGATGAACAGACTTAATAATGGAGTTATCGTCGAGCTGCCATTGGACAGAATTATCAATGACACAGATTTGTTTGGGCGGAAGAAAGTGGTCTTCAAACCAATCAAAGAACAAGATATGATGTCCATGTTTGTACATATAATCATAATATTGTTCTTTAATAAACTTGGAATGACCACGGAATAGATTAAAGAACCAAGTCCTAATTTCTAAATTAGACTCGGAACAGAATTCTCTATTGAGCATCTCCTTATTTGGTTCAAAAATTCTATCTATGACATTGAGCTCTCTTTGGGCAAAGCTGAGCTCGGCTTCTACCTCTGAGGAAGTAGGTTCAGGGTAATCTTGAGGAATATTATAAACTGGTCTAGCAATCCCGGCAGTAGTTTCTACTCCAGTGGGATTAGGAAGAGGGGGAGCAGAAGGTCTAGCAGCATGGGAGGTTTGTGAACCTCTAGTGCTGTCTGGTAGTGTTATGATAGGTGGTAGAGTGGGTTGTAAGTCTACCGAACCACTGTCAAAATTTGGGCGAGAAGAGGTTCCTAGTTCAGGAAGTCTGTTAGAACTAGACATATGGAAAGAAGGTCTCTTTGGGGTAAGAGGTGAGCTCTGTCTCCTGGGAAACTGGATGGTCACCTTACCTTCTGGATGCTGAACAATGTTGGCAGGGTCTGTATTTTGGACGATCTGCCTAGGAACTGGACTATCTAACTCCCAGTGTTCTGGTAGATGGATGTCACACCAATCTATTGAACGAGGAATGGTAGTGTTAGCCCTGGTAATATCAGTCTGTAAATAAAGGGTAGAACCTTTGGGGCTTTTCTGGAAAGCCTTTGGGTCGAAGTTAGACTTCATAGCTTTGTAATGAATTCTATAGATAAGAGACAGGGGAATTGATCCCGGAGCAATTTTAACATTATGGGTCTTGATCTCTAGGGTCAGAGAGTCAAGGATGTTTTTATCTAAAAGAGAAACAGAAAAGTTTGGGTAACATTCTAAGGAGATCGGACCACTGCACAAACTAGTTTCTATGGTCGCTAAAATAGACTCTTCGAAGTCTAAAAGCCTAGCGTCACGTAAAATAAGAAGAAGAGAAGTGTTAAGACCTTCTTTGGTAAGAGGTTTAACACCGATTTGGACTAGGCCGAAGTGAAGATAATGGTACTTGGCCTTTGAAATATGATCTTTAATAGCTTTTGGGTGATTGTGGAATTGTCCTTTCGTGGTCTCCATACTGAGGCACCGTGAGTATCTCTGCACACTTTTGAGAAAGAGAAAGGATTGTGGGAACGCAGTAAAACCCGACGGACAGGGTTGTAAGTCGTGAGTGCCCTTATCCTGTTTTCTAACGTTAAAAGCAGAGAGAAAACACAGTCATAACCATGGAACCAGATAGACGCTCCATATCCTCTTCTAGTTCGGTAGCACTAGACTCCACCGATTGTGGTATGGTGTATAGAAATGAAATAACTTTAGAAGATTTTAATAAATCTTTGAATAATTGGAAAGTGCCCAAAGTTAAGGCAAATCAAATTTATTCAGATGCAAACAAGTTATTTAAGTCTTCCGATTTTATTATTCAGACTGAAGAAAGGGATGTTCCCATCCCAAATTCTTTCGAAAAACTTCGTCTTTTAGATAAAAAAGCTATTAAAGATCATATTTCAAAGGCCAAGTACCATTATCTTCACTTCGGCCTAGTCCAAATCGGTGTTAAACCTCTTACCAAAGAAGGTCTTAACACTTCCCTTCTTCTTGTTTTACGTGACGCTAGGCTTCTAGACTACGAAGAGTCTATCTTAGCGACCATAGAAACTAGTTTGTGTAGTGGTCCGATTTCCTTAGAATGTTACCCAAACTTTTCTGTTTCTCTTTTAGATAAAAACATCCTTGACTCTCTGACCCTAGAGATCAAGACCCATAATGTTAAAATGGCTCCGGGATCAATTCCCCTGTCTCTTATCTATAGAATTCATTACAAAGCTATGAAGTCTAACTTCGACCCAAAGGCTTTTCAAAAAAGCCCCAAAGGTTCTACCCTTTATTTACAGACTGATATTACCAGGGCTAACACTACCATTCCTCGTTCAATAGATTGGTGTGACATCCATCTACCAGAACACTGGGAGTTAGATAGTCCAGTTCCTAGGCAGATCGTCCAAAATACAGACCCTGCCAACATTGTTCAGCATCCAGAAGGTAAGGTGACCATCCAGTTTCCCAGGAGACAGAGCTCACCTCTTACCCCAAAGAGACCTTCTTTCCATATGTCTAGTTCTAACAGACTTCCTGAACTAGGAACCTCTTCTCGCCCAAATTTTGACAGTGGTTCGGTAGACTTACAACCCACTCTACCACCTATCATAACACTACCAGACAGCACTAGAGGTTCACAAACCTCCCATGCTGCTAGACCTTCTGCTCCCCCTCTTCCTAATCCCACTGGAGTAGAAACTACTGCCGGGATTGCTAGACCAGTTTATGATATTCCTCAAGATTACCCTGAACCTACTTCCTCAGAGGTAGAAGCCGAGCTCAGCTTTGCCCAAAGAGAGCTCAATGTCATAGATAGAGTTTTTGAACCAAATAAGGAGATGCTCAATAGAGAATTCTGTTCCGAGTCTAATTTAGAAATTAGGACTTGGTTCTTTAATCTATTCCGTGGTCATTCTGAGTTTATTAAAGAACAATATTATGATTATATGTACAAACATGGACATCATATCTTGTTCTTTGATTGGTTTGAAGACCACTTTCTTCCGCCCAAACAAATCTGTGTCATTGATAATTCTGTTCAATGGCAGCTCGACGATAACTCCATTATTAAGTCTGTTCATCCACCTCTCAGGAAGTTTAAACTTGACCTAGCAGGTACTGAAATAGTCGCCGCACCTTTCAAGACCCCGGAAAGCAATGATGTCTCCGGCTTAAAAAAGGTGATAGAGCAAAACAATTTTGCTAATCAACACCTTCATACCATAGGCAAACAACTGGATAGAATAGAGACTTTAGCCTTGACTCATACTGAGACAACAACTAGTCCAATACAACAACCTTTGGTTAGACCTTTCTCGATTCCTAGTATTCCTATTACTAAAAACCCAAGCGTGGAGTTTCTTCAAGCTATTGAACTCCGAAAAGCCAATCTTAAGGGAAAAGCCAAAGAAGCTTATTCCCCTAAGAAAGAAGAACTCTATACTCCCTCAACAACTCCTACTTCCAGAGGAATCGTTTTCAATGAACCTCATAGAGAAGTAAATACAATTGATACCAATACTCTTTCGACCTCACAAGTCAATCAAGTCTCCTGGAATGAACCTAAGAAAGTCTGGTACCCCAAAACTTCCCCAACGGACATCGGACTCAATGAAAAGTCTAATGTCTCCCAGAATAAGTACTCGTCCGATTCTATTTACGAATGGAATATAGATGGTCTTACTGACCACAACATGATCAATATTTTAAATCAAATGGTCATGCTTGCAAATACTTATAAGACCCAGGAGACCACTTCCGACCACACAGTTGCCTACTATATCGTTGCCGGCTTTAGCGGACAGCTTAAAGGCTGGTGGGACAACTACCTTACGGAAGAACAAAGGGACTACATTCTTAATGCTCATAGGTTAGATGACTTAGGACATCCCATCCTTAATGAAAATAGTGAGCCCATCCAAGATGCGGTAAACACACTCATTTTTAACATCTCTAACCATTTCATAGGTGACCCTTCTCATATTCGTAACAAAGACCTAGATCTTCTTTCAAATATGCGCTGTCGTTCATTAGGAGATTTCCGCCAGTATAAGGACATTTTCCTCCAAAGAGTTTTCCTTCGGCCAGACTGCAATCAACCTTTTTGGAAAGAAAAATTTCTTGCAGGATTGCCAAAACTCATTGGTGAACAAGTTCGTGATAAACTAAGAGAACAACATGGGGGTGAAATACCCTATGAAATCCTCTCTTATGGCGAACTTTCTTCTGTTGTTTATTCTATCGGTACCCAGCTTTGTACTTCTTTAAAAATTCAGAAACAATTGAAAAAACAAAACAAGACCCAAGGTCTTGGTGATTTTTGTGTCCAGTATGATCCTACCTTTGTCTCTTCTTCTAAGAAGATTAAAAAAAAGACTAGTTCTTGTTCCAAGTGTCTTTCAGACAACTGTCATTGCAAGTCTCTTTCCAAAAGGAAAGGTTCTTCTAAAAAATCCAACTTTAGGAAGAAACCTTTTCAGAAACAAGATTTCCCCAAAAAAGATACTTCGAAACGCGACTTTAAAAATTTTACCTGTTTTAATTGTGGTAAGAAAGGCCACACTTCAAGATTCTGCGTGTTCACAAAAAAATTAATGAACTTGACCTTGAAGAAGAAGTTCTGGATCAGATTAATCAACTTATGATTGATTCTGAGGAAGAATTTTCTTCTGAAGGCTCTGTTTCAGGTTTCCAAATTAATGACATTGAAGCTTCCTCCTCCTCCTCTTCCGATTCTGAACAAGATTTAAACAATACACTTCAAATTAATGTCTTAACGCAAGAAGAAAAACTGTTTCTTGATACTCTCGACAATGAATCTGACCCTTTAATTAGACAAAAGCTTCTTCATAATGTCACCCCTTCTCCCTCTATTCGTATTGAGAAAATTCCTTATAATTTAGATACCATTCTTAACAGGAAATCTAAACCCAAAAACAAACCTGTTAATATTAATGATTTGAGTAATGAAATCCAGCGGCATAAAATTGAGATACAAAATCTCAAGCTTGCCCAGATTGAACTCCAGAAACAATTCTTAGATTTCAAAGAGAATGATCTAAAAAGGAAAGGAGTCAAGCAAACATCTTCCCAATCCTCTGATAATGTTGACACTGAAACCACTGGAAGACATGACTCCCAGTTTTTATTAAACATGCTTACTGAAGTCACAACCAGAAAAATGATTATCAAAATTGTCATTAAAATCCATGATTTTGTTCTTCCCACGACAGCCCTTTTTGATACAGGCGCAGACCTTAATTGTATCAAAGAAGGCCTCATTCCTACCCGTTATTATGAAATGTCATCAGAGAAGCTTAACTCAGCTAGTGGTGATAAGCTCAGAATTCGGTATAAAATCCCTGAAGCATCGATCGTTCAAGATCATGCCTCTTTTAAAACATCTTTTATTTTGGTTCAGAATTTAAGTCAAAATGTCATTCTAGGAACTCCCTTTATGACCTTAATCACCCCTTTCTTGCTTACTCCTGAAGGAATTGAAACTCAAGCTTTCAATAAAAAGGTTATTTTCGAATTTATCACAAAACCTCAGACAAGATCTTTAAATTCCGTGCAAGAACAATCAATCTCTCAAATCAACTGTCTTATTCAAGACAAAGAAAGCCACCTCTCTTTCCTTAAAGAGGAACTGGGAAATAAACGTATTGAACAAAGGCTTCTTGATCCTATCATTTTAAGAAAAATCTCAAATCTGCAGACTCTTTTCAAAACAAATGTTTGCTCCGATATTCCGCATGCTTTCTGGCATAGGCGAAAACATATTGTCAATCTTCCATATGAACCCGACTTCTCTGAGAAAGACATCCCAACAAAGGCAAGGCCTACTCAGATGAATCACGAGGTGATGGAACATTGCAAAAGAGAGATAAATGACCTTGTCGATAAAAAACTTATCCGAAAAAGTCATTCTCCTTGGAGTTGTTCGGCTTTCTATGTCAACAAGGCATCCGAAATCGAACGAGGAACTCCTCGTCTAGTCATCAATTACAAACCTTTAAATTCTGCTCTCAGTTGGATTCGTTACCCTATTCCTAATAAAAAGGATTTGCTTAACAGACTCCATAGTTCAAAAATCTTTTCAAAATTCGATATGAAGTCTGGCTTTTGGCAAATACAGATCGCTGAGAATGATAGGTACAAAACCGCCTTCACTGTACCATTCGGACAGTTTGAATGGAATGTCATGCCTTTTGGTCTGAAAAATGCCCCTTCTGAATTCCAAAGAATAATGAATGATATTTTCAATCCTTACTCTGATTATATTATTGTTTACATTGATGATGTTTTGGTCTTCTCTAAAGACATAGATGCACATTTTAAACATCTTTCTCAATTCTTCAAAATTGTCAAAGTCAATGGCCTTTCCCTTTCACCCACTAAATTGGCCTTGTTTCAAACAAAGATTCGTTTCTTAGGACATGACATTAAACTTGGTACTTTTAGACCTATAGCTCGGTCTATTTCCTTTACCGAAAAATTTCCGGATGAAATTAAAGATAAAACCCAGCTCCAGAGATTTTTAGGATGTCTGAATTATATCATTGATTTCTTCCCTAATATTAATATTACTTGCAAACCTTTGCACCAACGATTAAAGAAAAATCCCCCAAACTGGTCTTCTGAACACACCAATGCTGTTCGAAAGATCAAAGCCCAAGTCAAGGAAATTCCTTGCCTACATCTCTCTGACCCGGCTGCTTTCAAAATCATTGAAACAGATGCGTCAGAAGTGGGCTATGGCGGTATTCTCAAACAAAGAATAAACGATAAAGAGCAAGTGGTGCAGTTCATTTCCAAGCACTGGAATGAAACTCAACAAAACTACTCTACCATCAAAAAAGAAATCTTGGCTATAGTGCTAGCCATTTCAAAATTTCAAGGAGAAATTCTCAATAAACGATTCATCCTTCACATCGATTGCAAATCTGCAAAAGATGTTCTTCAGAAGGATGTGTTGAATATTGCCTCAAAACAGATTTTCGCAAGATGGCAGGCTATACTTTCTGTCTTTGAATTTGATATAGAATATATTAGTGGTAATACAAATTCTTTGCCAGATTTTCTTACACGAGAATTTCTACAGGGGAAAAGACCTAATCATGCCACCAAAACCTAAAAAATCCTCAAGCTCTGAAAAGGGAAAAGCCAAAGCTTCACCTTTTCCTTCTTCACCAAACATAACTGATGTTCCATCACCCAGAGGTTTGACCCCGATCACCAGGTCATGGCTCGAATCTCTAAATCAAAGGCCACTTCAAATCGGTGGACCAAAACCAGCCCTATCAGCTGCCTCGACAACATCTAGACAGCTTATACCAAAAACAGGTGTGCAAACGCGTGCCTCGTCTGCACTTTTGAGGACCCCTCAGCCTGAAAGGACCGTAGTCTCCTCAGCCCTGGTAAGAATCCCACAACCCGAAAGGGTTTTGGCCTCTCAACCTCCTACTTCTTTAATTTCTCAAAAAATTTCACAAAAATCACAGCCCAAATCTCCTTGGGTCAACAAAACCTTTTCCCCCAAAATAATTTCTGTTGAAAAAGATTTTTACAATGAAGATCCTTTTATTTGTGCTAACAAACTCTTCCCTCCTTCCTGGTACTATACTCCCCATGATATACTCAAACCTCGAGAGTATTATGAAAGGATACTCAGAGATACCTCCTCTTTTGTCTTCAAACATTTTGTCAAAAGTGACACAAACCATTGTCCTGATTACTCTACAGCCAAAATCCTTGGTGTCCTCCACCCTAGAGATTGGCTTCCCTCTCCTTACTCTTCAGAAAAATTCGAAGACAAGCTTGCTGAAGTCCCTTCTTCTTCTTACCGTCCCTCATACACATACTATGATTACCAGCAATCCTGGTACCTCTCTTTTTTTCGCCAAAATACCGCAAGAACCCATACTTGGCTTTTCTTCTTCGAAAAGGACTTCAACACTGAAAATCTCCCCAATTGGTTCACTAATTGGTGGGATACTTTCGGTCCCTTATATGATATACTACCTCCTGATTATCTTAAAGGTTACCAAATTTTCTTTGACCTTTACAAACCACCTCCTCATGAAGAAAACTTCCCTCTACTGATGCTTTTCTTCATCCATTTCAAAATCTCTTGGGTTTTTGCATGGACCCTAGAACTCCAAAAGTTAAAAGGTTCCACTGAATTTGTTCTCGCTAGAAAATTCCGGACGAAATGGTGGGATAATTTCAAATTTCAAGAAAATTGTGCCCCAGAAGCTGTAAAGAACTGGATCACGATTCATAATACACCAGCTAAAGAAGCTCCCCCAAGGCTTGCTTTCAAATCTCTAGCAATGTCAAAGTTAGCTGGAGCAAAAGATGATGAAGAAGCCCAACAAATACTTCTCCAATACGCAGCAGAGATACAAGGGTCCAACCCTTCAGAAGAAGGTTCTTCAGAGTCCCAACCTCTCTTCGGACATGACGAAGGACGAGAAGATTTTCCCAACTTGGAAGATTTGTGAGATACCATCAATATCCCAACATATTTTGATTTTACTGTTCATAAATACACTGTATTCACTGTACACTGTAGCAAAATACGGTTACTGTTCATCACTGTACACTGTGGCGGTCATTATACAAACAGTATTCACACCCGCCTATATTACAACGGCTCTTCTCCTTCCCAAGGACGTCGTCATAGCAGCAGAGAAGCCTTCTGAGATCAAAACACTCTCTCTCGAGACTTCGCTCCCGACTTCGCAACAAGCACTCGCTTTCTCTCTCTCTCTTTCTCAGATCCCTCTCGGACAGAAAGAAATCACATACATCTTCATCCTCCTCAACTTCTGAAAACCCAAAACATGAAGAACTCATACATCTCTACTCATACATTCTCCTTCTTTCTCAGATCCTTTTTGGACGGAAAGAGCTCTTGAATACCCCTTCTCTTCTCAAAAAGTAAGTATCCCATTCTAGATCTGAAACCAGATCTCCCCTTTATAGGCACCGAAGTTCACAAGCTTTCTCTTGAGCCTGTTGATCTTCATTTATATTTGTAATGCACAGATCCTACGGATCTTTTACTTCCCTTGTACTGTAACTTTCAGTCTACTTATATATATGAAAATATCTTCTTTATACATCGCACAAACCCATAATTCTCATGGCTCTGCCGAGATCTGTGGAGTTTAGTGCTTGTTATCCTTTTTAGTACATTTACATTTCTGTACCGTTACTTTAATACATTTATGCTTCTGTACCTGATCCACAATTACAAAGTCGTTTAGGTATTGTTTACGGGTAAAACTAGCAGGCAAAAACGCACCACTCAAGTGGTTGTACATGCCGTCCCCCCTCTGTTAGGTACTCGGCACAAGTGGAGTGCAGTGCCATCTTTGGGAGAGGCTACCTGCCAAAGCCTATCTTACTTCGTTTGCAGTATCCTATGATTTGTTCTTGGTGGGTTTTTACCTACATTTTGCTTTTTATCTGATTGTCACTACGGCAGGCCGAGCCGCCTTTTACGTTTAATGCTGTTTCTTTACCTTGCTGCTTTATTTGTTTGCATTGCTTACATTGCGTTAGCTTTTCACATAATGTATAACGTCAGTCCTTTCTATTTATCTTTTTGCTAATTCTTTTCTCTTCTTTGCCTCCTTTCTTGGGTTTAATCAAAATCTGGTTGTTCTTAGAGCACCTTTAGAGTATCTTTACAGTTATCTCTCCCTCTTTTATTTATTTATTTATTTATTTTATACAAACTGAATTAATTAATCTGAAAAACCATAAAATTTTATCGATAAAGGTAATAATGCATAATTGGATCCACATACAATTCTTTCCTAGTTCTTGTAAACTTAAATGAAATATAAGTGTTGATAAGGAAGTTAGATGTGACTTGTGTTTTAATGAAAGTGCGAATAAAAGGAACGAAGGCAAAATGCTTTTTTGATAAATATTCATTGCAAATATAGTGAAGTAACGAAGAGAAATTAGTTAATAAGGAATATAAATAGTTAAAAAGGACACTTGATAAGTGATAGTCTTTTCTCCTACCTGTAATGCTCATAGGAAAATTGATTGTCCCAAACAATGACCGGCATGTGCTCAATCTTTGGCCAATCTTCATCGTGATCAAAGGGGGATCTAGCTGCAAAAACAGAGATAAAAAAGCACATCTCTTTCAGAAATGGGCAATGAAGGATTCTCAATTACTTCAAGTGTGTGAAGTTGCGCATCTTAAATGACAAACGTGTTAAATTTGGACACGTAGATATTACAAGCTTTTCCAGCAAAGGAAATTTTTCAATCCATTTTGGCAAGCTCCCTAATTTTACACAGTTAGAAATCTCAAGAGATTGCAAAGTCGTGATATGTTGAATTCCTTCAGGCAACCCTTCTAATTCCATAAGAGACTCAAATTTAAGACAATATAGTTTCGTAAGGAATCGCCATTGGATGCCATGCTCGTCTTCTTGGCACAATAAATCAGGGACAATTGCCGATTGAGTCCTAAACCTTTTTTTATGCCAAATAAGTCCTAAACTTTTTACGACTTTGCCGATTAAGTCCTTCCGGCAAATTTTGGCCAGAAAATGCCTACGTGGCAACGACGTGGCGCGATGGACCTCGCCGGTGATGATGTGGCGATGACCGGACCAAAAAAAATTATCTATTTTTTTTCTCTGTTTTTTCTTAAAAATATACTTGGCCTCGCCGGCCAATCTAGAAGGCGACGAAGCCCTCGCTGGCTACGGGCGAGGGTGGCGGCTACTGGGGAGGGCGCTGTTGCCGTCGCCCCCGGTCGGAGAGCTGCTGGAGATCCCGGCCCTCCTCGGCCACGGGCGAGTTGCTACAGATCGCAATAGATCTGCAGTAGCTCGTCTCACCCAGATCTGGGTGAGGCGAGCCTCGCCCGGCCCTCGCCGGCCGGGGGTGAGGGCGACGGCACCCTCCCCAGCCGCCACTGCCCTCACCCGCAACCGACGAGGGCTTCGCCGCCTTCTAGATTGACTGGCAAGCTCCGCCGGCCAAGTATATTTTAAAGAAAAAACAGAGAATTTTTTTTTTCGGTCTGGTCATCATCATGTGGTCGCCACGTCATCACTGATGCGGTCCGTCAGGCCACATCGTTGCCATGTAGGCATTTCCGGCCAAAATCCATCGGAATGACTTAACTGGCAAAGTTGCAAAAGGCTTAGGACTTATTTAGCATAAAAAAGGTTTAGGACTAAATCGGCAAAGTAGCAAAAGGTTTAGGACTCAATCGGCAATTGTCCCCAATTAATCAAGTCCCCAACAATGACGAATCTCAAGTTCCTGGAGCGAGCACAGGTGCTGCGTGTCTTGAGAGAGACTCTTAAAGTCCCAAAACACGAGCACCATGGACTTGAGATTACTGGCTAATCGGAGTAGTGTCTTGAGCATCCAAGGCTCCATATCCGGACTACCAAGATGATATAGACGCTTTAGTTTAGAGAAAGGGGTGAATGTGGACCTCACTGCTGCTTCTGATGGGCAATTTGAATGGGCCATCAATTGTTGCTCCAACATTTTCATGCCATCTATGACCAAGTGTTCCACCTTTCGGAATAGCAGCACAAACTCAAGTAGGGACAGTCCCTTATTGTCACGTACCGAAGTTTTGGGAAGGATCACCGTGAATTGTCTGATTGACACTTTTGATGTGGTTCCATTACTTGCCTTCTTTCCTGCCATCCTTTCAAATTTTGGCAAGAGATGAGGATCAGTCTCACAAGAGATGGGAAGAAGAGGCGTGTAGTATTGGATTGCTCTGACTCACTTATTTGTTCAAGGAACTCCAACGCATCTAAGTTCCAGAGAGTCAACGTTCTTAAGGAAGGGAGTTCCCCTAGGGGTGGTAGGTGATTCAGTGAGGAACACCTTTTAATTGAGAGGTGTTTAAGGTTGACCAATTTCCTAAAATCTCTTGGAAATGATTTAAGTTCCCCACATTCAAAGAGACTAAGCATATGCAAGTTCACCAAATCCATGACCGAATCCGGTAAACTCTGGATAGATCGGTTTCTATAAATTTCAAGAAACCTTAAGTGCTTCAACTTTTTAAAGTAGGAAGGAGGGAGAGGAATATTTGTATAACCCAGACACAACACTCGAGGTGGATCATCAAATTGAGCTCGAGCCAAATGCCCGACTTCTTGCCATGACTCCCTATCGGATGGCTCCTCTCGAATTGGAGGAACTCCGGAGGCAACTCAAAGAGTTACTAGATGCCAGATGCATCTGACCCTCTAAGAGCCCCTTCGGTGCCTCGATCTTTTTCCAAAAGAAACATAATGAATCCCTTCATATGTGCATAAACTACTGGGCCTTGGACAAGATTATCATGAAAAACAAGTATCTAATCCCACCCATCCCTGTTCAACTAGCTCAGGAAGGCCTGTTGGTTCATCAAGCTAGACATTCGATTCGGCTACTGCCAGATTTGAATCGCCGAGGGTGATGAGTCAAAAAATAGCTTGTGTTGAGGTACGGATCCTTTGAGTTTCTAGTAATGCCATTTGATCTCACCAATGCCCCCGCCACCTTTTACACCCTCGTGAACAAATTACTCCATCCTTTCTTGGACCGGTTCGTGGTGGTTTACTTGGACAACATTATCGTATCTAACCAAACCCTTAAGGATCATGTTCGCCACCTCCGGAAGGTATTCCAAGTCCTATAGGACAATGATCTCTACGTCAAAAGAGAGAAGTGCACCTTCGCCAAAGAGGAGTTGGCCTTTCTTGGCCACATAAATGGGGGAGGACAAGTGCGAATGGAGCCTGGCAAGGTCCAAGCTATTGAGGAATGGAGTCCACTGACCACAATGATGGAGCTAAGGTTTGACCTCGCCAACTACTATCGACGGTTCATTCGGAGGTACTTCGCTATCACTACGACTCTCACGGACTTGCTCAAGAAGGAGAAGCCATGTGGGTGGACGGAGAAATGCCAAGAGGTGTTCTGACGGCTAAAACAAGCCATGACCGAGGAGCCAGTGCTAGCCCTGCTCGATTCGGCTAGTCCTTATGATGTCGAGACGAACGCCTCCGACTAGGCCATAGGAGGTGTCCTAATACAGAATGGACATCCCATAGCCTATGAGTTCTAGAAGTTGAACGACATCGAGTGTCGTGACATGGTCCAAGAGAAGGAGATGACCGCGATCGTGCATTGCCTTCAAATGTAGAAAGATTACCTCTTGAAAACTCCATTCGTCGTATGGGCCAACAACATAGCCACAAGCTATTTTCAAATGCAAAAGAAGTTGAGCCTTAAACAAGCTTGATGGTAGGACTTCTTGGCTGAGTTCGACTATGGGCTAGAATATAAATTGGGAAGAGCCAATTCGGTGGTCGAGGCGCTTAGCTGAAAGGTGACGTTGTGTGCCATCAGTCGGCTAGATTGCCCATAGACAAATTGGATCAAGGAGGGCCTAGAGCATGACCCTACGGCCAAGTCTCTCCTTGAACATGCCTGGGAAGGCATGACAAGACAATTTTGGTGCAAGGGAGATCTTCTTTACACCAAGGGCCAGCGGTTATACATCCATCTCCATGGCAAATTGAGAAGGGAAATCTTTCTGGAATGCCACGACTCGAAGTGGACTAGTCACCATGGAATCCATACTTTTAGACACACATGCGAGATGACATAGAAGCACATGTGCGGATGTGCCTCGTGTGCCAACAAGACAAGTTGGAGCAAAGAGCCTCGGTGGGCCTTCTGGAACCGCTCTTACTCCCCAAGCGTCCATGAAATAGCCTTTCCATGGATTTTATAGTAAGCCTCCCTAAGTCCTAAAGATGTCAGACCTTGATGGTAGTGATTGATCGATTCTCTAAGTATGCGACGTTTATACCGGCATCAAAAGATTGTTCGACAAAAGAAGCGGCCAAGCTATTCATGAAAAATAGTTGGGGCTGCCCCGAACGATGGCGAGTGATCGGGACCCTCAGTTCACGGGGTGTTTTTAGTCAGAGCTCTTCAAGCTACTCAGGACTAGTCTCAACTTTTCTACTAGTCTGCACCCTTAGATGGACGGGCAAATAGAGCAGGTGAATGTCCTCATCGAACTCTACTTGCGCCATTACATGAGCATGACCTAAGTAAACTGGGTGCAACTGATTGATGTGACTCAATTTTCCTACAACCTACAGCAGAGCGAGGCAACTAGCAAGAGCCCCTTTGAGATCATGACCAGGCAACGGCCCCTCATGCCGAGTGAGATTGCCACTGGATATCACGAGGTTAGCCCATCGACATACAAATTTGCCAAGGATCGACAAGAACAAGTGAACTTGGCCCAAGTATGCCTACACAAGGTAGCTAAGCGAATGAAAAAATAGGCCGATCCCAAGTATCGACCCTTGGGGGATCTAGTGATGGCCAAACTACATGCGGTCCACCTGTACCGAGACATCCACAAGGCCCTCATCCATCGATTTGAGGACCCTTCTAGGTGGTACAACAAATTGAAAAATGTGCCTACAAGCTGGACCATTTGATGTTCAACTTGAGTATGCTTAAACCCTTCCATCAAGATAAAGAAGTCTTGGAACGTGATGAATCTCACAGGGCCCCACTCGGCGTAAGAACCTTGTATGATCGGGATATCGATCACATTATGGCCGACCAAGTGATTCGTAAGAAGTATTGTCAACCTAGGCGAGAGTACTTGATTAGGTGGAAAGGCCTCCTGGAGAGTGAGGCTAGTTGGGAACCTAGGCCCTGTGGCAATTCAAGATGCAACTCAAAGCATTCATGCCAAAGGACGAGAGCGTCGCCCCCAATAAGTAGGGAAGAATGACACGAATCGAGCGTTCGCTTGACCGATTGCTCATCCCTTGGCTGCCTTGTATCGATCTAGGGAATTTATCTGCATTGGGTCATTCGCCCAGCGCCTGGTCCTTGGATCGGCCTGCGCCTAGCCTTGAACGGGCTAGTGCTCAATCCTAGTGCCTCGAGATCAATCCGCACTTGATCCATGAGTTGATCAGCGTGCAATACATGAATCGCTTAGGTATCAATCCATGCGGAATGGGGGAACGCTCCACAAGGATCCTCCGAATCGGTTCACACCAACCAATGAATGATCCTCTAAGCCGATCCACACCGACCGATGAACGATACATCAACTATTGAACGATCCCTTGCTAGATACTTGGACGATCAAGGATTGATCCGCGAGGATCGAAGAATGACCGAATACCCAATCGATGAACAATCCCTTGTTCGATCCCTGGACGATCCTTTGGATCAATTCGTGAGGATCAGGGATGGCCTAGCGCTCTATCCATAACGGTTGCCTGGAACGGATACTTGTGGATCAACGAGTGATCCTTGCTAGATACTTCAATGGTCCCAAACATGATCTCGAGAAACCTAGAACCACCCTATACCGCCTAGGCATAGGTGACGCGTGGCCAAGCAACGAGACTCTAAATGGTTGAGCAGTGCAATGGGCGCCTAGGATCAAGATCGGGACAGCTCCCTTAAATTTTTGGAACGATCACCTGGCCAAGGAGAAGAACAGGCCTCTCCTTTCCTTTGTATGTTGGCCGGTTCATTGAATAAACTTTTTCATTCTCTAGACCTTCTTCACTCTCTCGATTATTTTTCCCAATTCATTCAACAAAGGTTGACTTGGGAGTTAGTTTCCTAAAGCCGCATGGGCTTGGGAACACTAGAAAGCACACCCGGGACACTAGCACAAAGGACGTGTCATTCTAAGTCTCACCTCTACAAAGTCAAGTGACATTGAGATTGAAACATGGCCTCACCAACCTATCCAAATCTAAGCAACATGGAAATGCAGAGAGTAACATTCTACACTACTTTGTTGTAGTAATCCTAGTTTCGTCACCATATAACATAAGTGCAAAATCCCTACCTTTCCATTATCAACAATTGGTGGAAATTTGTCAGAGATGATGAAGAGACAAAGGAGCTGAGGAACACACAAACTATTCACCTGGCTACATATTTGAAGTCAGCAAGACAACTAGGAGATGAAGGAAAAGGTCCCAGTTAAAAAACATATTTGGAATCAGCAAGACAACCCTCTTCTCCAACTGGTCATCCGAAGAAAGAGATGATCCTTAAGAGAGAAAGTCTGAACGTAGTTCAGACTTAAAATTATAGAGAGGGATTCTCAAAGAAGTCAAATGCAAGCATCAAAATTCAACAAATAGCTCCCATCATCAAAATCATCATTCCAAATTTGAATGCTCAAGTAAGTTTCAAGGCGGTGGAGTAAAATGTGCAAAAAAACAATTCATGGTCAATTGAGATTATATTGTTCTTAAACTTCTATAGATAGTTCCAATCATCATAATCAGGATTCCAGATCTGAACGTTCAAATAAATCTTAAGACATTAGAGTAACATATGAGAAAAAACAGTTCATGGTCACTCGAGATTATATTGTTCTTAGCCAACCTGTCAAGAAAAATCATAGGCAGACAAAAACTCAATAACAATCAGTTCACTTGGAGGCGAAGTAGATACACCCCGGGCCTATACATCAGAATGAATATCTATAAGTATGACTAGTATCTGGGTTAGTTCTCGATTTTCATTACCTCTCTTGGCTGATGACAGTGCAAACAAAATAGCCTTGCAAGGTAAGCATCAATGAGAAGGAAAATATGAACAATTATTAGATACATAATTGAGATAAGTATTCATATGGCTGCATTACTCAAAACAGACAGTAAATTCACCCAGACCCTTTCTTCTTCTTTTTTTTATACAAGAACCAATTTAGTACAGTGAGGTTGTTGATAGAACCAGAAACTGGACATAAGTTGTTGATGAATCAAGGCTTCCACTAGTTTGATTTCCTATTGAAATCATGTCCTATATTTTAGGAGATAGTGACCGTTATCAAGTCTATCTTTAAAGAGGTTGTTTAGTCCTATTTTGTAGGAGTGTTAGTTTCAAAATTGTTAGTGGACAACGTGTGTTTATGGTCAAGGTTTTAGGTTTGTATTTAAGAAGAAGTTTCAGTCTTTTTGAATAGACGAATGTAGTTTTTCTTCCTTTGTTCTGTTCTTGCTACATACTCTGTCTTTTTTGTTGCTATAAATTCCACTGCATAGCAAATTCAGCATAGAAACAACAATTGGTATCAGAGCTCTCTTGATCTTAAGGGGCTGTGAGTGACTTGTGAAGCTGAGTGAGAGGTGTGCTTCCATTCATAAAAGCTTCAAGGCCAAATGGAGGCAGGTTCGAGTGTTTTTTCAGCAATGGCCGCACCAGTATTTGACGGAGAAAATTATCAAGCATGGGCAGTTAGAATACAAGCTTATCTAGAGGGCTGTGATTTTTGGGAAGCTGTGGAACAAGACTATGAAGTTGATCCCTTTCCTGACAATCCAACCATCAACAAATCAAGTTTCACAAGGAAGGCAAAGGCAAAGTCCTGTTTATATGCTACTGTCTCACCCCCCCATTTTCAGCAGAATTATGGCCTGTGATCAGCAAAAGTTATCTGGGATTTCCTCTAGGCTGAATATCAAGGAGATGAGAGGATCAAAAGCATGAAAGCACTGAATCTGATCACAGAGTTCGAGCGGCTGAAGATGAAAGAGTCTGAGACAATCAAGGAGTATTTGGATAAGCAATTAAGTATTGCTAATCAGGCAAGGATCTTAGGCACTGATCTTTTTGACAATAGATTGGTGCAGAAGATTCTTGTCACTTTGCCAAAGAGATTTGGGGCAACTATTGCTTCTTTGGAGAATACCAAGGATCCTTCTCAGATAAAGTTGGTTGAATTGCTTAGTGCTTTGCAAGCACAAGAGCAGAGGAGATTGATGAGGCATGAGGAAAATACAGAAAAGAGCAGTGTAGGCAGTTCTAAGAACTCTTGGGGAAAGCACTGTTGGAGATTGCTTCTTTGTAAGCACTGTGGAAAGAGAAACCATCCACACTTTTAGTATTGGAAGAGGCTGGATGTAAGGTGCAGAAAGTGTCAAAAACAAGGACACATTGAAAAATTCTGCAAATAGAGGAGAAATTAGCAACAAGGTGAAGTACGAGTTGCTGTCCAGAAAGAGGTAGATCAATTATTTGTTGCCTCGTGTTTTTCCTCTAGTACTCCATGTGATAGTTGGCTAGTTGATAGTGGCTGTACAAACCACGTGACTAGTGATAAAAAGCTATTTATAGATCTTGACAAGTCATTGAAGTCAAGAGTGAGGATTGGAAATGGGGAGTACTTAGAAGTGAAAGGTAAATGGTCTATAGCAATAGAAAGTTGTGTTGGAACTAAGTTGATTTCTGATGTGATGTATGTGCCTGAAATTGATCAGAATTTGCTGAGTGTTGGGCAGTTGGTAGATTAGGGATTAAAGGTGATATTTGAAGAGGGGAAGTGTTTGATCTTTAACTCTAATGGTCAAGAGATGTTCAAGATAAAGATACAACATAAGAGTTTTTCTCTTAATCCTCTTAAGAAGGAGCAGGTGGCATTTAAGTGTCAAGCTAGAGATGGTTATCCAAGGTTTGAGACGTTGCCAGATGTTACAAGATCTGAGACGTTGTCAGATGTTACAAGATCTGAGACGTTGCCAGACGTTACAAGATCTGAGACGTTGTCAGGCGTTACAAGATTTGAGACGTTGCCAAATGTTACAAGATCTGAGACGTTGTTAGACGTTACAAGATTTGAGATGTTGCCAGACGTTACAACGTCTGAGACGTTACAAAGTCTGAATGCGAAATCTGAAGACTGCCAAACTCTGAAGGAGCAGGTTGTATTCAAGTGTCATGCTAGTGACTCAGAAATATGGCACAAAAGAATGGGGCACTTTCATCACAAAGGCTTATTGTTCATGCAAAGGAATGAAATGGCAATTGGGTTATCAAACCTGGAGGAGCATATCGCAAGGTGTAAGACTTGTTTGCTGGGCAAGTAGACTAGACTTCCTTTCAAGAATTCAACTTGGAGAGCTATAAAGAAGTTGCAGTTGATTCATACATACTTATGTGGTCCACAAGTGACACCTTCATTAAATGGCAGCAGGTATTTCATTATTTTCATTGATGATTATACAAGAATGTGCTGGATTTATTTCATGAAGCAAAAGTCAGAAGTTGCTGAGATATTTCTGAAGTTTAAAAGATGGGTAGAGAGTGCGTATAGGACAAAGAGGAGACACATTTTAGATTGGACTGAGAGGAGGCAAACTCTTTTGATTGGACCAAGAGGTGAAGAACTCCTAAGATTGGACCAAAGAGGTGACAAACTCCTTAGAATGGACCATGAAGAGACGAACTCCCTTAGATTGGTCCAAGAGGAGACAAATTCACTTAGATTGAACAAAGAGAATACGAACTCTTTTGATTGGACCAAGAGGTGACGAACTCCTAAGATTGAACCAAAGAGGTGACGAACTCCTTAAAGTAGACCAAGTAGAGATGAACTCCCTTAGATTGGTCCAAGAGGAGACAAACTCCATTAGATTGGACAAAAAGGAGACGAACTATTTAGATTGGTCGAGGTTATAAAAAAAAAACTATTAAGATTGGTCGAAGATGAGACGAACTCCCATAGGTTGGACAAATAGGAGACGAATTCTTTAGGTTGGACCGAAAGGAGACGAACTCCCTTAGATTGGACAAAGATGAGACGAACTCCTTAGAATGGACAAAGAGGAGAGGAATTCCATAGATTGGACCAAGAGGTGAGGAACTCCTTAGATTGGATCAAAAGGTGACGAACTCCTTAGATTGGACAAAGAGGAGAGGAACTCCTTAGATTGGACCAAGAGGTGACGAACTCCTTAGATTGGACAAAGAAGAAAGGAACTCTTGAGATTGGATGAAGATGAGATGGACTCCACTAGAATGGACAAAGAGGAGACGAACTCCTTAGATTGGACAAAGAGGAGACAAACTCCTTAGATTGGACAAAGAGGAGACGAACTCCTTAGATTGGACCAAGAGGTGACGAACTCCTTAGATTGGACAAAGAGGATAGGAACTCTTTAGCTTGGACCTAGAGGAAAAGAACTCCCTTAGATTTGAAAAAGAGGAGAGGAACTCCTTAGATTGGACCAAGAGGTGACAAACTCCTTAGATTGGACAAAGAGGAAAGGAACTCTTGAGATTGGACGAAGATGAGATGAACTCCACTAGATTGGACAAAGAGCAGACGAACTCCTTAGATTGGACAAATAGGAGAGGAACTCTTTAGATTGGACCAAGAGGTGAGGAACTCCTCAGATTGGATCAAGAGGTGACGAACTCCTTAGATTGGACAAAGAGGAGAGGAACTCTTGAGATTGGACCAAGATGAGACGAACTCCACTCGTTTGGACAAAGAGAAAATGAGCTCCTTAGAATGGACCAAAAGGGGACAAGCTCCATTAGACTGGAAAGGCAGGAGACGAACTCCTTAGATTGGACAAGGAGGAGGCAAAATCCCTTAGATTAGAAAAAGAGGAGACAAAATCCCTTACATTGGACAAAGAGGAGATCACCTCTTTAAATTCAACCAAGATGAGACAAACTCCCTTAGATTGGATAAATTGAAGACAGACTCCTTAGAATGGGGCAATAGGAGACTAACTCCATAGATTGGACAAAGAGGAGACGAACACATTAGATTGGACCAAGATGTTACGAACTCCTAAGATTGGATCAAGAGGAGACGAGCTCCTTAGATTGGACGAAGAGGAGACGAATTCCTAAGAATGGACCAGGAGGAGATAAACTCCCTTAGATAGGACATAGAGGATACGCACTCTTTAGATTCAAGTCATCAGATCTGACAATGGAACGGAATATACTTCACAGAGGTTTAACTCTTTTTGTGAAAAGGCTGGAATTGAGCATCAACTTACTGTTCCTTACTCTCCACAGCAAAATGGAGTAAGTGAGAGAAAGAATAGAACCATTATGGAGATGACTTAGTGTCTACTGCATGAGAAAAATCTGTCAAAAGACTTTTGGGCAGAAGCAGCGAACACAACAGCTTTCTTGTTGAATAGACTACCTACAAGAGTGTTGGAGAAGAAGACACCTTTTGAAGCTTGGTTTGATGTCAAGCCAATCTTGAAAAATCTAAAAGTGTTCGGCTGTTTGTGTTTTTCTCATATCCCACATGTGAAGAGAGACAAGTTGGGAGAGAAAGCTAAACCTGGAATCTTTGTAGGCTACAACTTGGTGACAAAATCCTACAGAATCTATCAACCACAAACAAAGAAAGTGATCATTAGTAGAGATGTTCAGTTCCTGGAATATGAGAAATGGAATTGGACAAATGAACCAGAAGGCAAGCACAAGGAGGTCTTACTAGAACCTGATGAGCTGGTGGATGATGTTCCAATTAGAGGTACTCGATCTCTTACTGATACATATGAGAAGATGTGCAATGTTGCTGTTTTGGAACCTTCAGATTATGATGAAGCTAAAGATGATCAAAGGTGGTTAAATGCAATGAAGGAAGAGCTGTCCATGAGACGTGGGAGCTAGTTGACAAACTTGAACACAAGAAGGTGATTGGAGTAAAATGGGTTTTCAGAACCAAACTCAATGCCGATGGCTCAGTAAATAAGCACAAGGCCAGGCTGGTGGTGAAAGGATATGCACAAGTTTGGGGAGTGGATTTCTCAGAAACTCTCGCTCCTGTGGCAAGGCTAGATACAATCTAAATGTTACTTGCATTAGCGGCTCAACAAGGATGGAAAGTGTATCAGTTAGATGTAAAATCTGCATTCTTGAATGAAGTGTTGCAAGAGGAGATTTATGTTGAGCAACTTCAAGGTTTTGTAACACCAGGCCAAGAGGAGAAAGTTTATTTGCTGAAGAAGACGCTTTATGGGTTAAAGCAAGCTCCACGAGCGTGGTACAATAAGATGGATGAACACTTGCTGAGTTTAGGCTTCGAGAAAAGCCTTAGTGAATCCACTTTATATGTCAAGCAGCTATTATCTGACATAGTTGTGGTATCTCTTTATGTGGATGATATGCTTGTGACGGGAAGTAATGAAGCTCAGATTGATGCATTGAAACATGAGATGATGAAGATGTTTGAGATGACTAATCTAGGTGAAATATCATTTTTTCTGGGGATAGAAGTTAGCCAAACTCATAATGAAGTTTTCATCCGTCAGAAGAAGTACTTGAAGGAGATTCTGAAGAGATTCAACATGGAAGAATGCAAGAGTGTGAGTACTCCAATGATTCACAAAGAAAAGCTTTGAAAGAATGATGGAGGAGAACCTGTTGAGGAAAGAACCTATAGAAGCCTGATTGGATGTCTTATGTATCTTACTGCAATTAGGCCAGACATTTTATATTCAGTAAGTGTCTTGTCTCGTTTTTTAAGTTGTGCAAGTGAGTTGCATATGGTAGCTGCAAAAAGAGTGTTAAGGTACTTGAAAAGCACTCTTTCATATGGGATAAAGTTTTGCAAAGTTCAGGAGTTTAAGTTGCAAGGCTATTCGGATAGTGATTGGGCAGGATCAATGGATGATATGAAGAGCACCTCAGGTTATTGCTTTACCTTTGGGTCGGCATGTTTTTCTTGGTGTTCAAAGAAGCAAGAAATTGTGGCTCAATCAACTGCAGAAGCCGAGTTCATTGCAGCTACCACAGCTGTGAATCAAGCATTATGGTTGAAGAAGTTGATGGATGATCTGCATTTGCAACAAGAAGAAGAAATAGAAGTATTTGTGGATAATCAAGCTACTCTGGCTATTTCAGTGAATCCAGTATTTCATGGAAGAACAAAGCATTTTAAGGTCAAGTATTACTACTTGAGAGAAGTGCAGAAGGTTGCAGAAGTGAAACTGTTGCACTACAGTTTAGAGAACCAAATTGCAGATATATTTACTAAATCGTTTCATGTTGATCGGTTTGAACTTCTCAAGGCAGGGAGTGTGCAGCACTTGATCCAGAAGGAGAATGTTGATGAATCAAGGCTTTCACTAGTTTGTTTTTCTGTTGAAATCATGTCCTATATTTTAGGAGATAGTGGCTGTTATGAAGTCTATCTTTAGAGAGGTTGTTTAGTCTTATTTTATAGGAGTGTTAGTTTCAGAATTGTTAGTGGACAACGTGTGTTTATGGTCAAGGCTTTAGGTTTATATTTAAGAAGTTTCAGTCTTTTTGAATAGACGAATGCAGTTTCCTTTCCATTGTTCTGTTCTTGCTGCATACTCTATCTTTTTTGCTGCTTTAAATTCCGCTGCACAGCAAATTCAGCATAGAAACAACATAAGTGAACACTTCCAGATCCAATGGCATTTATGATAATCAAGCTGTCAATCAAATCAAAAGCATAATATAAATAAATTTTTTCCAAGTCCAGCTAATCTAAACAGTTTTTCCACCAATTGATGCAGAAGTATCACACCCTGAAAAAGTTCTACATTGGTGACACCCAATTCCGGAGTAACAAAATAAAACCAAAAAATTGAAGTACATAGAAAGGGTGGGTGCTTAAGACCCGAATGACTCAGGAAATCCACTCCAGTAGAAGTGTAATTTGCTAGCCGCCAGTTCGATGTTCTTAGTGAAGAATCTCTAACAATAAAAATGATCACCTAAGTGCAAATTGGATTTGAAACAAGCAAATATTATGTTAAAGACAGCTTAATCTACAAACATAATCATGTTAAAGACGGATCCGTACTACATACGCTACTCCAAATTAAGGCTTCAGTTGCAATTGTTGCTGCTGTAATCCCATTTGACACTAAAACCTCCAATGTAAGGCATCCTGCAATAATATTCCACCCCGCAAACCACAACACGTCATGTGCACATCTCATATAAAGTATTTGTTCCTCAAAAATGGAAATTACCGAGAAATGAGACGAGCCCATAAAATACGGTTTGAGACGAGCCCCATAAAAGTAGAGACAGAGGACAGTAAGTGTACAATCCATGCATGTGGAAAGCAAGTTCGTCCCAGCATTTGATGGGTGCAAACGGTCATCACCTTGTAGATGATCAACATGACAAAGGAACTCTGCCAAACAGCTGAGAACCCAATAAGATTAGGCTCAGCCTCAAATCCAATGAAACCATTGAAATTATTAGAAGAATTTTTTATCCTAGACAGCTTCATACAGAAAGATAATCATGTTATAGACGGATCCATACAACATACGCCACTTAGTTGAAACTCCAATAAGGCTTCAATTGCTATTTGTTGCTGCAATCCAATTTTACACTAAAACCTCCAATTAAGTCATCGTGCAACGATATACGACCCTGCAACTCATGGTAGCACTTGTCATGTGCACATCTCATTTAAAGCATTTGTTCCTCAAAAATGTAAATGACCAAGGGAAGGGAAGAGACAAGCCCCATCAGATATGGTCTGAAAGAGTTTGGACTTCATCCAACTGATTCTGCAAAGAACTTACCCTGTTTAAGCAGCATTCCATCAATGTTCTTGCAGAGGGATCAATAATCAACGAGATGTCAGAGGAAAAGTAAAGACAGAGGGCAGCAAGTGTAAAATCCAAGCACGTGGAAAGCGAGTTCTATCCCAGCATTTTATTGCTGCAAACAGTCATCACCTTTTAGATGATCAACGTGACAAAGCGACACTGCCAAACAACTGAGAACCCAATAGGATGAGGCTCAATCTTGAATCTAATGAAAGCAAGATGTCAAAATATACTAAAGAGTCCATTTGATCTGAGCAGGACAACAAAGTAGGTTCTCAACCCCAAAAAGTTCAATATAGGTGACCCAAATTTCCAGTGGAAATTGGTGAATAACGACACACAAACAAAACATTGAAGCGGAGAGAAGTGTAATACGTCCAGTCACCAGATCAATGTTCCTAGCGAAGAATCTCCAACAATAGAAAAGATCACCGCACTATCAACAATTGAAGACATATAAAAACCAAAAACTAAGGAAGACAAAAATGTAAACAGTTTTCTTCTTCACAATTCATCCAAAAAAGTAATCATCGATTGATAAGATAGAGATCCACGCTGACTTCCAAAAGAAACGGCCATCCAGGTGGGACAGGACTATTGCTTCAAGTATTCTACTGGTATAGCACTTTTACTGAGTGAGACAAGCAAGGAGATATGAGATCACACCATTGATTTAGCCAAAATGAAGCAAGTAGAGACAGCATTTGGTTTGATCAAGTAAAGTCCACCATATCACAGTCATTGGCATCGTTATTTAGGCAGCAGGCAAGCACCAAGAGACATCCATTCTGATGAAAAACAACTCTCAAAGACACTATTATCCTTTTCTGGGAAAAGATTATGCAGTTGAGATACGCAATCAAAAGTTAAGAGAAATGGTAGAAGGTACCGCACAGTAGGTGACCCATACTTCCATAGATACTGCTTTTCCAAGTTGAACATGCTCTTCAACAAAATCCACAAACTTAAGGAACGAGGAATCATGAATTCTTGATGATGAAGATCTATGAAGAAAAACAATACAGGAAGTTTGAACAAAAGGTAGTAGAAAGGATTCGAAAGTGAAATTGTCTAGGAAAAAAGAGGTATCGTAATAATCATATGAAAATCTATCACACTATTGCAAAAGATTTAACTGGCATAACAAATGAAAAATGCAAGTTGGATAAAAAGAGTTGGAAGAAGAATATATGACCGAAGTATTGAGATGCTGGTACTTTGAACTTTATCCAGCCAAAACCTAACAAATGTAGAGTCAGACAATACTCTTCTACGGACATGTTTGAAATAGAAATTTGCAGAGGCTTTCCTGTTTACTCATTTCAAAAAGATCCGAGATGCACAAAATTAAACTGAAATGATATTGCCTCAAAAAAATGAATTTTAGAGGAAAATTTGGCCCAGTTTCAGTGTAAGTTGAGCTCGTGTCTCTTTGACTTTTTTCCTTTTATTCTCTTGAAGCATTCTTTAATCGTCATTGCATTTCACATGTTCTCCATTTGATCGAAGAGGCTAGTGGTACTCACATGATCGAGGTATGGTGCCATTCTTATACCAAAACCAATTTGGATAATCTGCCAAACAAAGTCCTGAACCTAATCGCTCCTCAGGGTACTTCCTGGAAAAAATTACTATCTTTAAAGCATCTGGGCCCCAATTCAATTGTACTTTATCCAGTGGATTTTACAGACAAACATGAGATATGCAACGTCCTTTGCAGCAACAAGACTCTGACCTGCAACATGAGAAACAGATGCATTTTAAGTTAGGACATCCGGCAGACAAATCATCATTGACAAAGGATCACCTTGCCATTGGAGATTCTAATTATAAATGAATTCAACAACCATATGCTTGATGTGTAAGATAGATTATACAGCAAATTAAAATCACTTTCCATAATTTCAATATCATAAGAAACCAGAAGAAAAAGTAGTTTACTTCTGCACTAAAGCAAGTATGATTTAGAGGGGAAGTGGAAGGTTTTTTCCAGTAGCAGCAGATAGGAAACTTAAAAAAAGAAGATAACTAAAGTCCATGCTCACCAAATGTCTGAAAACCTCAAACCAAATTTTATCCCCTGCAAGGATATGGTCTACTAATTCAATTTCACTCAGCTAGAGAAACACAAAAAATATGACAAAGACTCAACGGACCCTGTCTCTTCTCTGATCTTCCAGCCTGTGCAGCCATCTCTGCTGACAACAATGTATCCCAGAAAACATGATGGAACAAAGGAAGAAAGGAGAGAATCGATAAGAGAACAAGCAGTGCCAAGGGAAGTTATGTCTTATTGTCTTTGCTGTCATCATTGCCATGTATCCCCAGGCTGATATGAGGAGCCTTACAAGTCAGCACTGCAGACTCAAAAACAACGCATTGCACCTAAAGCAGACAATATTACCTGGTCTATACATATGCCCCATCAATGGTTCTATATGAAAAGAAAGCACAATAGATGTGTACAAGATAGGCCCAATGTCCTCTGCTACTATCCAACTGAGGTTGCCCCTATAGTTGCATAACCTGCACAATTTTTATTGTGCCACAGAAACACCCTCAAATATGAAAACAAACCTTACATTGGAAGTATGTTCCAGTACAAGAAGTACAGCATATAAGCTAGTACGGAGGACACACGCCATTCTAAATCTCACCTCTGCGAAGTCAAGTAAACTTGAGATTGAAACATGGCCTCACCAACCTGTCCGAATCTTAGCAACATGGAAATGCAGAAAGTATGTGGACAGTTCCGTGACATTGGACAATAGCTTGTTGTAGTTAATCGTGGTTCTGCCACCATATAACACAAGTAAATGGAGAACCCCTATCATTCCATCATCAACAATAGTTGAAATTTGTCAGAGATGAAGGAACAAAGGAGCTGAGGAACACACAAATCCGTGCACCTGGCTACAAATTCGAAGTCAGCAAGCTACTGGAGATGACGGACATGCAAATGGAAGTTCCCAGTGAATAATCAGATTTAGAATCAGCAAGACAACACTCTTCTCCAGCTGGTCATCTAAAGATAGAGATGATCATCAAGAGAGAAAGTCAGAGCATGTTCAGACTTCAAATTAAAGAGAGGGATTCTGGAAGAAGTCAAATACAAAGGGTAAACTTCTACAGAGAACTCCAATCATCATAATTATGTGTCCTTAAGATGATTCCAAATCTGAAGTAGAGTAAATCTCAAGACAGTAGAGTAACATATGGCCAAAAAAACATTTCATGTTCAGTCAAGATTATATCTTTCTTAGCCAACATAAACCATAGGCAGACAAAATCTCAATAACAGATTCAACTCACAATAATAATCATATGATGATCTTCACATTTTGCAAAAGGTTTAACTCGCAAAATAAATGGAAAATGTAAATTGGATAAAAAGAGGTGGGGCAAATAATATCTGACCAAAGTGTTGAGATGCTGGTACTTTGAACATCATCCAGCCCAAACCTAACAAATGTAAAGTAAGACAATACTCTTCTACGGAAATGTTTAAAATAGATATATACAAATGCTTCCTGTTATTCATTTCAAAAATATCGTAGATGCACAAAATTAAACTGAAATGACTTTGCCTGAATTTTAGAAGAAAATTTGGCCGAGTTTTGGCATAACTTGAGCTTGTCTCTCTGACTTTTTTCTTTCTATACTCTTGAAGCAACCTTTAATCATTATTATATTTCACATATTCTCCACTTGATCGAAGAGGCCACTGGTACACACAAGATCGAGGTACCGTACCATTCTTATGTCGAAACCCATTTGGATAATCTGCCCATCAAAGTCCTGTACCTAACTCGCTTCTGAAACTACTTGCTCAAAAAAGTTAATGTCTTTAAAGCATCTGGGCCCCAATTCAGTTGTACTTTATCCAGTGAATTTTACAGACAAAAATGAGAGATATGCAACGTGCCTTGCAGCAACAACACTCCGACCTGCAACATGAGAAATAGAGGCATTTCAAGTTAGGATGTCCGGCAGACAAATCATCAATGACAAAGGATCACCTAGCAAATGGAGATCCAATTTATAAGTGAATTCAACAGACATATGCTTGATGTGTAAAATAGATTATACAACGAATTAAAATCACTATCCAAATAATGTCAGTATCATAAGAAATCAGAGGAAAAAGTAGTTGATGTATTAAAAGGGGAAGTTGGAAGGTTTTTTCTAGTTGCAGCAGATAGAAAACTTAAAAAAGAATCTTCACCCAAAAAAAAGAAAACTTAAAAAAGAACTTTACCACAAAAAAAAGAAAACTTAAAAAAGAATATAACTAAACTCCATGCTCGCCAAATGTGTGAAAACCTCAAACCAAATTTTATCCCCAGCAAGGATATGGTCTGCTAATTCAGTTTCATTCAACTAGAAAACCATAAAAAATATGACAAAGACTCAATGGACCCTGTCTCATCTCTGATCTCCCAGCCTGTGCAGCCATCACTGCTGACAACCACGTATCCCAGACAACATGATGGACAAGAAACAAGGGGAGAAAGGAGAGAACCGGTTAGAGAGCACGGATATGGTCTGCTAGTTCAGTTTCATTCAACTAGAAAAACATTAAAAAAAAAAAAAAAAACAGACTCAATGGACCCTGCAGCCATCACTGCTGACAATAACATATCCCAGACAACATGATGGACAAGAAACAAAGGAAGAAAGGAGAGAACTGGTTAGAGAGCACGCAATGCCAAGGGAAGTTATGTCATAATGTCTTTGATGTCATCACCGCCATGTGAGGCCTGATCACATATATCCCCAGGCTGATATGCCAGCACTGCTGACAACAACGTATTCCAGACAACATGATGGACAAGAAACAAAGGAAGAAAGGAGAGAACCGGTTAGAGAGCAAGCAATGCCAAGGGAAGTCTCAATGTCTGTGCTGTCATCATCACCATGTGAGGCCCGATCACATATATTCCAAGGTTGCTATGAGGAGCCTTACTAGTCAGCACTGCAGACTCAAAAACAACGCATTGCACCTAAAGCAGACAATATCACCCGGTCTATAAATATGGCCCACCAATGGTTCTACATGAAAAGAAAGCACAATAGCCGTGTCCAAAGGCCCAATGTCCTCTGCTGCTAGCCAACTAAGGTTGCTCCTATAGTTGCATAATCTGCACAATTTTTCTTGTGCCACAGAAATCCCTTCAAATATGAAAACAAACCTTACATTGGAAGTAAGTTCCAGTACAAGAAGTACAGCATATAAGCTAGTACGGAGGACACACGCCATTCTAAATCTCACCTCTACGAAGTCAAGTAAACTTGAGATTGAAACATGGCCTCAGCAACTTGTCCGAATCTTAGCAACATGGAAATGCAGAAAGTATGTGGACAGTTCCGTGACATTGGACAATAGCTTTTTGCAGTTAATCGTGGTTCTGCCACCATATAACACAAGTAAGTGGAAAACCCTATCATTCCATCATCAACAATGGTTGAAATTTGTCAGAGATGAAGGAACAAAGGAGCTGAACACGCAAATTGTTGCACCTGGCTACAAATTCGAAGGCAAGCAACTGGAGGTGAGGGCCATGCAAATAGAAGTTCCCAGTTTATATACAGATTCAGGATCAGCAAGACAACCCACTTCTCCAACTGGTCATCCAAAGAAAGAGATGATCATCAAGAGAGAAAGTCATAGCTATGTGCAGACTTCAAATTAAGGAAAGGGATTCTGGAAGAATTCAAATGCAAAGATCAAACTTCTGCAGATAGCTCCGGTCATCCTAATCATGGATGATTCCAAATCTGAACGCTCAAGTAAATCTCAAGACTGTAGAGTAAGATATGGGCAACAAAACTGTTCTTGTTTATTCTAGATAATATCGTTCTTAGTCAACCTGTCAAGAAAAACCGTAGGCAGACAAAATCTAAAAAACAGATTCACTTCCCTTGTAGGCGAAGTAGATGCTTCAGGGCCTCTTCATCAGTATGTATTTCCATAAGTATGACCCGCATCTGGGTTAGTTCTCAATTTTCATTACCTCTCTTGGTTGAAGACAGTGCAAATATATAGCCTTGCAAAGTAAGCATCAATGAAAAGGAAAATATGAACAACTACTTAGAATACAGAATTGAGACAGCATTCATTTTTTTAAACGGGAACCTGGTTGCTACAACAACATTGTCGATAGTATGAGAAACTGGACATAAGTAAATACTTCCAGATCCAGTGGCACCTCCGATAGCCATGCTGTCCATCTATCTGATATAAAAGCATAAATATAAAAAATATACTTGCACGACCAACCAATCTGAAAATTTCCAACAATTGGTTCAAAGTATCACACCCCTAAAAAAATTCTGCGTAGGTGACAACAAATTCTGGAGTAGAAATTGGGAAAACACTATATGTAAAAAAACTAAATACTTGAAGCACAGGAAAAGGGGATCGGCTTTGTGGGTGCTTAAGACCTGAAGAACTCAGGAAATCCGTTCCAGTATAAGAATCTCTGACGACAGAAAAGATCACATAAACGCAGATTGGATTAGAAACAAGCAAATAGTAAGCACTCTAGACCTCACAGATAAAACAACTCATGTTTTTGCGCATTTATCCAACAAGGTAGCCATCCATTTACCGCCTAGGACCACATCGTGCACAGCAGTCCAAATAAGACCAGGACTATTGCTTCAAGTATCTGCTATCAATGGAGCGCATTTATTGAGTGGCACATTCTTGGAACAATTTTGCACCCATGAATAATATATAATAACGGACAATTAAAGGGTGCACTAAAAATTAAAATTATTGATTTAACCGAGATGGAGCAAGCACAGACAGCATTTAATCAAGCATATAAGTCTCACCGTATCACAGTCCTCGGCGTCCTGGAACAAGTTAGGATCCTATGTCAGGTTAGCAACAGTTTTACAGATGTCAAGACGATACAACTATTGTATTACAAGTATCTAGCAAAAAGAAATATAATTTCTACGACAATGATTCTCTTGGTAAAAATCAAAGATGGCAGCACCATGAAAGATTGGCAATAATCTGAACCATCTTCCGTGGATTATAAGATTCTTTATGGAGTGTTTGTATGAAGGAAGACCCAAAAAGATGAGGAAAGAGATGATGAGAAAATATTTGAAAAATCTTTTATCCTAGACAGCTTAATCTACAAAGATAATCATGTTACGGATGGTTCTGTACTGCATATGCCACTTAATTGAAACTCCAAATTAAGGCTTCAATGGCTACTGTAATCCAATTTTACGCTAAAACCTCCAATATAAGTCATCTTGCAACAATATCCCACCCTGCAACTCATGATAACACATGTCATGTGCACATTTCAAGTAAAGTATTTGTTCCTCAAAAATGGAAAAGGCTGAGGGAAGAGATGACCCCCATAAGATATGGTTTGAAAGATTTTTGTACTTCGTCCAACTGATTCTGCAAAGAACTTATCCTGTTTAAGCAAACATTTCATCGACGTTTTTGCAGAGGGATCAATAATCAAAGATGTCAGAGGAAAAGTAAAGACAGGGTGCAGTAATGCATGTGGAAACCAAGTCCCATCCCAGCATTTGATGGGTGCAAATGGTCGTCACCTTGTAGATGATAAACACCACAAAGAACTCTGCCAAACAGCAGAGAACCCAATAAGATGAGATGCAACCTTAAATCCAATGAAACCAATGAAAATATTGGAAGAATATAGAAAGATAATCATGTTACAGATAAATCCATACATCATATCCCACTTAGTTGAAACTCCAAATAAGGTCATTGCTATATATATATTTTTTTTTGATAAGATAAGTAATTGTATTGATTTACCAAATGGGGAAGTACAAGGCTAAACAACCCGGCACCACAAAAACTCGCACTCAATGTGTTAGGGTAACATCAATGAGTGAGAAGGTACCAAACTTACAAGTAAACGAAACCAACAAACCCGAAACATTGGGTAAATATAAAGGATTACAAGTCCAAAAAGATAACGGAGTCAATGCCCCAACTTCTTTGAGTCCTCCTATTCCTTGGAGAATTCAGTACCGGACGGAGAGATAGGGCCTTATCCTTTACCATCTTCATCAATTTCATCTTTACAGCCGGCATGATCAAGGTATTATTCTTAAACAGAATGCTGTTCCTTTCTTTCCAAATTAAGTGGCATAAAGCTCCTAAAGAGAAGCGAGAGATACTTTGGTGAAAGCATTTTCCGGAGATAGAACTTCTGACCCACACAAGCGTTTGCGTCCAAGATGATGATCGCCAAGGCAGGTTGCATTTACCCGCCCAAAAAAGGGCCAAATGGTTAGAGAAAGGGCATCCAAAGAAAAGGTGGTCGATGGAGTCCGGTGTAGTATTACAAAATGCACAATTTCCTTCTGATGTTCTTGAGCAAGTTAAGAGGAAAACTTGGGTTGGAAGCCTATTGCGCGTGATAAGCCATAGATGGAACTGGTGCCTTGGTAACACCATCAGATCCCAGATAAAAGAGTGCCACGGAACAATCAGTTTTTGAGTTCAAATAATGCTCCAAGCCGAAGCCGAAGAGAATACACCTGAGGAGTGCCCTACCCAACCGAAATGGTCCATCCCATCCGTGAGCTGAGGAACCGATGTCCCCCATGTCGCCCATCTGTCGAAGAAGAGTGATCGGCGATGACCCTCCAAACCAAGATCAGCAATGGTAGCATCCCTAGGAAAACCATATTGATATATTACCCTGTTCGTAAAGAATAAGTTGAGAGGACCTTTGGGGTGCCAATAATCGAACCAAAGAGAGATCGATTTACCACATCCAATGGACCATTGAAATAATGGTATGAATTCCTTGCAAAGTCTCAATATTTTCTTCCACGCCCAGGAGCAAAAAATTGGCGCTTTGATAACCCAAAAACTTTTCTGTTTAAAAAAGGTTGAATGTATCCACTTACACCAAAGGAATTCCTTGTCAGAGAAAAGGACCCATATATGTTTGAGCATAGCCGCCTTATTGCTTTCCCTCAGTCTATGAATCCCAAGACCAACCTCCTTCTTCGGTAGGCATACATCATTTCATGATACCTTTGCACCTCCTTTCCCCAATTCAGGTCCCTTCCATAAGAATTGCCTAAGCACTTTCTCAATGCTCTCAATAACTGATGCCGCTAATATGAACAATCTGGCCTAATAAACTTGGATAGAGCGCAATACTGACCTGATCAATTGTAGACAACCCACAAAAGATAAGAAGCGTTGGGTCCATGATTGTGCTCTGCTTGTAATAGCATTTACCAGAAACACAATCTGCTTTGCCAAGCCTTGAAGATATCACCAGAACTCCAAAGTTTCTAAAAGGCAGATGGTCAATCTGGAAACCAAGGAGATCCGAAATAGCAGAGAGAAGCTCTAGAGAATCACTTGATAAGAAAACCTCGCTCTTGCTAAGGTTGGGTTTCAATCCTAACCAAATCGAGGAGGTAATTGCCATCTTCAAAAGGGACACAGATTCAATATTTGCTTCACTGAAAAGTAAAACATTATCGGCGAAAAAAAGGTGAGAAAGTTTTGTTGACTTACACCTCTAGTAGAATCTGAATTCAGGGGCCAAAGTTTGTTTTGAGCATTATCCCAGAGAAAACCTCCATGACAAGAGTGAAGAGATAAGGCGAGATAGGGTCCCCTGGCGCAAACCTCTTGAACTTCCAAAGAATCCATGTAATTCACCGTTAATGGATATGGAGAATTTCGGGGTTCGGACACATTCCATCATCAAATGAATCAGCATCTTCGGAAAACCGAAAGCTAATAATGTGGACTCTAAAAAGTCCCATTCAACTGTATCATATGCTTTCCTGAAATCAACTTTCATGACACATTTGGGGAAGGGCGAGTCATGGTGAAAACCGTTGAACAGCTCTTGAGCTAATAGGAAGTTGTCACTAATCCTACGGCTCTTCACAAAGGCATTTTGTGGTGCACTGATGATAGAAGGTAGTATTGCAGCCAGCTGGTTTGCCATCAATTTAGTTATGCACTTGTACACTGTGTTGCAACAGGTAATGAGGCGGTAATCATCCACAGAAGAAGCGTTCGAGATTTTGAGAACTAATGTTAAACAAGTGATATTTAACTGACGAAGTAACCTCCCAGAAAGATAGAAATCTTGTATGGCATTGTTCACAGAAGGACCTACTATATTCCAAGACTTTTTAAAGAAGTCTGCATTAAAGCCATCCGGCCCAGGGGCCTTGCCTAGTGAAAGAGAGAACATAGTGTTCTTGATTTCCAATGCAGTAAAAGGTCCGGCTAAGAGACTAACCTAGTCTTCCCTTAAAGTGCTACCAAGGAATGATTGGATCACATCTGGGGAGGGAGAATTGCACCCACCAGAAGTGAAAAGTTGCTGGAAATGTGATACAAAAAGGTCCCTCACATCCTCCATATTGGTTAGCAGCACCCCTGAACTGTTTACCACCGACGCTATCCTGTTCCGTAGCTGCCTATTTTTCATTGTTTGATGAAAGAATTTGGTGTTGAGATCCCCTTCTTTAAGCCAACGGATCCGTGACTTTTGATGGTAGAAAGACTCCTCTAGAGTCCTGAGTTTTGAGAATACTTCCTTGATGTTCCTTTCATTCTGGACCAGTTACTCATTATATGGGTCAAGCTGCAGTTGTTCCTGGACAGAATTGAGATCGCGTCTTGCACCTTCAATGCGAGAGGAGATGTCTGAGTATGAATCTCTATTAAGCTGTTTTAAGCATCCTTTAAGGAGCTTCAATTTAGTGCACAGAATAAACATGAGTGCCCGTAAAATTCAACTCCCAGACTTGCCCGACCAATGTCATAAACTGGGGATGATTAAGCCAAAAGTTGAAGAACTTGAAAGGTCTTTTCATATGCATATAAGGCAAGATACGAATGATCATCAGAGAATGATAAGAGATACCTGGGTTGAGAAAGTTTGCTTCCGAGAAGGAGTACCTCGTGCTCCAAGGCGTGTTCACAATTACCTTGTCAATCTTCCTTTGTATTCGATCGTCACCGGAAAAAGTAGACCAAGTGAAACGGCATCCCACATGTCTTAAATCCTCCAGTTCAGCCGACACTAAGCATCTATGGAACTCATCATAATACGGCATCCAAGTTTCTGAGCCTCCTAGCCTGTCTGAGTTGAACCTTATTGCATTGAAATCACCAGCTACAATCCAAGGAACTTCACCGCTTAATCGAAGGAGGTCAGCCCACAATGGTCTTCTAGTGATAAAGGTATGCAGAGCATAAACAACCGTGAATGCAAAACCGGTACTTGAGTCCAGACCAGTGAGGGTGCCGTGAATTGCTTGAGAGGATTTATAAGAGATGTTAACATTCACCTTCAATGGGTCCCAACCCAGCCATATTCTTCCACCCGAGGAGTGATCATAGTTGGCTACCCACTTCCATCTAGCCAAAATTCCGCTAGAAGAATCATTGAAAAAGTTCTCCATAGCTTTTGTTTCCAAGATGCCGATGCAACATAAGTTATGAACATGGACTAAATGACGGACTTCGGCCTGTCTATAAGGATTGTTAAGGCCTTTGATATTCCATACCCCTATGAACATATTTACAGATATAAATACACGTACTCAAAGTTAACATTTCTTGGCCTTGTGGGCCTTCCTTTTCGGCATTGCTCTAGTCGGATGAGCAATGGTAGGTGGGACAACAACCGGTGTTTCCGGCACCTGTGATTCCTCTCGACTGTCAGGAATTTTGGTTGCTTTACCTATAGTGTTGTCAGAGCAAAAGCTAGAGGTATCATCAGCTTCCTCCGCAGCTGAAGAGGAGTCAACCGCATGAGTGTCCTTGTCCGGATTCACCTGAGTATCTTGGCTTTGCACTTCCTCCTGTGTAGCCCTAACCTCTGCCTGCTTGAATAAAACCGGTTTTGTGGAAGGTTTGGACAGTCTCCTTGCTCTTGGCCTAACCACTTCCCATTGTCCCACGGAGGCCAGCTGTTGTGTAAGCTCTACCAATGGAGTTTGGGAATCGACCCTGGCCAAGTTTCGCTCATCCGTAGTCCGAATTACTTCCCAAACAGGTCCACTCACAGCTTTGGCATTAGATGTTTCAGCTATTTTTGATAATGGAGCATCATTCCCTTGTGGCATACTCTCCCTCGGAGCATTAGCATTCACTTGAGGAATAATCTCCCTTGGAGCATTAGCATTCTCCCTGCATCAATGGCCAAAAGTGCCACAAGCCGTACAAAGGACCGGCTTCCACTCATAATGGATATTGATTATCCTCCTATCCCCACGAAGGATTAGAGATATGTTATCTCTCAATACTTTTTTTGCAACTATTTCAACACAAACTCTGATGAAACATAGCATTTTCATGCGCTCCGTTTGTTGATCAACATAGAGTGATTTGCCAATTTTGCTAGCCAAGAAGCTAATTCCCGAGGCTGACCACATAGACAGAGGGACATTCTTCATTCTTATCCAAACAAGGACAGAGGTATGCTGATCTTTTTTCAGCTCCATCGTGGCATGCCATTGTTAAAGAATCAACGGAATTTTAGCCACAGTAATAGGTCTACCTTCAAGGATTTTTCTTCGGAATTCCCCATTAGGGATATGAAAGAAGTAGAATCCATCTTCATTGGCGAGCACTTCCAGTAAATGGCCACCCCATGCATTTTTCAACACAGCTTCAGTCATCTTGAAAGGGAGCTTTTTTCCGATGAAGTAACCCACCAAGCATTCATGCCATTTAGGGTCGCACGCCTCCAGAATGCTATCTGGTACTTCTTCCTCATCCAATGCCGAAGGCATAAATTGGAGGTTATAGCCATGAATGGCTGATTTGGCAACACTTGCCCAAGATCGGGCCGACAACATGTGCGCCTCAGCCAGGTTGGGACCCGAAGGTCCAACCTTTCCTTCAACATCGACACTCCTTGCAGCCGCCTTGGATGTTTGGCGATCAGGAGGTCTGCTGCCTACTCGCCCATTCCGTTAAGCAGGTGGGCGACTCCCATCCTGTGAATGTCGAGGAAGTACATTGGAGCGGGTGTCGCTCACCTTATTCTTTCCTTTGCCTTCCACGTCCATCATAGTCGGTAGGTTTGGAGGGAAGTTGGTCGTGCCTTGAATCATCAGTGCACTTCGGCTCCGGCTTCTTCCGCGACTTCGAGATCGTGTGTATCCAATCGCCATAGTAGCTTGGCCTGGACGAGCCATTAGAGATTCCTCAGCTGCCTTTGGTCGTAGGCTCCTGTGCAGAGTTTCCATTTCAATCGGGTCAGATACAGAGGCTTCTCTGGCCATCTCAACCCTTCGGAGCCCTAATCTGCCGACATCATTGGTAAGAGAGTCGGTGAAGGAGGGGAGAAAGCCGAAGGTCCTCTTCCTCGAACAACCCAGCTTGAGCGAAGCTCGTGGTGCCCAGAAAGTCGCGAGAAACAGCTGGCATGAACAGTAGACGGGTCTTCAGCTCTCGAGAGAGAAAGGGTGAACAGTACCCGTAAAAGGGAATTATGGCAAATCTTAAGGTCATTGCTATTGTTGTTGCCGCAATCCAATTTTACACTAAAACCTCCAATATAAGTCATCCTACAACAATATCCCACCCTGCAACTCACGATAACACATGTCAATTGCACATCTCATGGAAAGCATTTGTTCCTAAAATATGTAAAACACCAAGGGAAGAGACGAGCCACATAAGATATGTTTTGAAAGAGTTTTGTACTCCGTCCAACTGATTCTGCAAAGAATTTACCCTGTTTAAGCAACATTCCGTCAACATTTTTAGACAGGGATCAATAATCAAGGAGATGTCAGAGGAAAAGTAAAGAGAGATGGCAGTAAGCGTACAATCCAAGCACATTAAAAGCAAGTTCCGTCACAGCATTTGATGGCTGCAAACAGTCATCACCTTTTAGATGATCAACGTGACAAAGGGACACAGCCAAACAGTTGAGAACACAATAGGACGAGGCTCAACCTCGAACCCAATTAAAGCAAGATGTCAAAATATACTACAGAGTCCATCTGATCAGAGCAAAATAACAAAGTAGGTTCTCAAACCCAAAAAGTTCAATATAGGTGACACAAATTTATTGAGAGGAAATTGGTAAATAACAACACAAACAAAACATTGAAGTGGAGAGAAGTGTAATAGTCCGGTCGACAGATCAATGTTCCCATAGAAGAATCTCCAACAACAGAAAAGATCACTGTGCCCTCCACAATTGAAAACAAATAAAAACCAAAAACCAAGGAAGACAAAAATGTAAACAGTTTACTTCTCCACAATTCATCCAAAAAAGTAATCATCAATTGATTAGATAGAGAACCACGTTGACTTCCAATAGAAACGGCCATCCAGTTAGGACACAACTATTACTTCAAGTAATCTACTGATAGCATTTTCACTGAGTGACACATTCAAGGAAATACGAGATCACACAATTGATTTAGCCAAAGATAAAGCAAGTAGAGACAGCATTTGGTTTGATCAAGTAAAGTCCACCATATCACAGTCAATGGCATCGTTATTTGGACAGCAGGCAAGCACCAAGAGACGTCCATACTAATGAAAAACAACTCTCAAAGACACTACTATCCTTTTCTGGGAAAAGATTATGTAGTCTACACACAAAATCAAAAGTCACCAGAAATAATAAAAGGTACCACACAGTAGGTGACCATACTTCCATAGATCCTGCTTTTGCTAGTTGAAAATGCTCTTCAAGGAAATCCATAACCTAGAACGAGGAAAAATGACCTCTCGATAATGAAGACTATGAGGAATAACAATAAATGAAGTTCCTACAAAAAGCAGTAGAAAGTATTAGAAAGTGAAATTGTCTAGGAAAAAAGAGGTATCGTAATAATCATTTGATGATCTATCACACTATTGCAAAATACTTAACTTCCAAAACAAATGGAATATGTAATTTGGATAAAAAGAGGTGGGAAAAGACAGTGTTAAGATGCTAGTATTTTGAACATCATCCAGCCAAAACCTATAATATGTAGAGTCAGACACTACTTTTCTGCGGAAATGTATGCAAGCCTTCCTGTTTATTCATTTCAAAAATATCCAAAATGCACAAAATTAAACTGCCACGACATTGAATAAAAAAAACAAATTAGAGGAAAATTTGGCCGAGTTTTGGCATAACTTGAGCTTGTCTCTCTGACTTTTTTCTTCTTATACTCTTGAAGCATCCTTTAATAGTGATTGGATTTCACATGTTCTTCGCTTGATCGAAGAGGCCAATGGTACTCACAAGATCAAGGTTGTACCATTCTTATACCAAAACCAATTTGGATAATCTGCCAATCAATAACTCGCTCCTCAGGGAAAAAGTTACTATCTTTAAAGCATCTCGGCCCCAATTCAATTGTACTTTATTCAGTGAATTTTACAGTAAAAAATGGGATATGCAATGTCCTTTGCAGCAACAAGACTCCGACCTGCAACATGAGAAACAGATGCATTTCGAGTTAGGATGTCTCGCAGACAAATCATCAATGACAACGGATCACCTTGCCAATGGAGATCCTATTTATAAATGAATTCAACAGCCATATGCTTGATATGTGTAAAATAGATCATACAGCGAATTAAAATCACTATCCAAATAATGTCAATATCATAAGAAACCAGAAGAAAAAGCAGTTGACTTCCGCACTAAAGCAAGTATGATTTTATAAGAATAAAAGGGGAAGTTGGAAGTGTTTTTCCAGTAGCAGCAGCTAGGAAACTTAAAAAAGAAGATAAAACTCCATGCTCACCAAATGTGTGAAAACCTCAAACCAAATTTTATCCCCTGCAAGGTTATGGCATACTAATTCAATTTCACTCAATTAGAAAAACATAAAAAATATGACAAAGACTCAATGAACTCTGTCTCGTCTCTGATCACCCAGCCTATGCGGCCATCTCTGCTGACAACAACGTATCCCAGAAAACATGATGGATAAGAAACAAAGGAAGAAAGGAGAGAACCAGTTAGAGAGCAAGCAATGCCAAGGGAAGTCTCAATGTCTGTGCTGTCATCATCACCATGTGAGGCCCGATCACATATATTCCAAGGCTGATATGAGGAGCCTTACTAGTCAGCACTGCAGACTCAAAAACAGCGCCTCAACTAGAAAAACATAAAAAAATATGACAAAGACTCAATGGACCCTGTCTCATCTCTGATCTCCCAGCCTGTGCAGCCATCTCTGCTGACAACAACATATCCCAGAAAACATGATGGACAAGAAACAAAGGAAGAAAGGAGAGAACCGGTTAGAGAGCAAGCAATGCCAAGGGAAGTCTCAATGTCTGTGCTGTCATCATCACCATGTGAGGCCCGATCACATATATTCCAAGGCTGATATGAGGAGCCTTACTAGTCAGCATTGCAGACTCAAAAACAACGCATTGCACCTAAAGCAGACAATATTACCTGGTCTGTAAATATGCCCTACCAATGGTTCTATATGAAAAGAAAGCACAATAGCCGTGTACAAGAAAGGCCCACTGTCCTCTGCTGCTAGCCAGCTGAGGTTGCTCTTGTTGTTATAATCTGCACAATCTTTCTTGTGCCACAGAAATCCCCTCAAATATGAAAACAAACCTTACATCAGAAGTATGTTCCAGCACAAGAAGTACAGCATATAAGCTAGTACGGAGGACATGCGTCATTCTAAATCTCACCTCTATGAGAAGTCAAGTGAACTTGAGATTGAAACATGGCCTCAGCAACCTGTCCGAATCTTAGCAACATGGAAATACAGAAAGTATGTGGACAGTTCAGTGACATTGGACAATAGCTTGTTGCAGTTAATCGTGGTTCTGCCACCATATAACACAAGTATGAGGAAAACCCCTAGCATTCCATCAGCAACAATGGTTGAAATTTGTCAGAGATGACGGAGCAAAGGAGCTGAGAAACACGCAAATCGTTGCACCTGGCTACAAATTCGAAGTCAGCAAGCAACTGGAGGTGAGGGCCATGCAAGTAGAAGTTCCCAGTTTATAAACAGATTCAGAATCAGCAAGACAACCCACTTCTCCAACTGGTCATCCAAAAAAAGAGATGATCATCAAGAGAGAAAGTCAGAGCTATGTGCAGACTTCAATTAAGGAGAGGGATTCTGAAAAAATTCAAATACATAGATCAAACTTCTGCAGATAACTCCAAAATCATCATAATTATGTGTCCTTAAGATGATTCCAAATCTGAACGCTCAAGTAAATCTCAAGACTGTAGAGTAAGATATGGGCAACAAAACAGTTCATGTTCAGTCCAGATTATATCGTTCTTAGTCAACCTGTCAAGAAAAACCGTAGGCAGACAAAATCTCAATATCAGATTCACTTCCCTTGGAGGCGAAGTAGATAATCCAGCGCCTCTTCATCAGTATGCATTTCCATAAGTATGGCCCGCATCTGTCTTAAAGTTCTCAATGTTCATTACCTCTCTTGGTTGAAGACAGTGCAAATATATAGCCTTGCAAAGTAAGCATCAATGAAAAGGAAAATATGAACAACTACTTAGAATACAGAATTGAGACAGCATTCATCTGGCTACATTCATTTTTTAACGGGAACCTGGTTGCTATAACAAAGGTTGCTGATAGTATGAGAAACTGGACATAAGTAAATACTTCCAGATCCAGTGGCACCTCCTATAACCATGTCCATCTGATTTAAAAGCGTAATATAAAAAATATACTTCCACGACCAGCCAATCTGAAAATTTTCCAACAATTGATTCGAATTATCACACCCCAAGAACCGTGCATTGAAAGAACCAAAGCCAGGGTACAAGTTGCATTGAAAGAACCGTGCTAGATCATCCATCGATCAAACCATGAACTCCAAGAAATGAGAATTGGTTTTCACATCAAACTAATAACTGCCTCAAGAAGCAGCATCTTATCTGATTGACTAAGATCATTAACTTGATCCTCGAGATCACAAAAAAAAAAAACAGCCAATAAACTGCCCACTTGTGGGAGAATTCGAACTAGACAATAATCATCTCCCAAAGAAAAAAGAACTGACTTGAATCAAAACCAATAAATGCCTAGAAGCTTATCAAATTTCAGACCACTGCGCCAGTCTAAGATGTGATCAAAAGATTACAAGTTCATCATCTCAACCCAAAAAAAGAAAAAGAAAAAGGACAGTACAACATATCCATAGTCCTCTGAAAAGCCCGGACGCCTTGTTTTATGGAACAAACTGAACAGTGTCACCGTTCACCATCCGGAGACAACATCCTCAGACGACCAATTCGCTCCAAGTCGAAAGAATCAACTGCAAATTCACCCAATAACAAATCAGAAGCAGGTCGTAGAACAATCAAACGGGCACCCAATAACATAATCCAGGAGCAAGTCGTAGCACAATCAAACGGAAAAATCGAATTCGTTCGCCGAATACGTGAACAGTGGAGCCAAAGCAACATTCTCGGGTACCGGGACCCTTCGCTTTCAAGAGCCAAACCAGCTGGGTTTCTTCCGGTGCTCCGCCACATGCTTTTTCTTCGGATAGCGAACTGTTGTCGACGACAACGCCAGGCTCTGTTTTTAGGGTCTTCTCAAATGATGCCGCCTCTACTTCAAATTCCCTCTTACTCGGCTCACATGCGGTCTCCCCTACTCCACTCTCTAAACACATTTCTTCGCTCACAGGGGACTTCTCCACGCAAATGGAACCGAATTCCTCCTTTACCCGAACTGCTGCCTCAGTCTCCACCATGCTTTGGCTCCTGAGATACTCATCATCGGTAGCCGCCTTCGCGTTCGTCGCCCTCAGGGACTCGTCGAAAGACATCCTCGACGGATCGACCGGCCCCTCAGGGCCTTCCAGCTCTCCGCGTTGTTCCGGTTTCGTCCCGGCCGATATCCTAGCTCCGGCGCCGGCGAGAGTGCGCCTGACCTTGAAAGGGATCTTCCCAGAGCAGAGGAGAAGGTCGATGGCGACGTCGACGTCCTCCCGGAATTGGGACAGAGCGGAGGAGACGTCGCAGGTGAGCATCTCTTAGCCGATGTACGTTCGGATCTGCTTGATCTTCTCCGATCGCTCGATCGACATCTCGTCGGCGTTGTCCATGTCGTGCATCATCATCATCGCGTTGCCTGGAGAGAGAGAGAGAGAGAGGGAGAGAAAGGTGAGTGTCTTTTTGGCGCCAGGGGGAGTATTTTCGATGACGCGGGAATTTCATTTTTTGGCGCTATTTTTTTTTACTGTCAGTTTCTTTTCTATTTTTTACTTTATTGGCTCGTAAAAAATGTTTGGTAAAAAATGGGGAAGAGATGGCGCCAAAAGCGAAGGCGGGGTTGCATTACTGTATGTAACTCAAAAGAAAAGCTGAAGTTTGATTTCAGTGCACCCAAAATATTTCCGCCCGCTACACTTCTGTTGGCTAAAATGAAGAGAAACTACTTATGGACGAACTCATCGATTTTTTGAGTACCTCAATCTGTGACTTAAATCAGGAAAAGCTACAGGCCAACTACTGAGATCCACATACCACTGTCATGCTAACGTTTTGCTTCCGACCCTGAGCAAATGAACTGACATGTGCAAACGAAGATGTACTCTTGCCCAGGGCACAAATTAGGAAACCTAGAGGTAGGAGGAATGCAATCTATCAAGAATTACCCTTCCAGCAGGCCTGATATTGCCACTGAAGCACCCGCTTTTTTGTCCACAAAAACCAGCCAACTTTGGATCCACTTTGACTATCAATGAGAAGTTTCATTAATTAGGATGTGCAAACTCTGATCAGAAACCTAAAGTCGAAGGAATAAAATGCAACAGTTATATCTACCCTGCAATTATGCATTCAGATAAGACACCAGACACTTACTATTTTTCACTGGCTCCTGACATTGCCCGTGAAATGAGTAGAAGGGGAAACCACCCGCTGCAACTGCTGTACAAGTGAAAAATGATTTAAACTTCAACATCTGGTGCTGCCCGGTAGATACTTGCGTATTTAGATCCATCAAAAGCAGCAATCAATGTCCTCAAGTGCAGTTTCTAACATCCAGTAGCAAAATGCTCATATTAATTTAGAATATCCCGCAAGTCATTATAAGGCATGTCAACAGACTAGTTTAATGGGAGTAGCCATGAGCCCCTATTGTCTTACCTTTCAATAATTTGTGTAACATGTTGCTTGTGCTTGGACAAAATAAGAGTCCTCGTACTTTCTGCGGCTACCAACATGGATTCCATTGTGAATCCAGTCCATATGATGAATCCATGACAAGATCTGACTTGACAATAGCATCAACGCTGGACATACCATTAAAAACGGCACGTCTCATTTTGTAGAAGCTTTTCTCTGTGTCTTTGAGATGATGTTTTATAAATAATAAAAAAAGAAAAAGGGATATTCTTTTGGAAAATGCAATGTTTGCCTTAGCCCCATAATTATTGGCCGAGTATAAGGGGATGTTGGTGAATATGTTCCGCATATGTTGATAAAAAAAAATAAACCAATGGAATTTCTTATACAAAACAGCTCTGAGTTGTCCATCAGGTAGGAAAGTAAACGACTCATGTTCAATTCACCAATTACAGAGTCTTACTCATAAGTCATCTTCTTACAGTAAAAGATAGTGAGAAGATGCGACGAGACAATGCTTAACTTAACGCTCCCCCTTTCCACGGCACAAAAGTAGGGTGTGTTCTTGATTGCAAAACCTGTTGAAGACAACAACTTAGTTTGCTCAATTCAGAGGTGCGCTTAGTCCTGTTAGAATTTTCACCTTACATGCCCTGTTGGTAAGTCTAGCTTAAGGATACTGAATATCTCATCAACCTTTATGACGAACTCTTCAAAGCATGAGATGGAATAGTGACAAACTCGAGTCATGTGATACCAATGATACGTCCAGATAAAGCCAGGCCTCTATAACCTTTAAATAAGACTTGTTTAAGAAACTTGGATAACTACAACTGAGAAGCATTGATAGAACGCAGTCCTTTGTTCCAGCAATAAAATATCCACATATCGACCTATTTAAAATGTAAACATCATGCTAATCTATGCTGCTTATCATGTGGTTGCCCATAAAATGAAAATAAGCTGCATGACCAGCTACTCTCCAAGACTAGTCCACAACTAAATATAGCAAAGAAATACTTTAATATGACAGCAACAAGGCAAAAATAAAGTGTCCTGACCTCAACTGTATCAATTGCTTCATTTGAAGGAATTGCATGCAATACTCTGTAAACAACGGAATCAATGAGCAGTGAGGAACAATTTTAGGCTTCGCAATTTCTATTGAAAATATTCTTTGGAAAAAAAAATACTGGACGATGACACCAGAGTCCATGATGGGCACTGAGGCACATCATTACTGACCCAAGGTTTGGACTTTTAAGTTCTCCAAATAAAAATCCTTCTATTTAAGTGGAAGAGTATACCATTCTCTGTTTTTTTTTTATTTATTTGGGAGGGGGAGCAGATGGGATGTAGATAAATGAGAGCTGACATTGCAAGTCGTAACAATGGTTGTTCCTTGATGGATAGAAAAAGTACAAATATGCGGCAACAAAGTGGGTGCAAACCCATATATAGAAAGAGCCCAAAAAACTAGAGCCATATATGAAACAGCTGTCAAAACCAAAAGGGAGCTCAAATACAGGATAAACTGCCAACAGTGTAAAAGATAATAACGTAGAAGAATAACTTAGGGTCTTAAATATCATGAAATAATGACGAGTCCGAAATATACATGTTTATAGCTAATGGTATATATTAATGTAATCCTTCCTCAAACTTTTGCCAGAAAAGAGGCCAATATCTTGATTTAAGGGACGGACTACCCCAGCAGTTTCTGTAAACAAATTCATTGATTTTCTTTCAGCATGGAAAAAGCTCTTTACACCCATTTATACGGAGTCAAACATGAAACGCTGTGACTGTGACAGAATACTCACAAAGCCACAATTCTGCAGATGTTTAAAGCATAACTAAAACTAACCTATCTCCTGCAGCAGGAACGAGACCCTCAGTCAGAGCTACTCCACCAATCTAATTCACAAGACTCAGTCATTTTTCCTAGCCAATTTATAGCAATCCAAAGAACATCTCACCGTGTGCACAAGACTCACCAGTTGTATGCTACAGAACAGTTTTCTCTTGAGATCAATACGCCCTGTCAAAGTAATATAAATTTTACGATCCATAACACATGACACTCTGCAAGCAGAGTTCAAGAAATTGATAAGGACCTACCAGTTGGAAGGATACTACTAGTGATTGCTTCAGCAAGGCCAACCCACTCTTCCTTCTTAGGTTTTGTTTGAAATATCGGATAGCTGTCTCACATTGGCAATCCAATGTTAAAACCAGGATAGAGACTATCCACCATGTCCGGTCGTCTGGAATAATCATAATGCCATGTTTCTTCTAGCATATCCTCGTAATCATTAAACCTTGTAAAACAATCACGATGGTAGAGAAGTTATATCGTGATTAAACTTGTTCTGAAAAGTTTTTTGAATGTAACAATTTCACTCACCAAGAACGAGGTGGTGGAGGATATACATCTGGAACCAAAAGTGTTGGATAAAACAAACCCATAGGAGGTATTTAATTAGAGAAGAACAAACTTAGTCCATCTCTAAACAGATAAACATCTAGCAAGCAAAGTAGCATACAGATGAGAGTTCATTTTGGGAAATGTACATTGAGAGCAGTCAGCCTCGTCCTATGAGATGCAGCTGGCATCGCATCCTCATATGAATGAACAAGCGCCACAGCATCAACCTCCCCCTCCTGTCAGCATAAACCTTAGTTTACTCGAAGAATGCTATGACGCAACTTGTCTGAAAGAGGGCATGCAACATGTTTTCTGCTTACACAGTGATACATATATATGGTTCCTAAAATCAATAAACCCTCATTCTCACAAGGGGAAAAACCATTAAAAGTGGAACATAGATATAAGTTTTTAGTGCTCACGAGTATAAGAATTTTCATGAACACTGAATCTTAATTACCAAATCAGACTCACTTGGATGTAAAAGTAGGATTCTTTCAATTCATTTAGCATCAACATGTCTATAGGCTTGGTCAAAATGTCTGTGGGAACTTGAGGCCAAGTTGTTTGATGCCTCTGTTAGAGGAAACTCTTTCGTTATTTTGAATTTGACAAAAATCATCTCAGATTGGAGATGCCAGATAGTGTGAAGGAGTTAGATTTTATATAGTTTGGAGGTTTCAGACTATGAATAGTCTGAGAAGTTATACTCAGGGATGTGGTATCGTTTGGAAGGCGTCAGATGGTGTACAATTTGAGACTCTGATAAACTTTGGCTTCTTTACAATCTTTCTTAGTTAGATTCAAGAAGAGTATCAGGATGAAAAGTCGCTCTTGTGGATGTGATTAACATGGATCTTAGACAGCTTATTGATCTGGTTGATTATCTTTATAATTATGGGAAAAATTGATCAACCGAAAGCCAAGTAATTTGAGCAAGTTTTCATTTATGGAAACCGGAGATTCTGATTATATGGGCAACTAGGATTGCCGAACTCTTATCACGTTTCTTAAAATAGCTCGAGATCTCTTGATTAATTCCGTCTAACGGGTAGATTGGAAGAACTCCTTTGGAAAGTGCCAAAGGTCAAGAAGGCATGGAAGAGTATATAAGGAAGATAACTCCGGTCATTTGAAGGAGCACGTACGAGAGTAAAAATTCCATAGTCTGAAGCTATCCATTTTCACTTATCATTCTTCAACTGCTTACATTGTACTCGAAAGAGAGATTTACATTAGCTTCGTGAGAGCAAGCAGACTCTTCATAAAGAAATATCGATCTTGAAAGTTGTAACTCTTTTGAATCATAGTGAACTCCAGCCAATTGGCTGTTAGACCAAGAAAGTGGACGTAGGCTTAACAAAGTCGAACTACTATTAACTTTGTGTTTGATTCTCTTCCCTAAACTCTCTGTTCTCATTTATTTTTATACTTGCATTCATGAGTTACATTTTTATTTCCGCAAAATTTGCAAAGAACACCTATTTAACCCCCGTTTAGATGTACGCATCAGGTTTTTTAATTGGTATTAGAGCAAGGTTGCTTGTTTTATTGAAGTGTTTTTATTTATGAGCTAAAAGATCTATGGCTAGTGCCATTGTTTTAGGTTTGATGGAAAGATAGAGTCACACCAAACCTCCTTATTTCGATGGAAAGGATTACAGTGTCTGGAAGAATAAAATGAAGGCATTCTTAAGGTCTAAGGATCCTCTGGAATGGAAAGTGGTTGAGAAAGGAATCAATCCTAATGCTGCATCAGCTTCAGATGCTATTGAAGCTAGGGAGATGCCGTAAGCTAAACTCACCAAGAGACAGGCTCTTGATACCAAAGCTGTGTATTCCTTACATTGTGCTATATCTCCTACTGAGTATAATCGAATTTCTTCGTATGATACAGCAAAGGAAATTTGGGATAGACTTAATGTCACATACGAAGGAACCGATCGTGTTAGGGAGATTAGGATAAATATATTGCTCGGGCAATATGAAGCTTTCAAGATGAAAGCTGGAGAAACTATTTTAGATATGTTTAGTCGGTTCACTGAATTAGTAAACGGTCTTGCATATGAAGGACAACCTATCTCAGAACCTATGAAGATCAATAAACTTTTGCGAGACTTGTCCAAGGAATGGGATCATATCATAACATCTATCAAAGAAACACAGAGGATCCAACTTCTCTCCGTGGACAAACTTGTGGGAACACTTCAGTCCTATGATTTGATGAAGATGAAGACTTAAAAGGTAAGAAATCTATTGCATCAGAATATAATATTGATTCTGATGATGCGGGCTCTGATGGATACTTAGATGATGAAGAAATGGCACTCTTCATTAAGAGATTCAAAAAATTAAACTAGAAGAGAAGAAAGTTCAAGAAATCAATTTTCAGAAGAGACAATCTGAAGAGAACGAAATAAGTAGTGATGTGATTTGTTTCAATTGTCATAAGAAATGACACATAAAGCCCAATTGTCCTTTACTCAAGGAAAAGAATGGAAGAAATGGAAAGAATAAGAAAGCACTCAAGGTTGAGACTTGGAGTGATACAAAATGTGAAAACAGTGATAATGAATATGCAGAAATCTATTTAATGGCTCATTCAGATTCAAACTCCGACTCGGACCAAGACTCGGATTTAGACGCAAAGCATGATGATCAGGTCAATTCTTTCAGAATACCTGTTAAAGTTTTTACGTACATTGATGGTCTATGTTCTAGTCTGATATCTTTTCTCAAAAGAGTTTCTGAGCTAAAGAATGAGAACTTGAGACTCAAGCAACAGGAAACTATTTTGAAAGAAAAGGTTGAAAGTCTTGAGAAAAATCTAACTGATTCAAAAGAAAAATCAGAATCTCTTGAGAAAGAAAACATTAGTTTAAAAACCAATATCTCCAGTATTTCAAAGAAGTTTTCTGTTGGTTCTGACAAGTTGGAAAAAATTCTTTCAGTTCAAAGACCTTATTTCAACAAACCTGATTTGGGCATGACTCCTGAAACTAAGTCTTTAATCGATTTTCCAAAGATCAAAGAGAGACTCAAGCAAAACCTTCCAAAATGGATTACAAAATTCACTTTCAATTTTTTTTTTTGTAAAACCTGTTGGGAGAAGTGCTCTAAATGTAATAGTTCAAAACATCTCGAGAGAGTGTGTCTTTTGGAGTGGAGACCTGTAAAAAGATACAGGGAAAGGTCCATACATTGTGCTAATTCTACATGACCCAAGAAAGTCTGGGTACCAAAGAGAACATGAGTGTTTTGTCTATTAACAAGTTTCGATTAGGAACAAAGCCAAGTGGTATTTAGACAGTGGTTGTTTAAGACATATGATTGGTGATTCTGATTGCTTCACTGATATAATCAGAATGAATGGATGAAAAGTTTCGTTTGGAGGTAAAGGCAAGGGAAAGATCATTGGATGTGGTACAGTCAAGATTGGTAGCTTGATTATATCCCTAGTGAAAGGCCTAAATTATAATCTGTTAAGCATCAGCCAATTATATCAGCCAATTATGTGATGCTGATTACAAAATTAACTTTCAAGAAAGAGTTTGTTCTGGAACAAGTGAAGATAAATCGCAATCATTCACTGGGCGTCAACATGGTAACATTTATCTTTTGGATGTGAATATGTATAGTTAGCAGTGCCTTATTTCTTTGTAGGATGAAGCAAGTCTATGGCACAAGAGGCTTGGACATGCAAATTTAAAGCAGATTGCAAAGATTTCTACTAAAAGGCTTGGTCGAGGTCTTTCGAAAATAGTATTTCGAAAGGCAGATCCATTCACTCCTTGTGTGTTAGGAAAACATGTCGAAGTTCATTTAAGCCCATTAATCAAGTATCCACAGTTCGAGTTTTACAACTTTCCATATGGATATCTTTGGACCTACAAGAATTCAAAGTTTAGGAGGTAAGAAATTTTGCTTAGTAATTATGGATGACTACTCTCGATTTATATGGGTGTATTTTGTGTCAAGCAAGTCTGAGGCATTTTCGTAATTCTCATAGTTTGCTAAGAGAGTACAAAATGAAAAGGGATATGTGATATCTAGAATTCATTCTGATCATGGTGGAATTTTTGAGAATCAACACTTTACAAAGTTTTGTGATGATTTTGAAATTCAACATATTTTTTCTTCTCCCTACCCTCAACAAAATGGGGTGGTGGAAAGAAAGAACGGATCTTTGCAAGAGATGGCCAGAACGTTATTAATTGAAGGTAATATTTCTTCTCGATTTTGGGCAGAAGCAATTTCTACTGCTTGTTATGTGATAAACAGAGCGTTTCTAAGGCCTATTTTGAAGAAGACTCCATATGAGCTTTACAAAGAAAAGAAACCAAATGTTTCTTATTTTTATGTTTTTGGCTGCAAGTGCTTTATAATAAAAAAAATGATAATGATAATGCTCGGAAATTTGATGAGAAATCAGACGAAGGTGTTTATGGGATATTCATCCCCTAGCAAAGCCTATAGAGTGTACAACAAAAGGACACAGATGGTGGAAGAGTCCATAAACGTCAAGTTTCATGATACTGTACAAGGTCTGGATGATCAAACACATCTTGAAGACATTAAGCTATTCTCAGACTTTACAAGGTCTAAATCCCCTGAAGAAACTAAGAACATTTCAGAACAATTTCAAACAAAAGAAGTGACCAATTCTAGGAATCAAAGAAATCGGAAGCACAAATCAAGCCATCCGATAGATTTAATTATTGGAAATCTTGATGAAGGAATTCATACTAGATCAAAACGTCTAGAACATGAAGAGTCTATTGCTATTGCATTGGTTTCAAAAATTGAGCCAAAGAAAGTAGATGAAGCTTTGACTGATAATAGTTGCATTGAAGCCATGCAAGACGAGCTCAGACAGTTTTCCATCAACGTTGTTTGGGAGCTAGTTCCAAAATCCAAAGGAAAGTCAATCATTGGAACTATATGGGTTTTCAGGAACAAGATGGACGAAGAAGGAAATGTTATCAGAAACAAAACAAGGCTTCTAACTAAAGGTTACACTCAAGAAGAATGAATTGACTACGATGAAACTTATGCTCCAGTTGCAAGGTTAGAAGTTATTAGACTTTTGCTTACTTTTGCTTGTTATAATGATTTCAGATTATTCCAAATGGACGTAAAGAGTGCATTTCTTAATGGATTTATCCAAGAGGAAGTATATGTGGAACAACCTCTTTGATTCGAAGATCCAAAAAACCCAAATTCTGTCTCAAGTTGAAGAAGGCACTGTAGGTCTGAAGCAATCACCTCGCGCTTGGTACGACCGGTTGAGTAATTTCTTAATTCAAAGTGACTTTGAGAAATGTAAAGTTGATACTACCTTGTTTATTAAGAGAAAAGGTAAAGATTATTTATTAGTTCAAATTTATGTTGATGATTAATCTTTGGCTCTCCAAATGAGACCTTTTGTAAGAAATTCTCTAGAGATATGCAAAATGAGTTCGAGATGAGTATGATGGGCGAACTAACATTCTTCATGGGACTACAAGTCAAACAGTTAAATGAAGGTATCTTTGTTGAATATGCTAAGGATATTGGAAATAAGTTCGGTTTAGACAATTGCAAGAAGACAGAGACTACCATGGCAATCACTTCCAAACTCAAAAAGGATGAAGAATGAAAGCCAGTGGATCAGAAACTCTACAGAAGCATGATAAGTTCAATTCTTTATCTCAACGCCTTTCGTCCTGACATTCTTTTTAGTGTTTGCATGTGTACAAGGTTTCAATCTAATCCTAAGGAATCACATTTAACTACCGTGAAGCGTATTATCAAGTATACATCAACTACTTCCAAGTTTGGTCTATGGTACCCAAAGGAAGGAAATTTCACACTACTTGGTTATTCTGACGCTAATTTAGTTGGATGTAAGGTTAACAGAAAAAGCACATCTGGCACATGCCAACTTCTGGGTAATAGGCTTATTTCTTGGCTTTCAAGGAAGCAGCATACTGTTGCACTATCTACCACAGAATCAGAGTATGTAGCTCTTGAGAGTTGTTGTTCACAAATTCTGTAGATGAGGCAACAACTACAAGACTTTGGCATCAAAAAATATTGTGTAGAGATCCGTTGTGGTAGTACAAGTGCTATGGACTTGACGAAGAAACCAATTATGCATTCGAGGGCGAAACATATTGAAATTCAACATCATTTCATTCGTAATCATGTTCAGAAGAAAGATATCTTGATTACTTTTATTGATTCTCAAAAGTAACTAGCGGATATCTTCACAAGACCTTTGGATAAATGCTAATTCGAATCAATTCGAAGCAAATTGAATATTCTATCTCTTTAGTCTCAGACTTTGTAAAGTCTCAGATTATATATGTTCTCAGAATGTTGTCCGACTTAGATGCTTGCAGACTTTATGTTATGTGTGCTCCGACTCAAATGAATCCTGATTTTTTTTCCCACCATCCAGGTATTTATTATTATTTGAATGAAAAGGTATGTTTTCTGAAACGCTGTCTGCTTAAATTGTTACTTAATATAAGCATCTGTATATATTCTCTGTATATCAGGAATTGTCTTAACTGCTTTTCAATTTCCTTTTTCAAAATACTTTTAAGAAAACCGATCATCTCCCTTTCGATATTTTCTCTCGCAAAACCTTAACGTTCTACTCCCCTGTTTTTCAAGCTCTCTCCTTTTTCACTTAAAAACTATTGAAATCTTCTCTAGACTGCACAATATCTCAATCATGGTAGTCTTCACGTTTGGCGAACTAGAATTTTGGGTCAGCAAGCGCAGGTTCCACTCACTTTGATCTTACCGAAGAGGATGCTCCTCTCTCAGATTTTTAGCCAATTCATGTTTCTAAAGAAAATGTTGAACAGGTACTTGATGTTCCTCCCCTTAGACAACGAAATACTAGAGTTGTTTACAAAGTCTATAAGGAACTCAAACAGTCAAATACGCCGATGATGGCGATTCATGATTATCTAAAAGGGGCTGGATACCCAAATAAGCGTCTTTTTCTTAAGCAAGCGGAACTATTGGGTATCGCACCAAAAGCTGCAGCTAATGAGGCACAAAAGAATATTCCTTTAGATACCACTGCTGGTTCGCCTGAGAAGTTTGATCCTCGAGATGAGGATGAAAAATTGTATCATCAGTTCAAGCCGCGGAAAGGGGTTGCAGCTGATTTGCCTAGTACTGAGAAGAAGTTGTTTTGGTCTTTCGACCATAAGGAAAAGTACAATCGTTTGTTGGCTAGATGGATTATGAACCCTCACACTATTGATTTGATTACCTAGATTCTGTGCAAGTAAAGTTGAGGTTACTTTTTCGGATCCTCAAATTAGAGCAATTTTGTTTTGAGATTGTTCTACTCATCCAGAACTAACGGCATATTTTTACTCTAATTTGTCTTTTCCCAATCGACCTTCTCTTCGATTTTCTATAAGGAATAGAAATTATATTGCTGATGTGGATGATATGGCTGAAATTATTGGAGTTCCAAAGACACGCTTCTTTCCTATTGAGGCTTATGATAGTGAGGTCTTGGAATTTTTATCAAAGGGTAAGTCTCTAGATGGTCTTCTTGTGTATTCTCGAATGTCGACCTCCCACATAATTCTACACAAGATACTAATCACCTGTCTCAAGCCTAAGGCGACTTCTAAGACGGATGTATCTAAATCTAAAGCCAGAATGATGTTTGGGATGCTTCATCATAGGATTATCAATATTCCTTTTGTCATTCTCTATCAGATATACAAGGCAGCTCAGGAGGACAAGGGGTGGTTACCTTATACTGCACTGGTAACTAAGATTTTTTCAGCACTTTCAAATCAACATTTCTTTTATTCTTTGCAAAAAGGTGCTTCTACATTTTGTGATTAGCAAGACGATGATTGCCAAAATGAGGATTTCTTATCTTCTTCTTGGAAAGGCTACTCCCAGTCAGTCTAAAGCAGAGCCCTTAACAGTTAAGAGAAAAGGGAAAGAACCTATGGTTGAGCCATATGCCAAGAAAAGACGTCCAACAATTCTCCGGGATGAAGATACGACTGAGGAAGAAAATGATGATGAGGAAGAGGATGTTGATCTTGATATGGAAATAGATGAATATGTCAATGAGGATGATCCTGAGCAAGCTGTTGGAGTTGAGGCCAGACTGAACTTTCCTAAAGGACGTGTTTCGTTCAGTTCCTTGGAAGATGATGCTGGTTTTGATGTTGGTGGAGAAGGTCTAGCTGCAGAAGAATTAGCTTAAGGTGAATCTACTGAGATAATAGATGACGATGAGGACCAACCTAAAGATAAGACCTCTGATGCGGCTCAAGAAGCCAATATTGTATCGTCCGTGGGCAGACATCCATCAGCAAAAGATGAGACCACCTTTCATGATGTTTTATCTCCACTACTGGCTTAGATGTAGGGGGAGTAGACGTCAGTATAGACAAATCTTCACCTGGTGTCTTCAAGATAGGGGGAGTCAGTGCTCCAGGAGAATCTTCTTCTCCCAATCTGCCAACGCCAAATCTGCAAACAGCTGATCTTCCAGAATCTTCTGCTCAAGTTTATGCTTCAGCCAATCTGCCTACATCTCTCCCACAGATCCTTAAGCTTCAGTTAGAAATCCAGGCACAACAATCACAATTGATACTCATAATTGATCAATTAAAGATATCTGTGAATCAGCGTCTTGATCAGGTTTGATCAGGTTGCTACAGTTGGAGATTTTGCCAAATAGAAGGAGGATCTTAAGTAGGATATCCTTAAGTGGGAACAAACTGTGCAGGCTATTGATAAGCTTGTTCGAATTCCCCAACATCCTTAAATATTTTTTGATATTAAAAAGGGGGGAAGAGCAGTTTTGAGAAATTTTGATAGTCTTGACTATTTTTGGTGATTTGTCTTTTTAGTGTTTCAATTTATTTTAGGTACTGGCTTATTTTGTGTTGTTACTCTGACTTTGCTTGAACATTGACTAATTGAATTGAGTATGATTATTATCTGAATTGATTATTAGATAACTCTATATGTATTGCAAATTTATTTAAGCTTATGCTACAGGTTCTCTCAAACTGCAGGTAGGTTTTGTCATCTTCAAAAAGTGAAAAATTGTTAGAGGAAACTCTTTTTTTATTCGAAGTTGACAAAACTCATCTCAAATTAGAGATGCCGGATAGTCTGAAGGAGTTAGATTTTATATAGTTTGAAAGTTTCAAACTCTGAATAGTCTGAGAAGTTATACTCAAGCATCATTTGGATGTGTTATCGTCTGGAAAGTGTCAGACGGTGCACAGTCTGAGACTCTGGTAAACTTTGGCTTCTTTACAATCTTTCTCGGTTAGATCCAAGAAGAGTATTAGGATGAAAAATCACTCTTGTGGATGTGATTAACATGGATCTTAGACAGCTTATTGATATGGTTGATTATATTTATAATTATGGGAAAACCGATCAACTGAAAGTCAAGTATTTTGAGCAAGCTTCAATTTATGGAAACTAGAGATTCTAATTGTATGGGCAACTAGGATTGACGGACTCTTATCACATTTCCTAAAATGGCTAGAGATCTTTTGATTAATTCTGTCCAACAGATAGATCGGAAGAACTCCTTTGGAAGGTGCCAACAGTCAAGGAAGATAACTCCAGTTGTTTGAAGGAGTGCATACGAGAGTAAAAATTCCATAATCTGAAGCTGTTCATTTTCACTTGTCATTCTTCAAGTGCTTACATTGTACTCGAAAGAGAGATTTACATTAATTTCGTGAGAGCAAGCAAACTATTCATAGAGAAGCATTGATATTGAAAGTTGTAACTCTTTTGAATCATAGTGAACTCCAGCCAATAGGGTGTCAGACAGAGAGAGTGGACGTAGGCTTAACAAAGCCGAACCACTATAAAATTTGTGTTTAATTCTCTTCCCTAAACTCTCTGTTCTCATTTATTTTTAGGGGGCGTACGCACTAGGTTTTTCGACCTCTGGGTCCATAAGAGGCATTGGTATATATTCTGAAACCACAATGCATATCAATATCACAGCCATTGATGTACATGAAATAATTTCAAGTCTAATAAAACAACAAACTAGATATATTGAACAATTAATAAAAAGTTGTATGCTGAACCTTATCTCAAGATAAATATACAAATTTTTTAAAGGCTCTTTATCTCTAGAATGATGCCTAATAATTATAGCCAAACCTCACACTACAAGCAAATTATAAAAAAATCTTCAAGTATGTGAGGTGGTGAGGCAAATCAACTTTAAACATTCTGGATATGATGGTAGCTAGGCTTATGCAGATATACTGCAGAAAGCCCAGAACTATGACAAATTCTAAGCAGCACCTCTCCACCAAATGGTAATGTCTTCTCGGAGGTAGGTAGAGCCACTCCATCCTGACATTTAAAAAGGACAATTCCTTCATCTACTCAGTGGAACATAATTTATCATAGGTTTTAAGTAAGCAGTGGATATGAAGTCCAGACAGAATGTGTAGGAAGTCTAATTTGTTTCATTGTTGTTCATACAATATTGGCACACCTGAGGGTTATTTGTTTACCGGAAGAATGTTAAACAGACATATGAAACGCCCAATTCATAGGGGTCTAGAAAAGGAAACTGCCTGTTTGCAAATGTTATCTCAGTAGCATAATTGCTGATAGGCAAAATCCAAACCCAAACAGAATCTTTCTCATTTTGATTCAGTTTTGAACCATTGAATTGGAGGTTATCATTAATAAAATGAAAGATGGTGGAACAAAAATTCAAGGCAAAGAGGAAAAATAAGCATGGAGGCAGGAGCACTATCTCACTGCCGGTATTGGTGCCATCAGTCAAGAATGATGTTGAAAGCAGAGACTGCACTTTCTTAATAATCACTGGGCAATATGGTTTTCACAATTAATTGTTCTGATCATGGCTCACTCACAAACACAAACGAGGATAGCTCCTTTTTCTTCTCCTTTGATTTATATACGGATGTTATATCTAAGGTCAGTCTATGTTGAAATGACCAGTGAATTTGCTTCAAAAGATTGAGGCAATGATTAGTATTGCATCATCTGCTCTGCATCACCAAAAGCAAGACTCATATTCCAACGGAGCTAAAGGGTAAAAGAACCACAAGTACCTCAATGCATATGACTGATGTCACCTGAGCTCCCATATTTACAATGCATGCAGTTGGCAAACCATTCCCAAAAGCTGCAGCAAGACCTTCCTGAGGAATCAGTCAGGTTAATATAATATCCACAGTCTACTAATGGAGAAAACAATGGGAATGTATAGCCACCTAAATATTTGTCTGGGACGCTGATCACATGAGGAGACTCAAAACACAATTTGGAACATGTAGAGTACAGAGGAGAAAAAAAAACATGCGTTTGGAAGAAGTTATTGTCATGCAAAGTCAACAAGTTGTAAGATAATATGGTAATGGAGTTACAAAACATGCACATCCATAAAAATTATAACAATTGTATGATAGTGGGGAATGACTGTTATCGGAACAGTAAAACATACTAAGGGCACAAACAATTTTACGATTTAACTGTTTTATCATACAATTTCTTTCACAGTTAACATAAACGGGAATAATTTTCTGCAAAGTCATCGGAAAGCAGAGAGGTTCCAGACCTGGTGTACCACAGCAGAGCTAAATTGCAAGTCCTGCAGCACTATAGAAAGCACTTCCTTAATTTCTGCTTGAAACCAGAGAAACAGAAATTTCAATGGGGATTTTGCTAGATTCCATTGCAAAGAAAAACAGCAAAATGACCAAGAACCCATTTTTACTTATACATGCAAAAAGCTAAACTTGCAAGAAAACAAGCAAGTTGTTTGCAGAAATATTGCCATAGAAATACCTTTTTGCTGCACCTAACAAAAGATGTACTTAGAGCACAGATGAAAAAGGATACTGCCCACTCAAGGTACAGATGCAACTCATCCTTCATCCTTTGATGTTACATTCACTATGTTATGTCTTAAAAGTATAGTTGGAAAGACATATAATTAAGGATGAAGAATCCACCGAAGAATCTAGAGATACCTCTTCCATCAGCAACATATCTAAGCTTACAGAATTTTAGCCCAACATATGGGATAACCCAGAACTCTTTAACTAGCTAAGCCACATTCTCAACCCTAATGAATTACCTTAACTACTTAAGACAACAGAAATTCTTGCATAGCATGGATGATTGAAGGGAGCAGAAGCACTTATAGATAGGTAGTTGATCACAGCAGGATAGCTACTCCATCAAAATTTATTAAGTACTCTATCTCCTTCTAGAGTGGTGGTTCAAATATAAAATCACTCATAAAACAGTTATTCCCCACTTTAAGGCTTGTACCAAGCCAGTACAATTTTGAGATTTTTGTATACTGGTCACAACAGAACCTGGCGGAAATCGAATACCACTTGGAGCACTTAAGATTGGGAATTGAAATGATGTGTGTTTCTTCATTCTTCGTTACAATCTTGAGGGTCTGAATCACAATGAAGATAAGAATCATTTGGTCGTGGTTTATTAGCAGGTATTTTCAATCAAACCATATGCTACTCTGTCATTTCAGAGACAAATTTGAGTGAGGAGGCTAATTTCTTATGAAGGCGGATCTAGTAAAGTTAGTTTCTCCAAGAGTAGCTTCCTTTACCTAGACAAGAAGGCAGTTTTTAATAGCATTTTTCCAATCAGTAACATCTAGAATGGCTTTGATTCGGGTTTAGGTGCTTTCTTTTCAAATAAAACCTAGAGATGGTTAAATCACCAACTAAGCCAATCCTGAAGGGCAAGACATTTCTGGAAAACTACTTTAGTTGGTGCTTTCTTGGATGAGTTTTCTATAGTAAGAACAAGGTCGTTAGGATCAAAATACTACTTATGAACAACAAAGGTGTCCAAGGGATTAAATCGTCACATCAGCTTGTGGATCAAAAGATCCCAAAAATTACACCAACAATGCAAAAATCTTGAATAATCATCTGAATTTAATATTTATGAACGCTGTGTGACGATAAAACTTCAAATGATGTGAATTTACAGTTTATATACTTCATGCACAGGAAAAAACTATATTTCTACTAAAAAGATATTAGGATATACGTATTTCAAGGTTGAAGTATGTCAAGATTGGATCAGTGGAAACAGTAGGATTGCATCCATCCTATAATTTTCTAGCTGAGGATCAAGACCATGTAAAGATCCTAGCTAATTGAGGTCCTACTTAAGATTTGAATCATTTCTTAAGTTTCAAATAAGGTCTTACAGTCTGGATTGAATCCTAACAGCCATAATCAAGGATGAGTTCCGGGCATGAATAAGGATGCGTGTTAGCAAAAGCAAGGAGAAGAAGAGATTGAAGGGTTCCATTCAATTCCCCAGCAGTAGGATAACTAATTTAAAGAGAGAAATCTTAGTAGTTTATATAGGAGAAGCAAATGAGGCGTTTACTTCAAAACTTATCCATTGATTTTTGAAGAGGTCTTTTACTGAGAATCATTTTAACAGAAGTGGCAGCCCTCCATAACTCTTTTACAACTAGTCTATCTTATGCTTTCTCACAAAAATGCCATATTGCAATATAAATCTGACAGACTGCCATCTGAAGAATCGTAAGAGTTTTGAAGAAAAAGGTGGGAAGAACTCGATAGTTGACCTCAGTAACAAACTTTTGCACCCCAGATGGTACAAATAAAAAATACCCTTTGTTGTATTATATATCTAGGTATCAATCCAACCTTACTTTCACAGCAGCTCTAGTTTAGTTTTTTGATGCATTGCAATATCTCTGACATAGAAATGCTTATGGAGTATCTAGAGCATATGGTAAGACTGGACTTTCAGTTTGTTTGAGTTATTATCAGAAGCATTATGATCTGAGCCAAATCACTCGAAGGAGATGGAGTGTGGAAAGAGACAAGGGATCGTGGGCCGCTCCCATCGGTCATCCAACAACCCAAGTTGACCCTGGGCATGACAGAGGATTCCAACAATGACATCCGTACAAAATTCTCATCCAAGATCAAATTGGAGGACTTCAAGGGCTTTATGAGAACCAGTGGATCGACGTTCCTCCAATACTTGGAGCACTCTGATAAACATTGGAGATCTTCCACGGATAAGTAGCTTTAGCCAGATATCATTGTTTGTCTTTTAACTTTTTTGAAACCATGTTTTGACTGGTCGACACGTTGTGATCCTCTTCTCGCCCTTATTACTGCCCTTTCTCATATGCCAAGTTAGTTGAAGAGCTCTTGAAAACTCTGGAAAATAGTACCATGGCATCTTTCCTATAGCAACAAGATTACGTCTTCATAGTCTGCACTTCTTTGGTTATTATTCCCAAATGGCTTGTGCATCAAGTACTCTAACAGAGCTAGACAAGTGTATGTTGAAAACAGTGTTTTTCACATGAGCGATCAATGTGTGTTCTTGATATTCTACAGTTTTTGTAATTATCAACATTAATATTGCAATCATAGGAGTGTGTGGAAATCATGTTCCTTAATTTATGACCCAAGAATTGTTGGAAGAAGAACATATCACTAACTGTTGCATTCACTGCTCATAACAAACTGACCAGTTTAAGAGTGTAGTGAAAGTACTTACATATAAATCCACGCTTTCACCTAACAACTTAAGCTTTTAGGACAGTTGATAGTGGTCCTACAAAAATTTCACATGATATCAGTATAGGAGGTCATGAGTTCAAATTTTTCTAGACCCCTATTCTGCCTGCCCAAAAAAAAAAAAAATTCTACGCTTAGTATTGGCAAAAAAAACCAGATTAAACGTGAGGAGGAGTGTAAAAGTACTTAAATATAAATCTACGCCTCCACCTAACGGCTTAAGCTTTTAGGACAGTTAGCAATGGTCCCACAAAAATTTCACATGTAGAGCACTGATTCATGGCAAACAAAGAGACCCAAGAGCATTGGTAGTGTGCATCTTAGACGACGCTTGTCGAGCATCTTCATCACTGTCTGGACCCATCCAGGAATGAAGATCAGCAAACAACCCACAAATCTACAAGGAGACTACGCCTCCCAACTACACTGCCCATTACATTTCCAAAGGCCTAGATGGAGCTCTGGCACTACTTGATTTTAAGCTGTAGACCCTGTGAAAATTTTCATGTGGTCTTCTTGATGATTGTAATTAAAGATAAAAGTCTATCTATTCGTTCGTATATGCAAAACTCCCATAGAACAGGATTGCCTCTCTTCATTGGCGCTTATATCCCTTCAATTGATAGGACCATGAGCAGCGACACAACTCTCAAGAACAAAGATCATTCTCTAAACAAAGGCAGAACCAAAAAGAGAGCATGAGATAGAGGGAAATGAAGATTAACACATAACGCTCTTAGATCGAAAGAAATATGTGATCCCTAGAAGAAACTATGCCTAATTAGGATGACAGTTACAACACTAACCTACCACAAAAAAATTTGTGATTTCGGGTTCTGTTTGGTTGAACTTTGAATTCCACTTTGCATGTGGGCGGTTAGAAATAAAAAGTGGAATTTTTAACGACCTCCAACTCGCTTAATGATGATTAACCAGAATCAACTACAAGGCAAAATCCATGCACAATTTATGAAGAAGCTGCTCATATCATGCATTGAAACGTCTCCATTACATTCAATTCATAATCCAAACTCATCCCCAACAAATTCACATTCACACTGAAATTGAATTGCAATAGAGAGAGAGAGAGAGAGAGAGAGAGAGAGCAATGCCTGTCATCTATTTGGCTTCTTGACTTCGGCAAAGCAAAATTACGACAGAGTGAGGGACGACTCGAAAGCCGACATCGAAGGCCTCGTCGATGTCAAGATCGACCAGCGGCTCTGAGAATCTTAGGTTCCCGATCATCAACCTCAAGGGAATCAACTGCGGCCTAGCCAAGAGGGAGGAAGGAGGCAATAGAGAGGATGAGACGCTGGAGTTCTTCCAGGAGGTGAATCATGGAGTTTTCGACAGCCTCGATGAAGGAGATGAAGGAGGGAGTGAGGAGGCTCCACGAGCAAGCCGATGAGGCAAATAAGGTATTTTACGTGCGCGACATAATGAGGAAGGTGGTGTACAACAGAAATTTCGACCTGTACACGTCTTGGTGGCAAACCAGAGGGACACTTTCTTCTGCAATATAGCGTCGAACTCGCCGTCGCCAGAGGAGCTGCCAGAAGTTTGCAGATGTGGGAGCATGTGTTTAGGCAAGGCCTTCAGTCGCGGAGGCAACTAGGCCACTTCCGCCTGATATATTAAACTTTCTTTATATATTTTTTTACTTTATACGAATTGATTTATTTAATCTCCAAAACCGTCAAAATTATTAATAGAGATAATAATGCATAATTGGATCCGTATATAATTCTTTCCTAATTCCTTTAAACTTTGATGAAGAAGTTATATGTGACTTGTGTCTAATGAAAGTGCCAATAAAAGGAACGATGACAACACATTTTTTTTAATAAATATTCACCTCACATATAGTAAGTAATGAAGAGAAATTAGTTAAGAAAAAACATAAATAGTTGAAAAGCGCACTTGATAAGTGATAGTCTTTTCTCATGCCTTCTATGCTCATGGGATGATTAATTGTCCCAAACAATGACCGGCACGTGCTCAATCTTTGACCAATCTTCACCGTCATCCACTAAGCAACTCTCTTTTAGAGTTGGACAATCACGGATTCTCAATTCCTTCAAGCGTTTGAGGTTGCGCATCTCAAATGGCAAATGCATTAAACTTGGACAGTCAGATATCACAAGCTTTTCGAGCAAAGAGAAATTCCCAATCCATTTCGGCAAGCTCTTCAAATTTTGACATATAGAAATCTCGAGAGATTGCAAAGTCGTGATATGTTGCATCCCCTCAGGCAACACTTCTAATTCCCAAAGATACTCGATTTTAAGACAACGAAGTTTTGTAAGGAATCGCCATTGGGTACCATGCTCGTCTTCTTGGCACAATATATCGAGTCCACGACAACGACAAATCTCGAGTTTTGAAAGCGAGGAAAGGTGCTGCATGCCATGAGAGAGATTCCAGAGGTCGCAAAACTTGAGGCTCATGGTTTCTAGATTACTGGCCAAATGGAGTAGAGTCTCAAGCATCGAGGGCCCCGAACCCCTATAATCCTCAAGAAATAGAAGCTTTAGTTTAGAGAAAGGGGTGAATGTGGACCCCACTGCTACTTCTGATGGGGCATTTGGATGGGCGATCAATTGTTGCTCCAACATTTTCGTGCCATCTATCACCAATTCTTTCACCTGGGGGAATGGCGGCACGAAACTCAAGAGGGGACAAAACTGTATATACACGGATCGAAGTTTTGGGAAGGATGCCCGTGAATTGTCTGATCGATGCTTTTGATGTGCTCCCATTACTTGCCTTCTTTCCCGCCATCCTTTTAATTTCCGGCAACATAAGAGGGACAGTCTCACAAGAGATGGGAAGAAGGGGCATGTAGTATTATAATGCTCCGGCTCACTTGTCTGCTCAAGGAACTCCAACGCATCCAAGCTCCAAAGAGTCAACATCCTCAAGGAAGGGAGTTCCCCTAGGGGTGGCAGGTGTTTAAGTGAGGAACAACTTATAATTGAGAGGCGTCTAAGGTTGACCAATTTCTTAAAATCTCTTGGAAATGATTTAAGTTGCCCACATTCAGAGAGACTAAGGGCCTGCAAGTTCACCAAATCCATGACTGAATCCGGCAGACTCTGGATAGATAAGTTTCCATAAATTTCAAGAAACCTTAAGTGCTTCAACTTTTCAAAGGAGGAAGGAGGGAGAGGAATATCTGTATTACCAAGACACAACACTCGAGAGCGTATGCACTTGGACAAAACTTCGTGATAGTTGAGTTTAGGGGATCCTTCATTCAAATAGAGAAGCGTCCGTAGTTTGGATGGTTTGAGCAGAGATGCCATTTTCTCTTCTGAAAAAATCTCTGAAATAAATGACGCATGTCGAATTCCTCTATCATCATATCTTCCTTTAAAATTAACAATCCCTCCATCATTATCTCCTCTTTCAAAATTAACAATCTTGCATTCAACTCCAGCAACTTTTTGAGCAAGATCGTGCATGAGGTCGTGCATCTTGAAAGCTCGGAGCTCCCCATTGTTGCTTTTGTGTTCAGCATCGAGGAATGACCTACACATCAGTTCTGACAAGTAATTTTCAGCGATCTCTTCAAGGTTATCCTCCCGGTTGGGCATCTCGATAAAGCCTTGTGCCATCCAAAGATGTATCATGTTCTCTTTATAGTAGATGTGATCTTTCGGAAACAACGAGCAATATGCAAAACAATGTTTCAAACATGACGGCAGATGATCGTAACTGAACTTGAGGACTTGCAAAATTCCATCGTCAACCGTATCAATTTCTGGTATTTCTGGAAGTTCTTTCACTTTGTAACGGTTCCACTGATCTTCCTTTTTGCCGTACAAAAGGCTTCCTATGGTTTTAATGGCAAGGGGAACCCCGGCGCATTTTCTAACTATTTCTCTTCCCATCTCCTCCAATCTATGGTCTACCGATGCTTGCCCATCTGCAAACGCCACTTCCCTAAATAGATCCCAGGACTTGTCACTGTCTAGGCCTTCTAAAGGATAAATAACTGATTTCTCATCGGTGACCTTTGCAACCGTGTGGCTGCGGGTGGTTACAAGTATCTTGCTTCCTTGTACGCCACCCTTCAGCCAATCTCCTAGGCTCATCCATTTAAGCCGATCTTCATTCCACATGTCGTCCAAAACAAGCAAGTATTTCTTCCCACCTAAGGTCGCCTGAAGAACACTCTGCAACTGGTCTATAGGCTTACTCTCAAGATCTTTACAGTTCGCCGATTTAAGAATCTCTTTGATAATCGACTTCACATCAAAGACATCAGATACACACACCCACATCTTGAGCTCAAAATGTTCTTTTACCTCCCCATCGTTGTACACCAGCCGTGCAAGTGCGGTTTTCCCAAGGCCTCCTTTACCAACGATGGCAACATATGACACGCCCTGGCTAAAGGAGGAATCAAACAAAAGTCGTTTAATCTTTCTTTTGTCCTCTTCCCTACCAATTATTGCTCTGTCGGGAGCAAAAGTTAAAGTTTTCTTTCCTCTCCCGATGGCCATTGTTTCCTCTCTCGGATGCTCCTCTAAATGGAACTCCCTATCATTTTTAATCCGATCCAGTTTCTTCCGAAGTTCCTGAATCTTATTAGCCACATTGTGACGATATGCAAGCTGATTCGATTTAGAGAAGAAGACACGTACAGCTTTCAATGTCTTGTTGCCGGAGCTGACCTTCCGCCTCAGATCTTCAGTTGCGACATCGTCAAGCAAGTCCTGTACATCATACAGCACGTCCTTGAGCCTCCCGAGCCAGAGCGTGACCTGGTTGTTGTGCCATTGCTGCTTCTCGGCATCCAAAAGCAGAGCTTGGATGGTCTGGACGGTGCCCTCAAGGCTTTGGAGCTCATCTCTCGCACCACGTACAAGTTGGATCTCCGAGTAGGTGATGGAACCGGCGAGTTTCAGGATGTCAGTGGCGAGGTTGAAGAGCACTGCTTCTGCCATTTCCAAAAGGCAAAAGCAGGGGTTGAGGAGTGTCTGAGAGGAAGTTGAAGAGCTGATGCTTTTGTTGGGGGACAATGGTTTGGTGGTGCCTCGTGAGACAAACTCCGTGCACGAGTATACGGCAAGCCCAACGGGATGGGATTGACCAATTAAGATAAGCGCGTGCTCTAAATGTTTAAGTGGGTGAAAGACTCGAGGGGTCCAGAGAAAAGGGACTAAAGAAAGAAAGAGGAAAGCCCCAAAAGCATCCGGGTCAAAAGAGCAGGTTGCCCTCTACTTTTAAAAGTACTTTTTGAGTTTTCTGTATTCATTTTCATTTGAACACGAGAATAGTATCGAAGAAGCCTTTGGTCAACCACTGAAAGCAGTCAAAACCCTAATGCGCAGGTTAATGGAAATGGTTAAGCAAATGAATTAATTTTCCTCACCATTACTTTAATGACGATTGGGCAATATAAATGAGTCTTGACAAAACCTAGTAAGTTTATTTAGAGTTGTGTGGCATAAACGAGCTTTATTCCACAAAATAAAGAAAACTTGCAATAGCTTTATTGTGTATAAATGAAAATTCTTATCCAAAGAATAACATAATGTTATTTTACTAGATCACCTCACCAAAGCCCAAAAGGATCAACATGGCACGTCTTGAAAACTCTCATTTTATTTTCCAGTACTAAAATGTCAACTTACGCGCTGACGTGGGAGCAAAAAGATTTTAATCAATTAAAACAATATCAATTTTTTTTGTTTCTCTAAAATTTTTGATATCATGCCTCGCTCAATTTTTTTATAATTTTTATTCAACATATGTAGCACTCTATGGGTGTAAATAATTTTCAATGTGAAGTTTAAATAGTTTTATTACATATTTCGATCGATTAGAAAATAACCCCACATATATTAATGCATGTAATTTAGAATTGGAAGACTTATCGAAATGATTATGTGCTCAATGTTATAAGTTTGAAACCTCGTTTATTGTTATGTGAGCATATACTGGGGAATCAAATTCTATTGAGGGTGAATGGAATTGACCAATAAAAGGACAAGTGCATGCCGATGTTGGGCAGTGTGTGAAAGATGTGTGAGCCGAGGTCCAAAAAATAAGTTATATTTAGAGATAAAAACACAAATGATTTTTAAACTTCATCCAATATTTAATTGTAGTTTCCAAACTTTAATTGGTCTAATATGGTCCTTAAAATTTTAATTTATTTAATGTAATCCATGAATTTTTAGTAAATTTTCATAATAGTCCATAAAATTTAGGAGCCATATTAAATAAAATAAAATTCAAATATAAGGAAAGGAGCGCGAAAACTTATCCTTGCATTACTTGAAAATTGAAGCAGCAATATTTCGTTGCTTGTGCATATCTTAATGAAAAAAAATATTTTTCAACATATCTTAGAATTTCGTTTGATTACATTTCTACTTTTTCATTTTTCTATTCTTTTGTTATTCAAAACATAAAAAAGAGTGAAGATTTATTTGATAATGTCAGTTAATTTTTATTTATTTCTCGACATAGAAATGTGCTCAGGAAATATATTTGAGACAGAAATAAGAAATTAGAAAAAAATTACTTCTTTGTTCTCGGGAGTTATTATTTTGAAATATGTTTTTCCTTTCTTTTCTTTCTTCGTTTTCTAACCATTAATGCTCGACCATGCCTAGATTTGGCGAGGTCGGTCTTGCCATGGTTGGGCAAGGCCAATCTCACAACGGCTAGGCAAGGCTCGACCAAGGATTGTGGACAATTGGCCAGAGGAGGAAGAGGAACAAGACAATAAAAAAAGTTCAAAAAGATTAAAAAATCTCAAAAAATTAGGTTTTGTATCAAATGCATTTTTGGTCATTTTCTATTTTCAGGATATCAGTTAGATTCTTTCCTTTTTTTTCTTTGTTGGTGAAAGAATGAATACTTTAACATGGCGCAAGTAATTGAATTAATTTTTTTAACACAAGTCACGAGGGGGAGGGGGAACAAAATTTCTTGGCCGGTGGGAAAAACACGTGGGTTCCAAACAAAAGGGAATGCATAGAAAATGAGGAAAGGCCCAAAAATCGTGGTTGTACCGTCCACAGCAGATGCGTCCCCAGTAAGTTCTTGTTTGGCTCGATCCACATTTGCGTATTTCCCTTTTGAATCAAATCGAAAAAATCGCCCTCGATGTTGCTCTCCTTGTCAATTGCCTCCCGTGAAATCTCAAGACTTAAAACTTCGCATCCCCCAACTTGGAAAGAATCATTTTCTCTTGCGCACACCCAGAATCAGTAACCAAACCCCTTGCTCACACTCTCCTCTTGTCCTTTCTCTCTCGTCACACAGCATCTCAACGGATCAGTAATTGGGAGAAATAGAGACCCTAGCAGTGTCGAGTTTGTTTGCTGCTCACGAAGGTGAGACACACGATCTAGGATAGAGGTCCAATGCTCGTGATCGACGCCATGTGAGGCCGGCCTTGATTTTACGAGCCGCATGCCCATGTGGCAATGGCCTACCAGATCGAGGTCATTTATCCTCGATCTAGCCTTGAGCCGTTGTCCCTAGATCCGATGTTGGCAAGGACTCCGAAGGGAACAATGACGACGCATGCGGTGGGGAGAGGGAGACGCGGTGGTGGCCCTGGTGGGTCTGTCGAACAGAACAAGCCTCTCCCAATGGAAAGAGAGAGGGGGCGTACATTGGTTTTTTTTTTTCCTTTTTTTTTGAGATAGTTTGGAAAATAAAATGACATTTTGAATAAATTATGTGTAGACGAGATTAACCTAAAACCCATTATAAAAAGTAATGATAATCGCAAATATTGAAACGTGTAGAGAAAAACTTGATGTGTGAAACCCCTTTTTGGTTTTAAACTTTCTTGAAGAGCCCCCTGCAACTTTAGAAAACTTTGCTGGTCCGCGGATCACGGGCGAGCATCCAAGACCATTCACATGGCATGTGCTTCGTTTTCCGAGGCCCTTTTGTCAAGATCCGGCCGGTTCGAGCATTGAAAAACAAAGATTTTTCGAGAATATTCCCGGGAACATGTAGATCTTACAAGTCAACAACAGAAAAACCAAGATGCAACAGCAGAACAATGTAACGGCGGAGAAACAAGAATAAAAGACATTCCATTCATTCGATCATGGATTCGGCTTTTGACCAATAGAATAAGATACGCCTCAAGATTTACAAAACCGGCATCATCCTATGCCATAAGTTGAAGATGCCTCCTCAAATGGTCAAAGCTAAATTTGATCTTTACACCTTGGTTGATAAGCATGACTTCCCTCTTCATTATAAACTACAGGAAGACTAGTAAAAAAAACCTAAGAGGACCTAGAATTTTGTTCAAACACCTTACCCTCCTATTTCTCTATCTGAAGAGCATCTTAAGCTCCTCAAGTCTAGCAGACCAGACCTCCTCGTCAGTGAGGGCACCGGCGATCATTCACTGTTTCCTCGCCGGAACTTGCTGCCTTGGCTCCTCTACCGTGTCCTGCACAAATTTTTGGTTTCAAGTGATATCATTCTAATCGGACAAAAGTACTTTTGGTATTGAAATTGGTGATTTTCTTTAATTAAGGATTCAGACTACAGTTGCAGAGGGAAATCCCAAATTGGTTTTGATTTCCCTTTGACATGGGCTAGTTTCAGTTCAATTCAACTCATTTGGATAATAACCAAAAAAACCGCAACATAATAGAGAGATACAACCTAGATGGAAACCTGTTTGTCCAATTTGTATTGAACACAGAAGATTGGCATACTCTGAACTGACAATGACAATTTTCAGAGAACCGTTGGATTGGGACAATAGGCTGATGTCAAGATGTCAAGCTTGAAGTTGAAGAGAACTGGATGAATAGGACTTCATGGTTTAGACATACTTGGATTACCTAATTAATTTGCAGCCTTTTTCATAAGTTGACCTGCCTCGAAGTGAGGTTCCTTTGGACTTGGTCTTGGACTAACATACAAGGCATGCCGGGATGCGGTTGTTCATAGTTTAGACACAGAGCACGTGAAAGGAGAAAAGTGTTTGGTTGGCAAGCCCAAAGCTTGGTCTGACCCATATGCTTAAATTCTTAAATATACCTGCTATGTGTTTTGACACCATAGCCTGAAGAATTTTCCTAGGAAAGAATACGTACAACCAAAAAACTCACCTTGACAATGAATCTTCTGACTGAAACAGTTCGCTTTTGTCTGATGCAATGAATTCTCATGATTGCTTGCTCTTCTACGGCAGGATTCTACCATGGATCCTACATGTATGAGCAAGATTAATTTGTACAAAACGACTGGTTAACAGATTTTCTAATTTTAGCAGGTGTCTCAAGTAGATGAAAGTTATGTCAAAGCGTACCATGAAAAAGACATGAGAAGCAGTAGTTAAGTTCAAGCCCACCCCACTTGCTCTAAGAGACATCAGAAGTATCTGAAGTTCATGAGCAAGCAAAGGAACAGGAATCAGCACAAACAACTGGTCAAGTGTCTCAGCAGGATGATCATGAGGTGTTCTAATCAGTCTTACCATTTTGTCATTTGTCTCACTGAAATCTTTCAAGATCCTTTCTCTTTACTTCTGCGCCAGTTTCCCATTGAATCTCAGGTACCCAAATTTCCTTCTCTTTAGCGATATCTCCAAGAGATCCAAAAATGAAGTCCATTGGCTAAATATAATGCTCTTCTTGCCTGAGCCCGAGTGCCAAATTTTTTCCAGGCAATCTAAAAGCTTCGACACCTTTGAAGATTCCTTCCAGTACTTTTCAACATCAACTCTGAACTTTCTGTTGGGCAGGTAATAAGATCTGTCTTGCTCATCACTTGGAGACAGACTGGGCCCAGGCTGCTGCTATGTGTAAGCCAGCTTGACAAAAGGCATTCCCTGCAAATCCTATGAGCACAAGGTGTGAGCACAGGGTCATCTGCTGACTCAAGGAAATTGGGCACTCTGTATTTTCGCCCCGTAGGATGCCATCGACTACCTCTTCAACATAGGCTCTAGATGGGACTACCTGATTGCAGGAGGCTGAATGGGGATTCATATCAAGGAACTTCCTTGCAAGCTTGTTCAAATCTGCATACTGCTGGGAATCACTTCGGCTGCACATCCAATGACGTGTCAAAGAAATTCCTTATGCACAAACCAACAGAAAGGAATATTTTGAGTCTATTGATACTCATGACAGGGAACGGATGGTTGCAGCACTGCCTCAATCGAAGTAGAAGTTCAAGGATAGATGCATAATAGTGAAGAACCTTGCCCTGTGCTACAAGTTGATCAAACCGTACCTGTTTTGATATTGCAAAAAAATGTTAGCCGCATCAACAAGAGAGCATACTCTGGCTAAAGTTGTCTTTGGAAGAAACCGCTGGATAATAGTTAAATACTTGGACCAAATCATCCTCCCATGCATCAGGCCTGTGGAACACAACTAAGTCATCTAAGCTAACATAATTTAGATCTCCTGAAGAGCGCATCATAAAAATCCCGTTCTGCTTCTCATTGTTCAAATTCAATAGTTTGTATATCAGTTGGAGGGAGAGCAAGTATCAACCTGAATGAGAAGCATCAAATTATTAGGATATGATATGAAATCACTCATCTGAATCTAGAAAAAAAAAAAAAGGACTGAGCATCGGTTGATTACCTTCCTCCTTTATCTTTGCTTTCTTTAGTTCGTCTCAACATCAGAGAGTTCAATTTTATTCTGACTAGCTTGATCCCTCTTCCATCTCCACTCTCACAAGACTCTGAGCATCGGTTGATGATCATAAGGTGTTCTAAGCAGATTCGTCTTGTTAATTTGGGAAAGTATTAAGGACCAGTGAACTCTCTGGGACATTTGGTTTTTACATAGTATCATGCATATCAAGGTCCAGTACAATGCGCCTTCCATCATAGAAAACACTATCTAAACACATTTCTTCGCTAACAGGGGACTATTCTACGCAAATGGAACCAGATTCCTACTTTGTCGGAACCGCTGCCTCAGTCTCCACCGCGCTTTGGCTCCTGAGATACTCATCATCTGCAGCCGCCTTCGTGTTCGTCGCCCTCAGGGACTCGTCAAATGACATCCTCGACGGATCGACCGGCCCCTCAGGGCCTTCCAGCTCTCCGCGTTGTTCCGGTTTCGTCCCGGCCGATATCCTAGCTCCTGCGCCGGCGCCGGCGAGAGTGCGGCTGACCTTGAAAGGGATCTTCCCAGAGCAGAGGAGGAGATCGATGGCGGCGTCGACGTCCTCCCGGAATTGGGACAAAGCGGAAGAGACGTCGCGGGTGAACATCTCGTAGCCGATGTACGTTCGGATCTGCTCGATCTTCTCCGATCGTTCGATCGACATCTCGCCGGCGTTGTCCATGTCGTGCATCATCATCATCGCGTTGCCCGGAGAGAGAGAGAGAGAGAGAGAGAGGTGAGTGTCTTTTTGGCGCGAGGGGGAGTATTTCGATGATGCGGGATTTTCATTTTTTGGCGCTATTTTTTTACTGTCAGTTTCTTTTCTTTCTTTTTTTACTTTATTGGCTCGTAAAAAATGTTTGGTAAGAAATGGGGAAGAGATGGCGCCAACAGGGAAGGCGGGGCTTTTTAACATCGGGCTCCGAGAATGATCTCTTTCAAGGGATAACGAGCAAGAAATCAGGAGACAACTCTGAATCGGCCGGCGGCTCCGAGAATCTCATGGTCTCGATCATCAACCTCAGCGGAATCGATCGCGACCTGTCCAAGAGGAAGGAGGCGATAGAGAGGATGAGACGCACGTCGGAGATGCTGGAGTTCTTCCAGGTGGTGAATTACAGAGTTCCATCAGCCGGGATGGAGGAGATGAAGGAGGGAAGGAGGTTCCACGAACAAGACGATGAGGCAAAGAAGGTGTTTTCCCCACGCAACATACGGAGGAAGGAGGTGTACAACCGAAATCTTGGACCTGTACTTAATGTTGGCGGCGAATTGGAGGGACACTTTCTTTTGCTACGTAGCACAGAGCCCACCATCGCTGCCGGAGGAGCTGCTGGAAGTTTGCAGACGTGTGAGCATGTTTTTGGGTGAGGCCTTCGGTCGCAGAGGCGACCATGCCATTTTTACCCGCGACATTAAACTTTAGTTTTATATATATATATATATATATACGAACTGAATTATTTAATCTGATAAACCATAAAATTTTATCGGTAAAGGTAATAATGCATAAGTGGATCCACGTATAATTCTTTCCTAATTCTTTTAAACTTAAATGATATAAAAATATCGATAAGGAAGTTATATGTGACTCGTATTCTAACAAAAGTTACATTAAAAAGAATGATGGCAAAACACTTTTTTGAAAAACAATATTCACAGCATATATATAGTGAAGTAATGAAGAGAAATTAGTTAATAAAGAACATAAATAGTTGAAAAGAATGCTTGACAAGTGATAGTCATGTCTCACACCTACTATTTTCATAGGATAATTAATTGTTGCAAACAATGACTGGCATGTGCTCAATCTTTGGCCAATCTTCACCGTCATCCATGAAGCTCTTCTCTTTCAGAGCTGAACAATGAAGCATTCTCAATTCCTTCAATCGTGTGAGGTTGTGCATCTCAAATGGCAAACGTGTTAAACTTAGACAATAAAATAGTACAAGCTCTTTGAGTAAAGAGAAATTTCCAATCCATTTTGGCAAAGCTCCTCAACATCAGACAATTAGAAATTTTGAGAGGTTATAAAGTCATCTAAGATGTTGAATTCCCTCAGGCAACGCTTCTAATCCATAAGATACTTGATTTTAAGAAAATGAAGTTTTGTAAGGAATCACCATTGGTTGCCATGCCTTTGTCTTCTTGGCATGATAAATCCAATCCTTCACAACCTATAATCTCGAGTTCCTGGAGTGAGGAAAGGTGCGGCATGCCACGAGTGAGACTCTTGAGGTCACAAAACTCGAGCTTCATGGCCTCGAGATTACAGGCCAATCGGAGTAGAGTCTCGAGCATCCAAGGCTCCATATCTATACTATCAACAAGAAATAGATGCTTTAGTTTAGAGAAAGGAGTGAATGTGGACCCCACTGCCGCTTCTTATGGGCAATTTGGATGGGCCATCAATTGTTGCTCCAACATTTTGTGCTTTCTGTCCTCAAGTATTCCACCTGGGGGAATGGCGGCATGAAATTCAAGTCAGGACAGTCCAATATTTGCACGGACCGAAGTTTTGGGAAGGATGACTGTGAATTGTCTGACTGATGCTTTTGATGTGCTCCGATCACTTGCCTTCTTTCCCACCATCCTTTCATATTCTGGCAGCCACTGAGGGATAGTCCCTCAAGAAATGGGAAGTAGGGGCATGTAGTATATGATTGCTTCGGCTCACTTGTCTGTTCAATGAACTCCAATGCATATAAGTTAAAGAGAGTCGATGTCCTCAAGGAAGGGAGTTGACTCAGGGGTGGTAGGTGGGTTAGGGAGGCACACCATTCAATTGAGAGGTGTCTAAGGTTGACCAATTTCCTCAAATCTTTTGGAAATGATTTAAGTTTTTGACATTCAAAGAGTTTAAGGGTCTGCAAGTTCACCAATTCCGCGATTGAATCCGGCAGACCTTGGATAGATATGTTTCTATAAATTTCAAGAAACCTTAAGTGCTTCAACTTTTCGAAGGAGGAAGGAGGGAGTGGAATATATGCATTGCACAAACGCAATGCTCAAGAATATATATATATATATATATATATATATATATATATATCTCTGGAGAAAACTTCGTGACAGTTGAGTATAGATAGTGCATCTTTCAAAAAGAGAAACGTCCGTAACGTGGATGTTTTGAGCAAAGAAGCCATTTTCTCTTCTGAGAAAATCTTTGAAATAAACAACGCATGTTGAATTCCTCTATCATTATCACTTCCTTTAAAATTAACAATCCCTCTGTCATTATCTCCTCCTTCACAATTAGCAATCTTGCATTCACCTCTAGCAACTTTTTGGGCAAGATCGTGCATCTTGAAAGTTAAGAGCTCGCCATTGTTGCTTTTGCTATCAACATCGAGGAATGACCTACACAGTAGTTCTGTCAAGTAATATTCGGCGACCTCTTCAAGGTTATCCTCCTAGTTGGGTGTCTCAATAAAGTCTTGTGCCATCCAAAGATGTATCATTTCCTCTTTATCGTAGATATGATCTTTTGGAAACAATGAGCAATATGCAAAACAATATTTCAAGCATGACGGGAGATGATCGTAACTGAACTTGAGGACTTGCATAATTCCATTGTCAACCGCATCAAGTTCTGGTATTTCCGGTAGTTCTTTCACTTTGTAATGGTTCCACTGATCTTCTTTTTTGCCGCACAAAAGGCTGCCTATAGTTTTAATGGCAAGGGGAACCCCAGCGCATTTCCTAACTATTTCTCTTCCCATCTCCTCCAATCTCTAGTATAGCGATGCTTGCCCATCTCCAAACGCCACTTCCCTAAATAGATCCCAGGACTTGTCACTATCTAGGCCTTCTAGAAGATAAATAACTGATTTCGCATCAGTCACCTTTGCAACCGTGTGGCTGCGGGTGGTTACAAGTATCTTGCTTCCCTGTTCGCCACCCTTCAACCAATCTCCAAGGTCCATCCATTTAAGCCAATCTTCATTCCACATGTCGTCCAAAACAAGCAAGTATTTCTTCCCACCTAAGGTCTCGTGAAGAAGACTCTGCAACTGGTCTATAGGCTTACTCTCATGATATGGGCTGTTCGATGATTTAAGAATCTCTTTGATAATCGAATTCACATCAAAGACATCAGATACACACACCCACATCTTGAGCTCGAAATGTTCTTTTACCTCCTCATCGTTGTACACCAGCCGTGCAAGTGCGGTTTTCCCAAGGCCTCCTTCACCGACGATGGCAACATATGACACACTCTGGCTAGAGGAGAAATCAAACAAAAGTCGTTTGATCTTTTTTTTGTCCTCTTGCCTACCAATTATTGATCTGTCGGGAGCCAAAGTTAAAGTTTTCTTTCCTCTCCCGATGGCCATTGTTTCCTCCGGCGGATGCTCCTCTAAACGGAACTCCCTATCATTTTTAATCCGATCCAGTTTCCTCCGAAGTTCCTGAATCTTATTAGCCACTTTGTGGCTGTATGCAAGCTGATTCGATTTAGAGAAGAAGACGCATACCGCTTTCGACATCTTGTTGCCGGGAGTGATGTTCCACCTCAAATCTTCAGTGGCGACATCGTCGAGCAAGTCCTGTACGTCGTACAGCACGTCCTTGAGCCTCCCGAGCCAGAGCTTGACCTGGTTGTTGTGCCATTGCTGCTTTTCGGCATCCAAAAGCAGAGCTTGGATGGTCTGGACGGTGCCCTCAAGGCTTTGGAGCTCACCCTCGGCACAACAGAGCAACTGGATATTTTCAGAAGCGTAGGAGCCTCCAGGTTTCGCAATTTCGGTGGCAATGCTTTTCAGTATGGCAGTGGTGAGGCTGAAGAGCACTGCTTCCGCCATATCCAAAAGGCAAAAGCAGGGGTTGAGGAGTGTAGAAGAGGAGGTTGCAGAGCTGATGCTTTTGTTGGGAGACAATGGTTTGGTGGTGCCTCGTGAGATAAACTTCGCGCACGAGTATAAAGCAAGGCCAACGGGATGGAGTTGACCAAATGAAGAAGATAAGCGCGTGCAAATGTTACGTGGTGTGAAAGACGTCTAAGGTCCAGAGAAAAGGGAATAAAGAAAGAAAGAGGAAAGCCCCAAAAGCAAACGGGTCAAAAAAGCAAGTTGCCCTCTACTTTTAGATTTACTTTTTTCGTTTTCTGTATTCATTTTCATTTGAACACGAAAATAGTATTGAAGAAGCCTTTGGTCAACCACTGAGAGCAGTGAAAACCCTAATACGCAAGTTATTGGAAATGGTTAAGCAAACGAATTAATTTTCCTCACGGTAACTTTAATGAGGGTAGGGTAACATAAATGAGCCTAGGCAAAAATATGTAGATTTATTTAGAGTCGTTTAACATAAATGAGCTCTATCCCACAAAATAAATGAGATTTATTTAGAGTTGTTTAGCATAAATGAGCTCTATCCCACAAAATAATGAAATCTTGTAATAGCTTTATTGTGTAGAGATGACAATTCTTGTCCAAAAAATAACATAATGCTATTTCAGTAGATCACCTTGCCAAAAGTCCTTAAGGATCAACATGCCATGTCTCGAAAACCCGTGCTTTATTTTCTATACTAAGATATTAACTTATGCACCACCGTAGAAGCAAAAAGATTATAATCAATTAAAACATTCTCAATCTTTTTGTTTCTATAAAAAAAATTTATATTGCACCTCGCTTATTCTTCTTCTTCTTTTTTTTTTAATTTTTTTCAACATATGTAGCACTCTATAGATACCGGTTCATATAAATACTATTTCGAAGTGAAGTTCAAACGGTTTTAATCCCTATTTCTATCAATTAAAAAATGACTCCACCGTAACCACTGTACGTGAGAATACGTGCAAAATTTAGAATTGGGGGACTTATGGAAATGATTGGGGGTTGGTGTGGAGAAATGGAATTGTATAAAGAGAAAAAGAGGACAAATAGGCATGTGGTAATGTTTTATGGTGTAGAAGACGCGTGAGTCCACAAAAAATGTACTAAGAGAAAAAGAGGATAGACTAAAGAACAAGCTTCTGACCTTGCATGCGGATCATGTTGTGACATCCTAAATTTTCAATACCGTCCGAAGTAAAATGAAATGGGCTTTTCACCGACGCGCCTATGGTCATTTTTCTCAGAGCTGATCATCCGCAAGTTAACTAACCTATCAAGTGAAGCCGTTAAGTGATATAATCCCTAAAAGCTACTCGGTAAGTTGGATTGTACTAGAATTGTGTTCGGTTGATTTTAACCACAAAATTGAACTCGGATTCAGGAATCAAACATTCAAGTGTGTCATGATATGTTTTTAGGACCTCACCTCATCTTTTGAGAAAATTCCGTTGAGCTAGGAATTTTGCGGATTTGAATTGGTGAGAATTTGAACGGAACTTGAGAGGAATGGGTGCAAAATTCATAGGTATGAGGGGCTGCTGCATCTTGGCATTCATTCTTGTCTTGTTTGAGAAGATTAGGAGTAGAAATGGGTGCTGGATAAGAGTTGAAGACTTTTGAGGCTTGTACTCAAGTGTTTGAATATTTTGGGTGGACTTTAAGGGCTTCTTGTCCCCCTTCCGAGCAGAACATTACAACTTCTTCTCCTTCAGCTTCTTCATATTTCACTTCCTTCCACCTTCATTCCTCCAGTTGAGATACGGAGCTTTCAGCCAGCAGCTCAAGCAGTGGACTTGCAAGGCTTTTTCAGCCTCTTATGAGCTTCTTTCAGTGTCACTGTAGGCTCGTGTTTTAGTTGCCTTCGTGCCGCCATCGTCGTAGACCTGTCAGCTCGATAATCCGATGGGTTAACTCCCTAATCATTTCTTAGGTTGTGATTACATTGAGGGAGTTATATTGGTGTTGATTAGCTTGATTAGATTAGTATTAGGTTGGATTGACAGTAGTGAGGATGGTTTAGTTTAATTTAGTGATTTTCTCTTGAATCTGATTACTGGACCCTTGTCTTTTGCCATTTTTGTGGATAGAAATATAATAAGATTTTGAGATCAATTCATTCTTGAAGTATGTTTTCATATATTTTAACCAAGATTTTATGGATTTAAAAGGATAATATGTCCATTTTGTTTTAAACAAAACAGAACCTCTATTTTTGTTGAAACTTGTGACCTTTTGGTATTCAATGAATTTTTATCAACACTTACGATTTGAATTTCGAAAGAGTTCCTTCATGAAAGTTGTTTATCACATCTTTCAGTTTAACATAGTCAAAGTTCAAATCAAACAAACAAGTTTTGGATCTCAAACCAAGCTGGTTTTGGAAAATGTGATTTCTATAAAAGGACACAGTTTTTATAACGGTTTGAGCTATGTACTGCTCTCAAATCAGAAGGATCTGGGTCAAGGTGTCTTCATAAAAAATGTTCTGTTAAGTGTCCTTTATAGCATATTCAAATTTTATGATTTTCTGCGCTCGTTTGATTATATTTCTGGATTTAAACTTGGAGACGCGCGAGTGGCCTGTTTCTACTAATTAAGGCCGGTTTTGGTTTTGTGGTTGTTCTTTTTATAGTGCTTGTTGGATAGTGCATATTTGGGTGATATGGTTGGTTTGTGGCATGCTTGGAACCTATGCTTGATGATATGTGATTAATGATTAAGTGATTATATGACGACTAATGATTATCTTGAGTTTAAATATAGACAATGGCTAAGTGCTACATGATAACATAATTTCGTGGGAACCACCTCTAGAGCCTTGAGCTTAAATATGGACAAGGGCTAAGTGCTTGTTGACACTTAAATTTTGATATCTCATTATTAAATAAAAAATTTAACAAAAAATATTATGATTAAATTGCATATATTTTTAAGAGCATTTTGCATATAGATTTTAAGTGGGTCCGTGCAAGGACAACATGAAATTTCATCTAGATTCATTGTCTCTTCAATCGGCGAAATTGGGAACATCGCGATTGCGAAAAGATTTGCGATCATAGTCATATATTTGCAAATATTCGGTCAATGAAGAAGAGGAAATAAGCTAATTTCATTGAAAATAAATTGGTAAAGCGGCGGGGGATTTAGTCTAAAAAGAATGTAATATTCGGTCAAATCTTCTTAAGATTTGACAGAATTTTCCAAATACCTCAGCTAAGATTTGACCGAATTTTCCAAATACCTCAGCTTGAAAGAGGCGTCCAAGAGCAAACTGTAAGGGGGATGTTTTATTTTATATTCGGTCAAATCTTTTCCAAGATTTGACCGAATATTCGTTTCTTTCCTCCTTAAAAGCTTGGCCGCAGGGGGGGTTTTGAGGAGGCCAAAAAATTCAGAGTTCGTGAGAGACGATCGGCAAAAAGGGACGATCGGCAAAGAAAAATTAGAGAGGTGAGAGATTGGGGGCTCTTGAGTGAAAATGAAAAATTAGAGAGGCGTGAGGGGACGAGCGAAAAGGACGAGAGAGTGAGGGATTGAGGGGAAAGTCTTCTTCTAGGGGGATCGTCAAGTGATATTACTTATGACTGTGTGCACGATCGTTTCTTGGTTCGTAGAGTTTGGTCGTATGACATGCTTGTGATTCTTTTTCTATTTTTATTCATTTATGGGTTCAAGATGTTTGGCTAATTAATGAATCTATTTCCTATGGCATTTGTGGAAGCAAGGAGACGAGCTCCCTTAATGTCCACGAAAGCACGTCAAAAAGATTGTCCCTTTCATGACAAGCTCGCGGGTTTTTGTTAAACATCGTTGCCGACGAATTGTTATGGTGGTCGATTTCGAGAATCCAGATTGTTGTCGGTGAAGTCTGAATGTTTGCACCTATATTGAGAGAGAAACTGCTCTTGTTTTGTTGTCTCTGCGTCTGATTATTGAATTGTTTGAATAAGGGTGCAAGGATTGACTTTTTTTTATGTTATTTCGTGGATCTGTTAATTGCGTTCCATTTTTGTTTGAGCTCATAGACCTTTTCTGGAAATTGGGAGCCTTTTTGTCATGAACTTGATGATCTGATTCGCTATGACTTATTTTATGCAGGTTCAAGTGATATAGTGGATTTGTTCTTCCATTCATTTAGCTAAAGCATATAAGAGCCTCTGATTGGTTGAGGTGGCTCGGCTTCTACGAGCTTAGTGTCCTCTCTCCTTTGCTTTCAGTCAGCTCATTTGTTCTCCTTCCAAGGCTTTTCTTTTCCTGAAAGCACTCATCATATTTGAATCTCATTGTCAAAATCAAGACTTTCTACAGAAAATCGATTTGTGGATTGAATTTGACACGATGGGGTCGGCTTGTTGCTGCTTGCAAGCTGGAGACATTGAAGACGTCCTTCGTAGCAGTTCAGCATATAAAAATTGCATTTGCTTTAATTGCGTGGTTGATAATTTTTATACATGGATTGTCATTGTCAAAATTGATTGATGATTTCCAGATCAACTTGCAATTAGTCGTGCTATGAATATACCAAAAACACCACTAGCATTGATTCTTTGCACCACCAAACGGCAGTCCGTGATTCCTATGATCGGTCGTCCGTCAGAATTTGGAAACTCTACTCAAGCGAAGGTATGAATTTTCATTAGTTTGGTATATCCATATTTCGTCGCCTAACTCATGAGATCTCGACTTTTGTTTGATCTTCAATTATATTAGTATCCGTGGGATTTTGAGCAGCTTCCAAATTGGGACTTATTTTCCAATTCGCAATCGCAATATCGATTTTTTATTATATCTATAAGGCTTTAGACGGAATAATTAATTGCGCGAAAATCAACGGAATTGATATTTTGATCTTTAAGGCTTAAGATCAATTTATTGATTTTGTTTCGCGAACTTTTTTTTGGTAAATTTATATTATATTTTTTATATTAGGTTTATTTGTTTAATTAGACATGTTTTCCTTTCTTATTAAAAAATTCCAAAAATTGCATTCCATGTTGAATTGCATGTTAGGTAGAATTACATTTTCATGTTTAAATTAAATTGCATTTAGGTGGTATTGCATAGCATGATTAGATAGCATTTTAAATGTAATTTGCATGTTTAAATTAGTTTTTTCACGTTTTATTTCAAGTTCAGTGAAAATAAAAAACTCGTATGCATGTCATGACTTGAATCTTTCATATTAGTTTGCATTATTAGTCATTTCATAACATTTAGACTCGGCACATCAAATCTCATGTCACTTAGGAATTGCATGAAAATTCATAGCATGGTAGAACATTACATTTAGAAACTTAGGAGTCATGTTAGGTTATGTTTTCATAATTAATTAGTTTAATTAATTTCGAATTTCATTAGATAAATAAGAAAATGCCTAAAAATACCTTTTTGGCATGTCATTTAATTACTTTAGTTAAATAGCATGTCTAGTAGGCTAGGTTAACTTAGGATTTGCATATTTCAAAGCATGTTAGGTCGTGTCACATTTAGAGCTAGATTTTCCATGCATCACATATTTAAATAGTCTTTGCATTATAGAATATCATCCGTAGTTAAGATAAGATTTTAGTTTAAATTAGGGATTAACGTAGTTTAGTTCCTAGTTTAGATTAGATGTTATTTAACTATTGATAATTAGTTTCATTTAATAATTACGAAATTCATAAAAATTGCATTTAGGGTTGTATTAAGATAATTGTATATAGGATTAGTTTTCCATTACATGCATTGCATATACCAAAAAAAAAATTCCAAAAAATATCTTTTTGTTGACGTGCTTCATCATTGTTTATTGCTTTGAGTTTTTTAAATAACTGTTTGTGCACCCGCGTGATCGCCAGCATGTTAGGGAATAAAGTTAAAATTAATTCAAGCTGCTTGTAAATTATTTTTTGAAATAGAAGAAATTGGCTATCAAGTCCCCGAATTCAAAATCTCTGGTTTGTATGGGTAAAGTACTACTCCCAGTATTTTATATGGATTTCTAATCGACCCATCATGAATAGATTAGTGACGACTCCAATTGAAATCAATTTTGCATTTTTAAAAAAGCGAAACCTAAGTCGTGAAGTGGTATGAGCTTGGGAGAGCTCGAGCTAGGCTAGACTTAGTAATCCATTAGCCTAACCCTAGGTGGTGCACCTTTGGGGAGGTCGCGACAGTTCTACACGATAACGTAACTTCATGGGAGCCACCTCTAGAGCATTGAGTTTGAATATTGAGTGTGGATTGAATCATTGATATGTCGCGTTTTATTATGGGACGAAATTGTGTGACATAAAATGGGACGTGTCATAACGCTTTGACCTTATAATTGGGACCTTTTTTTTAGTATTTGATGATTGATGTACAATGTTCCAATCGTTAAAGATGTTTGTTGTATGCATATGTACATGAGCTGTAAAGTCCAGTCGTCTTCAGACTTTGACATGTGAGTCTGGTCATCTTCAGACTCATATACTAGAGTCTGGCCGTCACCAGACTTAGACACTAGAGTATGGCCGTCATCAGACTCAGACCCTAGAGTATGGTCGCCTTCAGACTTTGACACATATGTCTAGAAAACTTCAGAATAGATGGATTATTTTGATGTGTGTAGGCTACCTTTAGGTAAATTTCTTCCTAATCGGGGCTTAGGGTGTAGACTTGCTGAGATATTATCTCAACCCGTCGTGGTTCACATTTTTACAGGTCTCTAGATGGAGGCGCGTCACGTGCGTTATGGAGTCCCGCAAGTGATGGTTTTTTAGCATGCCTTTTTGGTGGACTCGGAGCTCATGGCTGTAGATCCTGGAGTTCAGATAACTCAGTAACCCTTTCCTTTTTGGTTTAATCTCTTGTGTATATAAACCCGAGGTTAATTATAAGATATATTTTGTGTAAATTGGTTGTCCTGCTTTCTTATACCATGTTTGATTGTTGTCCATGGATTGTTCAATTCACTTCTGCATGTGCATAATCGATTGGGTCGGTGAAGCCTCTTGGGAATATCGCAAATCAGTCAACCACCAAGAGATGTGCACGTTCTCAAGGTTTGAGGCATGACACATATAGAAGGGGAAGCTATCTGTTGCAATCGTTATACAAGTGAAAATGATTTAAAACTTTAACATTTGGTGCTGCCTGGTAGACACATGAGTGTATTTAGACCCATCAAGATCGGCAATCAAATGTCTTCAAATTCAATTTCCAACATTCAGTAATGAAATGCTCACGTAAACTTAGAATATCCCGCAAGTCGTAATGAGAGTACGTCAATTGACTAGTTTAATTGAAATAATTATGAGACCTTGTTGATTTCCCTTTCAAAAATTTATGTAACATGTTACTTGTGCTTGGACATAGTAAAAATTCTTCGCACTTTTTGCTGTTACCAATGTGGATTGCATTGTGAAACCAGTCCGTATATCCAAACATCTCAACCAATATCAAGAGTTCCTAAGATGTATCAAGAACAAAGTATGCCGCAGTGAAAAGCAATGCTTAATCTGTCAGAACATCCTAGCAATATTTTTTCCGAAGTCAGTGTTATATGAGATTTTGACTAAACAACTTTCTTGGATTGCACTCCAACTTAATTGTGTTATGGCCTCTCAAGAAAGGCAACAACTTCATGAAACAAGTTAGCTCATCAATAAGAAGTTGCTAAGTTTGAATGATAGACATCAATATTGGTAATAAAAATTTAAGTTAGCTAGCATTCAAATACACTTTTTAAGAGACCAAGACATGACGTGATTTGAGGACTGAATCACCATTACGTGACGAGTTTCCATGAGCATAGAAACATCTAGTGTGTCTTAGTTTTTCAGTGTCTTTGAGATACCATTTTTCAGACAGGCACATACTTTTTGAAACTGAAAATGATTATATGTCCATGTTCAAATGGAAATGAAAACAGAAAACCGAATGATGGGGCTTCTGAGTCCCTTCCCCTCTCTCTTTATCTGGACACATGGCGTCTATTCTTTCTCCCGATCGTAACATATGCACACGCTTCGACCAAAAAAAAAAAAAAAAACATATGCACATGCTTTGATCTTCTTATTTGGTCAATTCCATTCCCACTTGCCACAATCTGATTTCCTCCCATTAACATAACAACAAATGAGGCTTCAGGTTTCGACCTTCGTGCATATGGACTTGAGGATCGTAACTGAACTTGAGGACTTGCACAATTCCATTGTCAATCGCATCAAGTTCTGGTATTTCCGGTAGTTCTTTCACTTTGTAATGGTTCCACTGATCTTCCTTTTTGCCGTACAAAAAGCTTCCTATAGTTTTAATGGCAAGGGGAACCCCAGCGCATTTTCTAACTATTTCTCTTCCCATCTCCTTTAATCTCTGGTCTACCGATGCTTGCCCATCTCCAAACGAGGACTTGTCACTATCTAGGTCTTCTAGAGGATAAATAACTGATTTCGCATCAGTCACCTTTGCAACCGTGTGGCTGCGGGTGGTTACAAGTATCTTGCTTCCCTGTACGCCACCCTTCAGCCAATCTCCTAGGCTCATCCATTTAAGCTGATCTTCATTCCATATGTCGTCCAAAACAAGCAAGTATTTCTTCCCACCTAAGGTCTCATGAAGAAGACTCTGCAACTGGTCTATAGGCTTACTGTCATGATATAGACTAAAAAACCAATATCCAAAAAAACATAGCTAACCTCCCCATGTCTTTTAGTAGAGAAACGAACTATCGATTGTGAATAAATCCTTGTGTTTGCGGGAGGAAAATTGAAATGGATGATCTCATTGTCAAATAATTTCCTTCCTTTGGTGGTTGAGACCCCATCGATCACCCTCCTTCCCACCAAATACCAGTCCGGCTCTGCTGAGAAATCGGCATCTTCCACTACATCACAACTTGGACTCCTCTCTTCCACAAATCTGCCATTCTGACTGGATGGTTTCAGCCACAGTTGGTCATATCCTGGATCATGCCTCTCCATCTTAAGCTTCGGCTTAGCCCAATTAATTGGAGCAACATCTATTACATCAAAATCCAAGTCTTTCCTCTTTCTGGGATTGACATCTTTCTTACCATCCCAGGGCTGGACTTGGGTATTGCCCTGTAGTTTCTTCTTTTCCTCTGCTCTTGACACTGTACTTTCCGCAACGATGACAGCATCGGGTTTCACCTTGACTATGGCCCTCTGAAATGATCCATCAACTTTTGATACTTTACCTGTCCCCAGCATACCCTGTTTCCTGATACGTCCCACCTCAGACATCTCTACCTCTTTTGCATCTTTTGCATCGGGTACCAATTTCTCTCCTCTAACCATACTCGTTTCTTCTCTTACAGTCGCCTTCTCTACACAAACAGGGTCATTTTCACCCTTTACACGAGCCATTGTCTCCGTCTCCATGCTTTGGCTCCGCAGTTACTCATCATCGGCCACCACTTTGGTATCGGTGGCCTTGAGGAACTCATCGAACGACATCATCGAAAAATCAACGGGACCCTACGCTTTCGAGAGCCGAACCAGCTAAGTTTCTTCCGGTGCTCCGCCACTTGCTTTTTCTTCGGATAGCATACTGTCGTCGACGACAACGCCAGGTTCTGTTTCGACGGTCTTCTCAAATGATGCTGCCTCAACTTCAAATTCTCTCTTACTCGGCTCACATGCGGTCTCCCCTACTCCACTCTCTAAACACATTCTTCGCTCATAGGGGACTTCTCCACGCAAATGGAACCGAATTCCTCCTTTACCCGAATTGCTGCCTCAGTCTTCACCGCGCTTTGGCTCCTAGATACTCATCAGCAGCAGCCGCCCTCGCGTTCGGCGCCCTCAGGGACTCGTCGAAAGACATCCTCGACGGATCGACCGGCCCTGAGGGGCCTTCCAGCTCTCCGCGTTGTTCCGGTTTCGTCCCGGCCGATATCCTAGCGCCCGCGCCGGCGAGAGTGCGCCTGACCTTGAAAGGGATCTTCCCAGAGCAGAGGAGGAGGTCGATGGCGGCGTCGACGTCCTCCCGGAATTGGGACAGAGCGGAGGAGACGTCGCGCGTGAACATCTCGTAGGCGATGTACGTTCGGATCTGCTCGATCTTCTCCGATCGCTCGATCGACATCTCGCCGGCGTTGTCCATGTCCTGCATCATCATCATCGCGTTGCCCGGAGAGAGAGAGAGAGAGAGAGAGAGGTGAAATGGAGAAAGAGAAAGGTGAGTGTCTTTTTGGCGCGAGGGGGAGTATTTTCGATGACGCGGGATTTTCATTTTTTGGCGCTATTCTTTTTACTGTCAGTTTCTTTTCTTTTCTTTTTTACTTTATTGGCTCGTAAAAGATGTTTGGTAAAAGATGGGGAAGAGATGGCGGCAAAAGCGAAGGCGGGGTTGAAAAAAAATTAGCGCGTAAAAAGGTAATTTTTACAGATTTCCTGAGACAGGAAATAAAAGACTCGATTTTGCCGTCTTCATATTCATAATCCGAGGGCACGTTTTTGGCGTGGCCGGGAAAAATATATGAAAAAGCAAATTCTTTGGAAAAAAAGAATCTTCAGGATTGGGTTTCGTTTTACAAAAAGAAAACACAAGGATATTATTAACTTATCGAATAGAAAAATTGTTTGAAAATATATAAGTATTAGTACAAAAACAAGGACATTATTAACTTATCAAAAAAATATTTCTTTACAAAAATATCTTACCTATATTTCATTCTACGGAAAATCATTTCATGATCAACCGCAATCTAAACCTCACATTTCCATCAACTATGATGATATGTTTTTTCTTCATTAACTTTTTATGTTTTATAAATAATCTTTGATAAAAAGAATCATTAATTTTTCATGAAACAAATGCATATCAAGAAAATGTATCTTTCCAAGTGACGCTATTACTGATTTACTTGACAACCATGAAACAAAAAAAAAATCCCATTAGTGGGATTTCTATTCAGATCATTGCTCTTAACCAAGCTAAATCCTTACTTTATACTTTTATAGTTGCTGAAAATGACTTTGCAGTTTCGGGATCTCTAGAGTGAGATAAGATAATTTTCTTCTTTGCACGATGATATGGGGTATCCAAATTTTTAGCTCAAGTATTTTTCGTGAATGCATAAAATATGCTTGCATTAACGTGGCAAAAGACGAAGGAGAAGCAAGAATCGCCCATACCGTATGTAACTCAATAGAAAAGCTGTAGTTTGATTTCAGTGCACCCAAAATATTTTCACCCGCTATACTTCTGTTGGCTAAAAATGAAGAGAAACTACTTATCGACGAACTCGTCGATTTTTTGCGTACCTTAATCTGTGACTTAAAACAGGAAAAGCTACAGGCCAACAACTGAGATCCACATACCACTGTCATGCTAACATTTTGCTTCTGACCCTGAGCAAATGAAGTGACATATGCAAACGAAGATATACTCTTGCCCAGGGCACAAAGGAAACCTAGAGGTAGGAGGAATGCAATCTATCAAGAATTACCCTTCCAGCAAGCCTGATATTGCCACTGAAGCACCCGCTTTCTTTGTCCACAAAAACCAGCCAATCTTTGGATCCACTTTGACTATCAATGAGAAGTTTCATTAATTAGGATGTGCAAACTCTGATCAGTAACCTGAAGTCGGAAGGAATAAAACGCAACAGTTATATCTACCCTGCAATTATGCATTCAGATGAGACACCAGACACTTACAATTTTTCACTGGCTCCTGACTTTGCCCGTGGAATGCGTAGAAGGGGAAACCACCCGCTGCAACTGCTTTACAAGTGAAAAATGATTTAAAACTTCAACATCCGGTGCTGCCCGGTAGACACATGCGTATTTAGATCCATCGAGATTAGCAATTGATGTCCTCGAGTGCAGTTTCTAACATCCAGTAGCAAAATGCTCATATTAATTTAGAATATCCCGCAAGTCATTATAAGGCATGTCAACAGACCAGTTCAATGGGAGTAGCCATGAGCCCCTATTGTCTTACCTTTCAATAATTTATGTAACATGTTGCTTGTGCTTGGACAAAATTAGAGTCCTTGTACTTTCTGCCGCTACCGACATGGATTCCATTGTGAATCCAGTCCATACGATAAATCCAAGCATCTCGGCCAATATCAAGAATTCCTAAAACCTGTTAACAAAGCATGCTGCCTTAGAAGAAATATTTAATCTGTCAGAACACTCCCAGCAATAGTCTTTCAAAATTAGAGATATGTCAGATTTTGACCCACAAATTTCATGAATTTCACTCCAAATTATTAGTGTGATAATCAATCAACTTGAAAAAGGCTGCAACTTAACTTTAACGAGTAAGCTCATCGCTAAGAATTTGGGAGATTGAATGATGGACAAGAATATTAAACGAGGGAGAGGAAGATTAACAAATAAGGCTCTTATATCAAAACAAATATGTGATCTCTAGATGAAACTGTGCCCAATACTAGGACGACGGTTGCAACACTAATCTACCACGTAAAATTCGTGCTTTTGGGATCATTTCTGTTTGGTTCAGCTTTGAATTCGACTTTGTATGTAGGCGGCTAGGATAAAAAGTGGAATTCTTACTGGCCTCCAACTAGGTCAATGACGATTAACCAGAATCAACAGTAACACGAAATCTATGTACAATTTATATAGAAGCTGTTCGTATTATGCATTGCAATGTCTCCATTACATTCAATTCGTAATCCAAACATATCTCCAACAAACTCACATTCACAGTGAAATTGAATTGCAGTAGAGAGACCCCCTGGGGGGGGTGGGGGAGGAGAAGGAGATCATCCCCACCATTTATTTGGCCTCCGACTTCGGCGAGCAAAGTTACGACAAGCTGAGTGATGACTCGAAAGCCGGCGTCAGAGGCCTCGTCGATGTCGGGATCACCAGAAACCCAAGAATTCATCCAACCGAGCAGAAATCAGAAGACAGCTCCGAATTGACCGGCGGCTCCGAGAATCTCATGGTTCCGATCATCATCCTCAGCAGAATCGATCGCGACCTGTCCAAGAGGAAGGAAGCAATAGAGAGGATGAGACGCGCGTCGGAGATGCTGGAGTTCTTCCAGGTGATGAATTACAGAGTTCCATCGACCGGGATGGAGGAGATGAAGGAGGGAAGAAGGAGGTTCCACGAGCAAGACGATGAGGCAAAGAAGGTGCTTTACACGCCGCAACATACGGAGGAAGGTGGTGTACAACCGAAATCTTGACCTGTCCACAATGTTGGCGGCGAATTGGAGGGACACTTTCTTTTGCTACGTAGTACCTAGCCCGCCATCGCTGCCGGAGGAGCTGCTGGAAGTTTGCAGAGATGTGTGCATGTGTTTGGGTGAGGTCTTCGGTAGGCGACGATGCCATTTTTACCTACGACATTAAACTTTAGTTATATATATATTTTTATATTATACGAACTGATTTATTTAATCTCCAAAACCATAAAAATTATCAATAGAGTTAATAATGGATAAGTGGATCCAATAATTCTTTCCTAATTCTTCTAAACTTAAATGAAATATAAATATTGATGAGGAAGTTATATGTGACTTGTATTCTAATGAAAACGTGAATAAAAGGAATGATGACATAACGTTTTTTTATAAATATTCACCGCATACATATAGTGAAGTAATGAAGAGAAATTAGTTAATAAAAAAGGCTTGCTAAGTGATAGTGTTTCTCTCATACCTGCTATACTTATAGGATGATTAATCGTCCCAAACAATAACGGGCATGTGCTCAATCTTTGGCCAATCTTCACCGTCATCCATCAAGCACTTCTCTTTTAGAGTTGAACATTGAAGGATTCTCAATTCCTTCAAGCGTGTGAGGTTGCGAATCTCATATGGCAAATGTGTTAAACTTGGACAGTGAAATAATACAAACTTTTCGAGTAAAGAGAAATTTCCGATCCATTTTAGCAACCTCCTCAACCTCGGACATTCAGAAATCTCGAGAGACTGCAAAGTCGTGATATGTTGAATTCCATTAGGCTATGCTTCCAATTCCATAAGAGATTTGATTTCTAGACAACGAAGTTTCGTAAGGAATTGCCATTGGGTGTAGGGGTGAGCAACGGTCCAGGGTCGACCCTGGACCGGCCCAGAACCGGCCCAACCCGACCAGTCCTGGTCGGGTTTTAAGATGAACGGGTCGGTCCTCGGTCCTAAAATCTCCAACCCGATACTGTACGGGTTGGTCCTCGGTCCTAAGATGTCGGGTTTGTCCAACCCGGACCAACCCGACAATATATTACATAAAAATAATAAATTTTGACTACATGTACTCTTCAAATCATATTGATGGTTGCCAAGTTCCAGAAGCTGAGGCAAGGTCCTATCTAGGAATCACAATTACTATATTGTTGCTCTAGGATGCTCTACAACTAGCTAAATAATTAACCTCCCAGGATGCATCATGTGGCGCTGATGTATGATATAGACTGACAAGTGCAGAACCAAACTGCGGAATTACCCTATAAGAAAATTTTATCAGAGCTCTTTCCAAATATAAGGCTCAACCCAAACCTGCCAACATCTTTCAGGGTCCCAGGAAAGGACGCTGCTCATTGGTTTCTCCACTTTTTTGCATGCGACTTAACTTTCCTATTGATGCTTCACGATTCTTGTTTGACTTGGTCATGTCCTATTTTTATAAGGTTCGGATTTTGATTCTCGATTCAGTCTTGGCTCTGAAAGCTCAGAAGTGCAAGGAAATGAATGGCCTAAGAATTATATATTTAGTGCACAAACTCATTTAGTTAGGTAAATATTCATTTTGTTAATTTATTTAGTGCATGTATTTCTCTTGTGAAAAATGTGTTTCACTTGGCAGCTTTGGCAGCCAAGTGAGCACGAGAGTTGGGGTCTAGTGTATCTTTGCAATGTTGCTTGTCTAATTTTTTATAAGTGGAAAACTCGTAAGAAATGTATGTCCTTATTTGAATGATCATGTCTTCTTGTTTCCATCTCTTTTGATTTTGTTGGGGTTTTGTTGTTTATGAAATACACATTCACCATGTTTTTATCGGACATGGGTTGTTTCATAAAATTTATTGTATGAAAATTTTAGCGGTTCCGGGTTGACCTTGGGATCGGACCGGACTGATAGGGTCGGGTCGGTCCATGGTCCCAAGCTTAACGAGTCAGTCCACGGTTCCAAAAATTGAGGACCAACACTGTGCGGGTTGGTCCTCGGGTTGAGCACGGGACCGGCCCAACCCGGACCATGCTCACCCCTAATTGGGTGCCATGCTTATCTTCTTGGCACGATAAATTGAGTCCTTCACAATATTCGATGTGGAGTTCCTGGAGCGAGGAAAGGTGCTGCATGCCATGAGTGAGACTCCTAAGGTCGCAAAACTGGAGCCTCATGGCCTCGAGATTACTGGCCAATCAGAGTAGAGACTCGAGCATCCAAAGCTCCATATCCGTACTACCAACAAGAAATATATGCTTTAGTTTAGAGAAAGGGGTAAATGTGGACCTCGCCGCTTCTTCCAATGGGGCATTCGGATGGGCCATCAATTGTTGCTCCAACATTTTCGTGCCATCTATCACCAATTCTTCCACCTGGGGGAATGGCGGCATGAAACTCAAGAGAGGACAAAACTGTATTTCCACAAACCGAAGTTTTGGGAAGGATGACCATGAACTGTCTGATCGATGCTTTTGATGTGCACCCATTACTTGCCTTCTTTCCTGCCATCCTTTCAGATTCTGGCACTTGAGGAGGGACAGTCTCACAAGAGATGGGAAGAAGGGGCGTGTAGTATTGGATTGGCCCGGCTCGCTTTTCTGCTCAAGGAACTCCAATGCATTCAAGTCCTCGAGAGTCAACGTCCTTAAGGAAGGGAGTTCACTCAAGGGTGGTAGGTGTTTAAGTGAGGAACACCTTTTAATTGAGAGTCGTCTAAGGTTGACCAATTTCCTAAAATCTCTTGGAAATGATTTGAGTTGCTCCCATTCAAAGAGAATAAGGGTCTGCAAGTTCACCAAATCCATGATTGAATCCGGTAGACTCTGGATTGTTTGGTTTGAATAAATTTCGAGAAACCTTAAGTGCTTCAACTTTTCAAAGAAGGAAGAAGGGAAAGGAATATCCGTATTACCCAAACACAACACTCGAGAATGTATGCACCTAGAGAAAACTTCGTGACAGTTGAGTATAGAGGATTCATCTTTTAAAAAGAGAAACGTTTGTAACTTGGATGTGTTGAGCACAGACTTCATTTTCTCTTCAGAGAAAATTTCTGAAATAAACGACACATGTCGAATTCCTCTACCATTATCTCTTTCTTCAACATTAACAATTCCACCATCATTAACTCTTCTTTCAAAATCAACAATCTCACACTCACCTCCAGCAACTTTTTTGGCAAGATCGTGCATGAGATCATGCATCTTAAAAGTTCGGAGCTCACCATCGTGGCTTTTCCATTCAGCATCGAGGAATGACGTACACAGTAGTTCTGACAAGTAATTTTCAGCAACCTCTTCAAGGTTGTCCTCCTGATTGGGTGACTCGATAAAGCCTTGTGCCATCCAAAGATGTATCATGTCCTCTTTATCGTAGATATAATCTTTCGGAAACAATGAGCAATATGCAAAACAATGTTTCAAGCATGATGGGAGATGATCATAACTGAACTTGAGGACTTGCAAAATTCCATTGTCAACCGCATCAAGTTCGGGTATTTCTGGAAGTTCTTTCACGTTGTAACGATTCCACTGATCTTCATGTTTGCCGTACAAAAGGCTTCCTATAGTTTTAATGGCAAGGGGAACCCCAGCGCATTTTCTAACTATTTCTCTTCCCATCTCGTCCAATCTCTAGTCTACCGATGCTTGCCCATCTCCAAACGCCACTTCCCTAAATAGATCCCAGGACTGATCACTGTCTAGGCCTTCTAGAGGATAAATAACTGACTTCTCATCTGTGACCTTTGCAGCCGTGTGGCTGCAGGTGGTTACAATTATCTTGCTTCCCTATACGCCACCCTTCAGCCAATCTCCAAGGTCCATCCATTTAAGCCGAACTTCATTCCACATGTCGTCCAAAACAAGTAAGTATTTCTTCCCACCTAAGGTCTCGTGAAGAAGACTCTGCAACTGGTCTTATAGGTTTACTCTCAAGATCTTTCCAGTTCGCTGATTTAAGCATCTCTTTGATAATCGAGTTCACATCAAAGACATCAGATACACACACCCACATCTTGAGCTCAAAATGTTCTTTTACCTTCCCGTCGTTGTACACCAGCAGTGCAAGTGCGGTTTTCCCAAGGCCTCCTTTACCAACGATGGCAACATATGACACACCCTGGCTAGAGGAAGAATCAAACAAAAGTTGTTTGATCTTTCTTTTGTCCTCTTCCCTACCAATTATTGCTCTGTCGGGAGCGAAAGTTAAAGTTTTCTTTCCTCTCCCGATGGCCATTGTTTCCTCCCTCGGATGCACCTCAAAATGGAACTCCCTATCATTTTTAATCCGATCCAGTTTCTTCCGAAGTTCCTGAATCTTATTAGCCACTTTGTGGCGGTATACAAGCTGATTTGATTTAGAGAAGAAGATGTGTACCGCTTTCAACTTCTTGTTGCCGGGAGTGATCTTCCGCCTCAGATCTTCGGTCGCAACATCGTCGAGCAAGTCCTGTACATCGTACAACACGTCCTTGAGCTTCTCGAGCCAGACCTTGACCTGGTTATTGTGCCATCCTTGCTTCTCGGCATCCAAAAGCACATTTCGGATGGTCTCGACGGTATCCTCAAGACTGCGGAGCTCATCTCTTGCACCGCATACAAGTTGAATCTCCGAGTAGGTGATGGAACCGGCGAGTTTCAGTATTTCAGTGGCGAGGTTGAAGAGCACTGCTTCTGCCATTTCCAAAAGGCAAAAGCAGGGGTTGAGGAGTGTTTGAGAGGAGGTTGCAGAGCAGATGCTTTTGTTGGGGGACAATGGCTTGGTGGTGCCTCATGAAAAATTCCATGCAAGAATATATAGCAAGGCCAACAACACCTCTATGTTACCTCGCGCTCGGTCGCTCCACTAAGATGATTTAATAACAGAGGAAAAGACGAGGGGTCCAGAAAAAAGGGGGCAAAAGAAACGGGAACAGATCGCCAGACGTCCTACGAACGATGTCAGGCGGTGACGCGACCTAGCCCCCAGCCGATGGAACTTACAATCTATAATCTGATGATCGAGTCGGACAATTGTGAAAAAAATATAAAAAAATCAATTTTTTTTTTAATTTTTTTGAGAAAAATGAAAAAATCCTAACCGTCCGATATCGGATGGCTGAGATCGCCACGTCACCTGACGTGACAAAGAGGAAAGAGCAATAAGCCCATGTTTCAAAAAAGCAGGTTGCCCTGTATGTTTAGAGAAAATTTTCTAGTGTTTTGTATTCATTTTCATTTGAACAATGAAAATAGTATTGAAAAAGCCTTTGGTCACGTATTGAGAGCAGTTTCCAATGAAAACCCAAAGGCCCTTAAATGACTTTATTGAAAATGATGAAGCAAATGTATGAACTTTCCTCAAAATAATTTCATTGAGAATTTGGTAACATAAACGAGCCTCGAGAAAAATATATGTTTATTCAGAATCTCGTAGTATAAATGTGCCTTCTTCCACAAAATGATGTAAACTTACAATAGCTTTCTTGTGTAGAAATGAAAATTCTGGTCCAAAGAATTAAGAGAGTACTATTTCTTGTCCAAAGAGTACTATTTTATTTTCTGTAATAAAATATCAACTTACGTGTTGCCGCAGGAGCAAAAAGATTTTAATCAATTGAAACATTCTCAATCTTTTCGTTTCTCTAAGAAATTTGATATTGCACCTCCTTTAGTCTTTTTAAATTTTTTTCAACATATATAGCATTCTACAGATATCAATTCATATAATTACTTTTTTCAAGTGAAGTCTAAACGATTTTAATCCTTCTTTGATTGATTAGAAAATAACTCCACCACTACCACTGTGAATACGTGCAGCAAAAGAATTGGGAGACTCATGGGAATGATTTTTTTTTTTTTTGGGGGGGGGGGGTGGAAAGGGAATTGACTATATAGGAAAAGAGGATAGACAGCGAACGTGATGGTGGTACAAAAGACGTGTAAGTCCACCAAAAATTGGATCCGGATCCGCTGACCTGATGTCAGGGAACCCTCCCTAACTTTGAATGAGGGTTGTCTGATTCAGGTCGGACGGCCCTCACTAAAACAAAAGAAAAAAAATTGAAATATATATTTTTATGAATATTTTTTTTGGGAAAATTTTATAGACTTAAAAATAGGCTTATGACCTTGCTCAAGGATCACGTGGAAGGGGAAGCCATCTGCTGCGAATCCGGATCACCTGCTGTGCTCTTTAGCACAGCAGGGTGATGTCCTCATCTCAACTGTCCGATTTTAATTGGACGGCTGGGATTTTATAGAATTTTTTTTAATAAAAAAGTAAAAAAAATTGACTTTTTTTTTAAATTTTCCCAGCTGTCTGATTGGAATTGGACGGCTGGGAAGCAGAACACAGCAGCCTGCTGTGCTCAGTACGCACAGCAGGCGATCCAATTCCATCTGGTGCAGCGGCTTGACAAGTGAAAATGATTTAAAACTCTGACATTTGGTGCTCCTTGTTAGACACAGAGAGTGTATTTAGACCGATCAAGATCAGTAATTAAATGCCTTCAAATGCAATTTTCAACATCCAGTCACGAAATGCTCACATAAATTGAGAATATCTCGCATGTCGTAATAAGAGGATGTCAACTTACTAGTTTAATGAGAATAACTATGAGACCCAGTTGATTTATCTTTCAAGAATTTATGTGACATGTCACTTGTGCTTGGACATAGTAAAGAGTACTTGCACATTATGCTGCGACTAATGTGGATTTCATTTTGAAATCAGTCCACACCATGTATCCAAGCATTTAAGTCAATATCAAGAATTCCTAAGATCTATTAAGAACTAAGCATGCTGCAGTAAAAAGCAGTACTTAACCCCTCAAAACATCCCAACAATATTCTTTCAAAAGGTAGTGTTATATCAGATTTTGACCAAACAATTTTCTTGGATTGCCTCCCCAACTTAATTATGTTATGGCCTCTTGAGAAAGGTTACAACTTCATGAAACAAGGTAAATCATCAATAAGAAGTTGCTAAGTTTGAATGATAGATATCGATGTTGGTGAAAAGAATTTAAGTTAGCTAGCATTCAAATACACTATTTAAGAGACCAAGACATGACATGATTTGTGGATAGAATTACCGATATGTGATGAGTTTCCATGAATATAGAAAAATATGGCATGTCCAAGCTTTTCGGTGTCTTTGAGATATTATTTCTCAAAAAGGCACATATGCAATGTCTGCATTTACCACCATAATCATTCATCAAGAAAAATGTAGTTTTTAGGTGACCGTAACGACAATTAGGATGACAACACATTTTATTGTAAATTTCAAACTACATAACCACACAATATGATAGATTAAACGCACAAGTCGTGTAATCAATAGGGAAATATTTTAAATGTGAACAAGTCAAGGTTTTGGAGATTCGGTCGAAGGCAACTGAGTCCTTCCTTTCTCTCTTTATCTGGACACCTGGCGTCTATTCTTTCTCCCGATCGAAACATTTGCACAAGCTTTTACCTTCTTATTCGTTCAATTCCATTCCCACTTGCCACAATTTGATTTCCTCCCATTAACATAACAACAAATGAGGCTTCAATCTTCGACCTTCGTGCATATGGATCCGCTGAGGGCCACTGCTCTTGGTTTTTTTCTTGTAATGTTGATCGTGATTTCAATTTTTAAGATGTATTTATTTTGGGAAAAACTCCATAATAAAGGAAAGCGATTTTCAAGAAAGCGTTCTTCAAGAAAATGAATAATTTTCATTTGTTTGATAATATGTGACCCAAAATATTTTTTAGTATTTGTATTTCATTTAAAAAATGATTTCAACTTCATAATTATTTTATATGAGGCAATTTTTTATTTATATATTTTATTATACTATACTTTTTCTTTTTCTTTTCTTCTCCCTTCGCATGTTGCCAAGCTTCAACAACGGCTAGTGATTGCCATAGGCATAGACCGACAAGGCTCGAACTCGCCGGCATGTGATTGAGGCTCATCGAGATCTAGCAAGCTTGAATCACTCGAGGACCGCCAATTTGAGCTCGTCAGTCAAATCTTGGTGAGCCTCGAGCTTGTCTTGGCTAGCTTGACCTCTCGGTGAGGCTTGACCTCGCTGGTTTGTGCCTGTGGCCAAATTTCACAAATATGTGGAAATTCAATTGGGAACAACTTTTATGTTAATTTCGAAAAATAGCACTGCATTGTTCTAAAGAAATCCATTGATGACAACCACTTAACCCAAATTTATTATTGAAGCCGAACTTACCAGTTTTAGAAATTTAAAGAAAAGGACCTCTACTATTTAAAATGAAGTTTTGAAATTCTCGGGTTTACCAATTAAGACTTCAACGAACAATTTTGTCGTTTTAAATTTTTGCCAAGAAGAACTTGAAATTTATTGAATTTGCAAAACAAAAACAGGTGAGGAACCTGCAGTTTTTCGAATCAAAAGTCATGATTAGATCGTAATCTATATGCAACTTTCGTATAGACCAAATCAACTCAGAAACTTGTGAAATTTTAATGTGATGGTTATCAATATATTACCTACAATTTTCGTGAAAACAAATTTTCCAAAAGAGGTAGACAAAAAATTGTAAAAATCCCAGAACATGCAAAAGGACGGTCCAAAAGCGTATAACTGGATTACGAAGAGATTATTGAATACAAAATTGCGGTCGTGTGCCACTGCATCAAGCGAATTTTCAGAAACAATCCATCAGATTTTAATGCTAGTTTAACATAGCAAACGACGTACACTTTTGACGTAGAACTTATCGAATTAAAGCCCACGATGTCCATTTTAATTCACCAGAAGAACACCTTTTCAAATTTTGAAGTTTACTAACTCATAACATTATAAAATCGAAGTCGGTTCACTGAATTTGAAATTCACAGAGTAGTACCTCACTGCAAGATCAATCACCAATCATCAATCCAACGAAATTTGAGCATGACAAACACTCAAACATCATTCTAGGACTCTCTAATTAGCATGCATGACATTATTTGCAGTGACATTGATCCACATTTCATAATTGCAAGCTTGAAATCTATATCTTGGATTAATCCAAGGGCCGAATTAATTCCTTCATGCTTAAGAAAAGAAAATTCTATTTTTATTCGATTGGCTGAAATTTAACTTAGACTTTAGGGGCAATCTCTAATTTCAAAAGGGGCATTCTTGTAATTTTGTCACAAGAGAGATAGGGGTGTCCGGCCATGGCTATGGTTGGTCAAAGGGGTTACCCAGCCATTGGAAAAATCAGCTAGTTGGACTAGTCTAGCCGGGTTGATCCGAACCTTGATTGGTCCAATCCATGGATTGGTTTGTGTTATTTTTCCCCAATTTGGCTCAATTAGGCTAAATTGAAAACTTTCTAAGTGAACTGGGTGAAATTCAATTGACTTTGTTCAATTAATTAGACATGAGATTTAATTTTCCCTAGTTTGAACAAAATGACATCCTAGACTAAACCAATTATGATAATTGAGTTTCTATTGGCCAAATTGAAGACCAATTAGATTGGATGCTAGTTTAGAACGTGTCAATTTGAATCGAGTCAATCGGATCAAGCTTCTTGACCTCTTCAGTCATTGATTGGCCAAATCTACCAAATTGAGTCCAATTTAAATGATTTTACCAAAATTGAAAGGGATATCTTTTCTTTCTTTTTTTTTCAATTTTCATTATTTTGTGGAAATTTTTTTACAAGCGGTTGACAAAAAAATCAACTATACAGACCTTGTCAGATTTTGATAAATTAGATGTCGTATCTAGAAAATAATATCAAAAGACTGAAATTTGGTCAAAAGATGATAAAGCAACTGTTTTGATAAGAAACGGGTCCTGTCGCGACTGGTAACCCTATGTTGAGTTTTTACCTTTTGTTGAATGACTTGTCTACTTAAAATCATACATCAACAAATAGTTCTTACTGCTGGGGGGTTGTTGAGGTGAACCCTTGGCAACTTCGGCGTCTTTCTTTCACACCACCCAAACATTTGCAGCTGCTTTCATCTTCTTTATTTGTCAATTCCATTCCCACTTGCGATACCTCCCATTAACCTAATAATGAATGAGGCTTAAGGTTTCAACTTTAGGGCATATTCTTTCATAGTGCCCAAACATTTGCACTTGCTTTTATCTTCTTTATTCGTCAATTCCCATTCCCATTTGCGGCACATCCCTTTAACCTAATAACCAAATGAGGCTTAAGGTTTCGACTTTAGTTTGCACCTGCTTTCATCTTCTTTATTCATCAATTCCATCCAGCTTGTGACACCTCCCATTAATCTAACAATGAATGAGGCTTAAGGTTTTGCCATTAGTGTATATTTATTCACAACGCCCAAACATTTGCACTTGCTTTCATCTTCTTTATTTGTCCATTCCATTCCCACTTGCGATACCTCCCATTAACCTAATAACGAATGAGGCTTGAGGTATCGACTCTAATTGCACTTGCTTTCATCTTGTTTATTCGACAACTCCATTTTCACTTGCGATACCTTCCATTAACCTAACAATAAATGAGGCTTAAAGTTTCGGATTTAGTGCATAGGAAACGCTGTGGACCATTACTCTCTGGTTCTTTGCATCGAATATTGATTAGGTGCAACGCCACATGACCACAATATCAGAAAAAGATTGAATTGACCACTAGGGATATAAGCCTCGTGGGGTTCGCCAAAAAGGAAACTAAAAGAGAAATAGATGGGCCCCAAAATTGCGGTCGCATTTTCTCCTCATGCCCGAACATTTGCACCTGCTTTTTATCTTCTATTTGGTTAGTTCCATTCCCACTTACCATAATTTGATTTCCTCCCATTAACATAACAACAAATGAGGCTAAAGTTTTAGACTTTCGTGCAAAGGAACCGCTGTGGACCATTAATGAGTGATCCTTTTTTTTTTTAAATATATAATGTTGATTATGATTACTGTGATTTTTTACAGACATGCAATGTTTGATGCAGCACCACGTGACCGCAATATCAGAAAAAGATTTAATTGACCATGGGTCCAGAAAAAAAGGGGAATAGAAAATAAAAAAACAGGATAGACCCCGAAATTGCGGTTGCATCGCTTCCAACCCTCATGCCCACCACCGTCCAGGCACTTTGGTTCAATTTTGTTGTGCGTGTGTAAATTTAAGTTAGCCGGTGTTCAAATAACACTATGTGAGAGATCATGACAAGGTCTTGATTTGAGGATAGCATCAATTTGATGTGACGAATATGCATTAACCCGAAGAAGTTTTTTTTTTTTTTTTTTGTTTCTTGGGGATGCCATTTTTTACACAGGCCCGCAATTTTGGCAAATGGAACTTTTGCCTTTACCCCCATAATCATTGGCCGAGTAAAAGGGGATGTTGGTGAACATGATATGCTTAATTTGATATTAAAAAAAAAACCAACGGAATTTCTTATGCAAAACAGCTCCCAGTTTTCCATCAGGCAGGAAAGGAAACGATTCATGTACAATTCATCAAATAGTCTTAGCCAGAAGTTACCTTCTCACGGCCAAAAATGGAGAAAGGATGTTGGGAGACGATGCTTTATCTTACCACTCCACCCTTCCGTGACCCGAAGGTGGGATGCGTTATTGATCGCAAAACCTGTCGAAGACCGTCACTCAGTTTCCTCGTTCTAGAAGCGCGGCACACTTTGTCTTATTGGAATCCACTGTTGGTATGTCTAGCTTAAGAATACGGCACGTCTCATTAGCTTTGATGACGAACTCATCAAAGCATAAGATGGAATGGCGACAAAATCAAGTCATGTGACAAAAATGATATGCACTCGTGCTGCTTATCATGTGGCTTTCATAAAATGAAAATAAACTGCATAATCAGCTAATCTCCACGGCTAGTCCACGACAAAACATGGCGAAGAAATACTTAACATGACAATCAACAAGGCAAAAAAGGAGTGTCCTGACCTCGATTTATCAATCGCTTCAATTCAAGGAATTGCATGCAAATACTCTGTTACAACAGAATCAATGAGCATTGAGAAACAATTTTAAGTTTCGGCTGGACAATGACACCAGAGTCCATGATGGGCACTGGAAGACATTATTATTGACCCAAGGTTTGGACTTTTAAATTCTCTAAACAAAAATCCTTCTATTTAAATGGAAGAGACGTTAGAAAACAGAAGAACCTACCATTCTCTTTATTTATTTACTTTTGGTTTAATTTTCTGGGGAGGTTGGGGCATGGGATGTAAATAAACAAGAGCTGAGGTTGCAAGTCCTGAAGATTACTTTTGCTTGATAGATAGAGAGAGTTTAACAAAATCATATACTTATGATATCGACACAAATAAAAATAACATGAAAATTTCTAAGTAATGCATCTCTAGTTAGCCTCAAATGTTTTAGCGTACATATTCTTATAATTTGAGAGTTTTACTTTTTGGTAAGCTACACGAAATAGAAGTATTGCAACATTGAGAATATTTTAATTTCATTTTGCAGTTTGGTTTTACCAAGATTTTGTGCTTGTTTTGATGTCATAATATCCAATGTAGGACTGCTCATGAGAGAACGCTAATTTAGATACCAATCGGGTCATTTTGGTTTTAGTACTTTTCTTAAGGGTAACTCATGTGTGGAAAAATAGGAATGCATGTTACATGATCTTTCTAGTTTTTTGCATTGTTCATAATTTTAAATAGTTACCATATAATTATTTATTAATTCATGAGCTCTTCCAATATTGCATGCATCGATCACGTTTCTGTGTATAAGTGAAAAAACAAATCTCCAATGATGAATGAATGATATAAATTTGGATTTTCTCTTATCAGGAAATTAACTGATAACGACATAAACGGTCTATAGATTTTAGCTCAATGTACAATATTATCCTCGAATTGTTAATTTGTTTAACGTGGTCGTTATACTTTTGATATATGTTTAATGTAGCCCAAAAACTATATAAATTTTTAATAGTCATCCTCCATTAATTAAAGATTAAGGACATCTTTCATCATTTTTATATAGTCCAGGGAATAAATTGAACATGTACTAAAAACTTATAGAGCACATTATAAATTGGGCTAAAGTATGCGAACTACATTAAATAAATTAAAAGTTCATGGACCACGTTGTACATTGGACTAAAATTCGAGGATCAGTTAAGTTAATTTCCCAAAAATTAATTTATTACTTATGATTTTGGATTAATATATTCAACTAACTAGTCGATTTCTTCATTTTGACAATGTTTCATTGGTTAGGCAAATGTTAATGAGCTCTTTAATCATGTTTGTTAGAGAGAGAGAGAGAGAGAGAGAGAGAGAGAGAGAGATTGATTTAGACAAGTGACATAATTGTCTTCTTTTTTCTTTTTGTAAGTGACAAGTGACATAATTGTTGAAGTCTATTCTATCCTATTATCACGCCATAATCCCTATTGGAAAACATTTTCCATCCCTGTTCTTCTAGAAGATTCCAGATTTGTGATATCTCTGTCCCATATCGCCTAAGGAGGGAGTTTTGGGAGAGCTTATATGTGATAAGCTGCCCTTGACCCATCGATAATGCGCTTTCCTAGGCTGAAAAAAACAATGCTGTCAGGACCAGTGGGATCCAAAGCGGACAATATTATCGGTGACGAGGCGGGGGGCGTTACAAAGTGGTATAAAAGCCGACTCCCGACAGCATGTGGTGACCACAGTGAGGGCACAACGGGGACGCTGTGCCATTGGGGGGGAGTATGTGACATTCCTGTCCCACATTGCTTAGGGAGGGAGTCTTGGAAGAGCTTATATGTGATAAGCTGCCCTTGACTCATCGACAACGCGTTTTCTTGGACTGAGAAAAAATAAAGTCGTGAGGGAATTTTTACATTGCCAAGTCCGAGTGTTTGTTTGAGATCTTCTTTGGCCAACTTTCACTTAAAAGAAGACGCCATATTATCTTCACTCAGCTCTCGACAACCTTCATGTCCATCTCGCTTAGCTTCTTCTCTAAGTCTACAATCACAAATATCAAATATCACCACCATATAACCACGTAAAGCAAACTACATGGAAACTTTGACTCGTTCAAACATGATAATCCCTTGTAATGGAAAACACAACGGTCACCACCACATATGACAGAACGTGACCGAGAGAGCGAATTGAGAGCATTCGCAAGACGAAAGCTGGAGGCAAAGGCTTTGTGGACGTCGGGATGGCCCAAGTCCCCTGCATATTCGTCCGGCCGCCATACAAAGTGGCCTGCCCCAAGGATCGCGGGGAGATCCCGGTGATCGGCATAGGATGCGTGAACGCAGGCCCCACCAGTCACGACGAGACGTTGTGAAATATTGAGAAGCATTGGAAAAATGGGGTTTCGTCCAGGCGATCAACCGTGGCGTCCCTCAAGAGTCTCTTTTGGTGGAGGCGATCGACGGGTCGCTCAGGGGCCCAGAGGAGTTACCCGACGCTTGCAGGCGAGCCAATGGCTTCTGTTGCGAATTTCACCTTTCGAAAAGGAAAAAATTTCATAAGTTTGCGCAGTGAATCAATGGAGATGGTTTGCCAAAAAATTGTAGTAGTTCATATGGGTGAAAAGTAAATGGCTTTCATCATATGATACTTGATAGCCTTTTCCATTTTCTTTAATAAATCAAGGGCTAAACTACTAACTGTATGAAACTTAGAGTCATTCACTTAATTTTCGATTGAACGAACGGAGTAGGTGTTGAACATTTAGGAAAAGAAACTGACCAGCTCTTCATTCAGTTGGCGAAGGCAATTGCTATTTAAGGCCTTCTAAAAAGGGAAAAATTAATGAACAAGTTTACAAAGTGAATCAACGAGAATAGTTTGCAAAAGAATAGCAGTACTTCATATAGGTGCAGAGCAATTGGTTTTCACCATATGATACTGGATAGCCTTTTCTATTTTCTTCAACAAATTAAAGGCTAAACGGGCAAGTGTATGAAAATTGAGTTATTTCAGTACCTTTCTATTGAACAGTTGGAATAGGTGTTGGACACTCAGGAAAAGAAAGTGCATAGTTCTTCGTTCATTCTCTAAACAAAAACAAACCAAAAAAGAGAGCACGGAATAGAGAGAGAGGAAGATAAACACATACTGCTTTAAGATCGTAAGAAATTTGTTATATTTAAATGGAACTTTGCCAACTACTCCTATGACAATTACAGTACTAACCTAGGTGAGAAATTTTGGGCTTTCGGGAACATTTCTGTTTGGTTCAGCTTTGAGTTCCAATTTAAATATTGGTGGCTAGGATATGATGTGGAATTCTTGCCACCCTTTAACTCGCTCAGCGACAATTATCAGAATCAACCGCAAGGCAAAAATCTATGTACACTTATTAAATAGGTAACTCATTTATGGCCCATTTAGAACCCATTTAAGACCCATAAGGTTGTTAAGTGACCCATTTTTGACCCAATTAACTTTTTAAACTAACCCATTTATGACCCATATTATCAAATATGAGTTAAAATATGGGTCTTTGACCCATTTTGCCACCTCTAGAAAGAATACTAGTAGTCAGCAAGGCCAACCACCTCTTCCTTCTTAGGTTTCATTTGGAATATCGAATAGCTGTCCCACATTGGCAATACAATTTTAAAACCAGGATAGAGACTATCCACTATGTCCGGTTGTTTGGGATAATCGAAATGCCATGTTTCTTCTGGCATATTATCGTAATCATTAAACTTTGTAAACCAATCACCATAGTAGAGAAGTTTTATCGTGATTAAACTGGCTATGAAAAGTTTTTTGAACGTAACAATTTCAGTCACCAAGAATGAGGTGGTGGAGGATATACATCTGGAACCAAAAGCGTTGGATAAAAGATACCCACAGGAGGTACCTAAATAAAAAAGAACCATTAGTCCATCTCTAGACAGCTAAACATCTAGCAAGCAAAGTGATATAGAGATGGGAATTCATTTTGGGAAACATACACTGAGAGCAGTAAGCCTCGTCCTACGAAACGGAGCAGGCATCCCGACCTCGTATGTGTGCACAACTGCTTCATCATCAGCTTCTCCCTCCTGTAAGCACGAGATTTGGTATTTTATGGCATGCCCAATATAGGGCTGCCCATGAGAGTACCATAATTTAAAGCCCAATTAAAATGTTTTAAAATAATTATTTTCACAAGTGTAAACTAATATGTGGAAAATAGGAATTTGTTAAATGATATTTCATATTTTACGATTCCAGCTTTTTCATTGTTATAACTTTTAATTGTCACCATATAACTAGTTATTTATGAGCTCTTCCGATATCGGATGCATCTCTCATGTTTCTGCATCAAAGTGAAAAAAGAACTCTTTTTGTAAGGAATGAATGAAATAATTCTGGATTTTCTTTTGTTTGGAAAATAATCAATTTCTTATGGTTGTTTATTTAAAAATTTATATAATTAATTAATCTTTTTTTATAAATATTTTCATCGCACTTCATTTAATAAAATATAATGTTCCAATAATCAAGTAAATAATTATGGGCTCTTCACATGTCTCATGGATCAATTAATCATGTTCATTCATGTGAAAGACGAGATTGCACGAGATTTAGACATGTGAAGCAACTAAGAAAACGTTTTTCATCCCTATTCTTCTTGAATATTCCGTTAAAATGTGCTTTAATGGATTTGGCGACAAATTCTGTCTTAGTGGAGAAACAAGCAATTCTCATTTTGCCAACTCCGAGTGTTCGTCTGGTATCTTCTTGGGCCAACTTTCACTTAAAATAAAGCTCAGTTATTGACAGCCCTCATGTGCATTGTGTTTAACTTCTTCTCTAAATTAACAATGAAGGATTTCCAACATCATTACAATATAACCACGGAATATGAACTCTATCAAGACTCAACTCGCTCAAATACCATAAGGCCTCGAAACAGAACATGCCATGGTCACCAGCGCGGACCCCGAACATGACCGAGCAAGAGAATCAAAAGCATTCGACAGGACAAAGGCCGGAGTCAAAGGCCTCGTGGATGCCGGGATAGACCAAGTCCCTCCCATATTCGGAAGCTGCCGATTGGAGGGACAGTATACTTTGCTCCATGGGACCAGAGACTTCCCGGCCCGAGGAGATGCCCGAAGCTTACAGGTGAACCAACGGCTTCTCTTGCGTTCATCACCTTTTAGAAAGGGAAAATTCACGAACAAATTTACAAACTGAATTAATAAAGATAGTTTGCGAAAGAATTGCAGTAGTTCATATAGGTGCAAGGTAACCGCTCACTGCATAACACTGGATAGCATGTGTGTTTTTCCCTCCTTTAATCAAGGGCTAAACTAGCAAGTGTATGAATCTTGAGTTATTCACATACCCTTCAATAAAAGGGTGGGTTGAACACTCAGGAAATAAAAGTACCCTGTTCTTCGTTCAGTCGGCTGCTACCGCTGAATGTGTATGACATTTCTTGCCTAAGTTCCGCTGCAAATATCACAGCACATAAGCTTGCATTGAGTCTCAATCAATGAGATGGATCAGTAAGAAGATCATCAATAATGGATCAGTTTCACCAACGGGAACTGTGGAGATGGTCGTTTGGTTCTTTTTGGGCAGAAAAAAAGGATGTTCCTCGACAGTTGGTTCTATTTGTGCTCTGGCACTCCAAGCTTTTGCCCCTGAATTGATACGAACTATCAATACACTTTATGGTTTTCTGTGGGAATCCGTCTGACCATACTTTACGGCAGCTGTAGTTCAGTTTCTGATGCATAGAAAATTCTCTGGCAAAGAAATGCTGATGGAGTCCTCGAAGCATGTGACGAGACTAGGCTCTTGTTTGTCTAAGCTCTTATCAGAAGCGCTAGGACTCCACCCAAATCACTTGAAGGAGATAGAGTGTGGAAAGGGACACTTGATCATGTGCCACTTCTATCCGCCATGCCCCCAACCATAATTGACTGTGGGTGTGACAAAGCATTCAGACAACCACTTCCTCACAATTCTCCTCCAAGATCAAATTGGAGGACTTCAAGTACTTCATGAGAACCAGTGGATCGATGTTCCTCCAATTCCTGTAGCACTAACGATCAGCATTAAAGATCTTTTGCAGGTGAGTACCTTTGACCGGATATCATAATTCATTCTCAGCTTCTCTGGAACCGTGTTTTGATTGGTCAAGACACTGTGATCCTCTGCTCACTCTTATTACCATACTTTCTCATATGCTAGCTAGTTACAGAGCTCCTGAGAATTTACCATGGCTTCTTCCCTGTAGCAATAAAATTATGTCTTCATAATCTGCATTTTTCTTTGGTAGGAAGAATCTGCATTTACCATTCCCAAATGCCTTGTGCATCAAGTATACTAACAGAGCTTTTTGACTAATCCAAACTTGATTGGAACTTGGTCATACCATGCCAGCCTCACATTGACATGTTCAAAATTGTCTAAATGAGAGAGATGTATGTGGAGCACTTTTCACAGGAGCAGTCAATGCAGGTCCTAGAAATTCTGCAGTTTTCTGTATTCATCACATGAAGATTGCAATGGTAGCAGTATCTAGAAACTATGTCCATTCATTTCTGATGTAAGAACCGACAGACCGAGAATGGTTCACTAATTGTTGCATTCACAGCTCATAAAATAATTGGATTAAGAGTGTCAAGCACTGAGTGTCGGCAAACAAGAGAAGCCCGAGAGTGTCAGTGGCGTGCTTTTTCGGCCACACTCCTCAGCCATCTTCAAGGCTGCATGGACCCATCAAGGCATGAACATCATGAGACATCCCACCAAACTACAAGGAGACTACACTTGCAAACTACACTGTCCAGTACATTTCCAGGGGCGTATATGGAACTTCTGCTCTTCCCTTTCTTCACTGCTCGGTCAATGATGTTTATATTGCTTCATTTGATAGCACCATCACAACTCCAAATAGAAAAGAAAACGATCCTTCTCAAACAAAAGCAGAACCTTAAAAAGAACAGAAAATAGATAGAGAGGAAGATTAACATGCCCCTCTTAAATGGAAAGAAAGATGCTATCTATAGGTGAAACTGTGTTGAATGCTCATATGACAGTTAAAACACTAATCTATCACAAGAAAAATTTGCACTTTCGGGAACATTTCTGTTTGATTCAGCTTCGAATTCCACTTTGTATATTGGCTACAAGGATAAAGAGTGGAATTCTTGCCAGCCTCCAACTTGCTCAACAACAATAACCTGAATCAATTGCAAGGCAAAATCTATCTACAGTTAGATTTTCTATGAAACAGTAGGTTTTCATCAAAATGTGACCAAATCTGAAACTTAATTGATCGAATTTAGTCAGCATGACATCAAGATGACACAATGATTCACCCAAGGGTTAAGACGACTTCGAATTGTCCCGTCATCCATTGATGGTCAAATCTGTCCTAACAGATTTCTTTCCCATGAATTGGAAGTACTAGCTGCCCGGTCCCCCAAAGAATCGGCCATTATCATACAGCATTGTCATTTTCTCAGCAAGTGGTGGCTGATAATCTATGACTTTCTCCTTCCATGTTTATGAACCTCACGATTCTAAGTCAGAGGGCACCTCCCAAAGAATGTCAGTGTTCTCTTCTCTTAGTCTCAGTTATAAAAAGCTGCTCATACCCTGCATTCCTATCTCTACATAACATTCAATTGATAATTCAAACTCAGCTCCAACAAATTCAAAGTCGCAGCCAAATTGAATTGCAGGAGAGAGTGCGAGAGAGGAACAATGCTTACCACCGATTTGGCCTCCGACTCCGGCCAGCTGAGCTACGACAGAGTGACCCAGCTGAAAGCTTTTGATGATTCGAAAGCTGGTGTCAAAGGCCTCGTCGACGCCGGGATCACCGAAATCCCCAAAATTTTCATCCGACCGCAGGAGACATCCGAACACAGCTCCGAATCGAGCGGCAGCTCCCAGAATCTCAGCATCCCGATCATTGACCTTGGCGGAATCGACCGCGACCCGGCAAAGAGGAGGGAGGCCATTGAGAGGATGCGGCGCGCGTCGGAGACGTTGGGGTTCTTCCAGGTGGTGAACCACGGAGTTCCGGCGGCCGTGATGGAGGAGATGAAGGAGGGGGTGAGGAGATTCTACGAGCAAGACGACGAGGCAAAGAAGGCGTTCTACACACGGGACATAACGAGGAAGGTGGTGTACAACAGCAATTTCGATCTGTACACGGCGTCGGTGGCGAACTGGAGGGACACTTTCTTCTGCTACATGGCGCCGAGCCCGCCGTCGCCGGAGGAGCTGCCGGAAGTCTGCCGGTATGTGAGCGTGTCATCATCACGCGACGATGCCATTTTCACCTGCGACGTTAAAATAAGTTGTTTTTCTTCACAAAGTAAACTTTTGACCTTTGAGGTGACTTTTGTTCTATATTTTTTATCTTATATAAACTACTTTTATTTTTCCCGAAATACCTAAAAAAATCTCATTGTAATTAATAATTTATAAGCGGATCTAATCTAATGACTTTTATGACTAAAAATTGCAGGGACATACTGATAGACTACTCCAAGCAAGTGACGAGCTTAGGCGAGCTGCTGTTCGAGCTCTTGTCCGAGTCCCTTGGGCTGAGGCCGGACCACCTCCGGGAGATGGACTGCGCGAAGGGCCTCGTGGCCATATGCCACTACTACCCGGCATGCCCACAGCCCGAGCTGACGATGGGGACGAGCAAGCACTCCGACAACGACTTCCTCACAGTGCTCCTACAGGACCAAGTCGGAGGCCTCCAGGTCCTTCACGAAGAACGCTGGATCGATGTCCCTCCTGTCCCTGGAGCTCTGGTGGTCAATGTTGGTGACCTCCTACAGGCAAGTTCTATTGCCGACTGATCCGACCCGATCCTTTTTTTTTATCCGGCAATACTAGTCGTGATAATGGGATGGCTGCTGACTATGTTTGTCCCTCTTATTTCTTCACATTTCAGCTCATAACGAACGACAAGTTCAAAAGCGTGGAGCACAGAGTATTGGCGAACCCGGTGGGGCCAAGAATCTCGGTGGCATGCTTTTTCAGCACAAGCTTCCAGCCATCGTCAAAGCTTTTTGGGCCGATTAGGGAATTGCTGTCTGAGGACAATCCTCCAATCTACAGAGAGACCACAGTTGCGGACTATCTTGCCTACTTCAAGGAACATGGTCTTGATGGAACTTCTCCTCTGAGACACTTCAAGCTGTGAAACTCTTATATTTGTTTCTGAAGAAGAGATGGCAAAGTCCTCCGTGAACAATTAATATTGTTGCTACGAATCATACAATTTTAATTTGCTCGCAGTGCATTAGTATGTTACTGTGGCATTGTATTTGATTGTCTATTTCAATAAATTCCTTTCCAAGCAACCATTGTACCAACGGGCCATATTATTGTAAACGTTATTTGAACAAGCAAATTTGTTTAATGTGCAGAACTCAATGCGATGGTAATTTGCAAATGGTAATTGCCCTTAGACAACAGTTTCGGAACTGGCTGTGGCTGGTCGGATATAGATATAGATGATGCTCATTGAGGTTTCGCATTATTGAAGATGAGTTGGCTAACTGATAAGGTTTCTCAAAACTCAGCACGGTCAAAGATGATGAGTCGGGGTGCAATTTTCTGATTGCTTCTTCATCACTTCCGATATTTTAAACCATTCGTTTCCCAAATGCTTTTCCAATATACCCGCGTTTGACCGGCACTACATAGAAAGAGCCAAACTCAATTTTGGAAGTAAGACGAACCAGCTATAAAATAATTGCTAGTTGCTTCTTGGCCTTGTTCTTGAAATCCAATCACTTTCATGGTGACGTGACGTATATGATTGTTCTTCTTTCCTCTCACTGTTGTTGGATCCCGTCATTGGAAACCTCAGGATCTTTGTCTTTCAATTTCTCCAACGGTTAATATAGGATCGGACTTGGAACTCAGTGTTTTTGCTAAGGAAGAAAAATGGAAGCGTTCAGCAAAGATGAAGCCAATAACAATAAACAGAAGTATGATCGGATCTGCGCGCTAAAGGCTTTTGATGAATCAAAGGCAGGTGTCAAGGGCCTTGTCGATGCAGGGATTACAGAAGTACCTTGTATTTTTGTAAGTCGCCCAGAGAACCTGCGAAGTGCACCAGCATCGGATGGCAGCCACTTATGCATTCCCCTAATTGACCTCGAAGACGTTGTGAAAGATCCATCTCGGCACAAGGACATTGTAAATGAAGTTCGAAGTGCATCCAAAACATGGGGCTTCTTTCAGGTGGTGAATCACGGGATTCCCACCGCTGTCCTGGACGAGATGCTGGATGGAGTGCGCCGTTTCCATGAGCAAGACGCTGGAAAGAAGAGAAGTTTCTATTCACGTGATTTCACAAGAAGCGTCGCGTACCACAGCAATTTCGATCTATATAGAACAGAGGCTGCTAATTGGAGGGATACCCTCTTCTGTGTTATGGCACCAAATGCTCCCAAAGTAGAGGACTTGCCAGCAGCATGCCGGTAAGCGATTTCGCAGAATATTCAACCACAATCTCTTGTTATAAATTGTCCGAGCGTTTGCTTCTAACGGATTAGGAATTTATGATGAACTAACCCACTAAATTTTCGAACACCCAAGTGAGATAACGATGGAATTCTCAAAGCAAGTGATGAATTTGGGAATCACCTTGTTCGAGCTACTGTCGGAGGCGCTTGGGTTGAAGCCGAACCATCTGAAGGACATGGACTGCGCTGAGGGACTCGTCCTTCTGAGCCAGTACTACCCCAAATGCCCACAACCAGAGCTCACTTTGGGAGCCAGCAAGCATGCCGACAGCGACTTCCTCACGGTGCTCCTGCAGGACCATGTTGGAGGCCTCCAAGTTCTTCACCAGAATCAGTGGATCGATGTGAGCCCTGTGCCCGGAGCGCTGGTGGTAAACATCGGGGATCTGCTTCAGGCAAGTCTCACTTAACATACTTTCTCAACCTACCAGAGCGTTGGACTCAACTGGATATCCCTACTTGGGCAAGCGCTTTCCTTCGTTACAGGAAGAGCAGCCAAAACAATTCACATTTTTCTTTTGTTTAGGGACTTCACACTTACTATACTCTTTCACAATGCTCATAGAAGAGTTTTTGCCTCACTCTTTTCTTGATACGAATGGGAGAGGTTCTTGCCTATATATACTAGTGCCAAGCCGGTGGAGGAAGTCTCCACACTCTTCTTTTCGCAACTTGTAACTTTCCCACTGCCTTGAGTCGGCAATTTTTCTGGAGAGAATGGCTTCTAGAAAATGAGTACGGAGAGAATTGCCGGTGCTTCTCAACATGGGGACCCTGTTAGGCACATCAATGAATCAAAGAAAGCATATTACGCCTGACTTCTTTTTATAGCAGTTTGAGTGTTCACTTCTAATCACCAACAGAGCATTCTTTCCAGCTTATCTCAAATGATATCGTCAAGAGCTCCGAGCACAGAGTTTTGGTGAACCATACGGGACCGAGAGCATCTGTGGCGTGCTTCTTTTACACGGCAATGCCGCCATCTCCAAGACTGTACGGACCCATCAAGGAGCTGCTTTCTGAGGGCGATCCGCCGAAGTACAGAGAAACCACCATTATGGAGTATGTTTCCCACTACAGCGCGAAAGGACTCGATGGGACTTCAGCTCTGCAGCAGTTCAAGCTGTGAGCTTGGCAATGGCAGACAATCGGAGCTACGAATTGGAAAGGGAAGGCTTCCATTAGCATCGACCCTAGCTTAACAAGAGTCTGCTGGCTAGTATAATGCTTTTGGAATATGTTGTCGCTTTGATGTGAAAAATTAGTTCATAAATTGAATCCGCAATGTGATCAAGTCACTTGATACAAGTACTTTATGAGATTTCACTCAACATGTTCGAACCTTCAGCTCATAGAGCTTCGTTGTCAAATCCGTCTCAACCGATTATCATGTGTATCTCATGTGGTTTTTTTATTTTATTTTTTATAACAGAGATGTTTAGACCAACTTGCGCGCCCTTCGATTATTTCTCGAGAGAGACTAGCACAGCAATCCACCGCCATGCCCCCCACTTAAATCACAGGCGCTTTCTTAGGGAGTCGAATTTAAGACCTCAACAAAGTTCTAGTTCATTCTAACCAGTTGGGCTATTCATGGGTGGATTGTATCTCATGTGGTTGAGACCCACTTAATTAATGATTGATATATTGCTGGTCTATGTTGTCCATTAACCAAGTGATAATTTTTTACATGGATAAGCATTCGTCAAAATGACCAAAGCCTCAAGGTATTTAATAAATTTGGCACATTTCAAAACATTATGTTACCTGAGTCGCGACAAAGCAATTATATTTGATGTGTAAATCAAAAGCAGTTTCTTGCTGCAAGTCCCAAAATCGAGGACGATTGCCAAATAAGTCCTAAACATTTTGCTACTTTGCCAATTCAGTTCTAAACCATTTTTTATGCCAAATAAGTCCTAAACCTTTTGCAACTTTGCCAGTTAAGTCCTTCCGGTGGATTTTGGCCGGAAAATGCCTACGTGGCAATGATGTGGCGTGTCGGACCTCGCTGGCGATGACGTGGTAATAACCGGACCCAAATTTTTGTTCCTTGTTTTTCTAAAAAAAAAAAAACTTACTTGGCCGAACCGGCCGGCGAGGGAGCTCCTCCCTCGCTGCAGTCTGGGCAGCGAGGGTTCACTCCCTCGCTGTAGTCTGGGCAGTAAGGGAGGAGCTCCCTCGCTGGCCGCGGGCGAGGCCGGCCTCCCCCGCCCTTGCCGGCGGCTGGCAAGGGACCTACCTCGCAGATCTGTAGCGAGGGAGCTCCTCCCTCACCCGCGGCCGGCGAGGGCCGGCTCGGCCGCCAAAGCTTGCCGACCAAGTTAATTTTTTTTTTGGAAGAACAAGAAAAAAAAAGAAAATTTTTTTTGGGTCAAGTCATCGCCACGTCGTCGCCCACGAGGTCCGGCGCGCCACATCATCGCCACGTAGGCATTTTCAGTCCAAAATCCACTGGAAAGACTTAAACGGCAAAGTTGCAAAAGGTTTAGGACTTATTTGGCATAAAAAAAGGTTTAGGACTGAATCGGCAAAGTAACAAAAAGTTTAGGACTTATTTGACAATTGTCTCCCCAAAATCGAATTTGGAGCCGGCTTGATCGTTTCAACTTGAATAAAAGCAAAGGGTGTTTTTTTTTTTCAAATGTTTTCCAGCTAAAATCGAAAGCGTTACTTATGTTTCAGAAAATCATTCAAAATGACATGGATTCACATATCGACATTTCAAGCGTTTATAAGACCAATGTTAATATTTGAAGCACTGACCTACTGATGTCAACATATTAGCGATGCCCTTATCTATGAACCGATGATATCTCTATTTGCTGATAGATTGAATAACAAGAGTTTTATCTTTGAACTTTTACTAGAGTAGGAGAAAATAACTTAAGGTTTTCTTGTTATTCAATTGAGCCATTTGTCTCTTTGTTGAACAAACAAGAAGCTCACCAAGATTACCATTTTCATTATCTGATTCTCGATGTTCTCATCTATTAGAGAAAATATATTGTAATATTCAGGGATTGAACCCATGTGTTATTTGTTAATGATTTCTCATGATACCTTTGGTTGTATCCATTGAAGTGAAAGTTAAATTTCTTTGAGATTTTTCTATTTTTCAGAAACTAGTTGAATATTGGTGAACCCGGTGGGGCCGAGAATCTCGGTGGCATACTTTTTCAGCACAAGCTTCCAGCCATCGTCAAAGCTTTTTGGGCCGATTAGGGAATTGCTGTCAGAGGACAATCCTCTAATCTACAGAGAGACCACAGTTGCGGACTATCTTGCCTACTTCAAGGAACATGGTCTTGATGGAACTTCCCCTCTGAGACACTTCAAGCTGTGAAACTCTTATATTTGTTTCTGAGGAAGAGATGGCAGAATCCTTCTTGAACAATTAATATTGTCGCTACGAATTATACAATTACGATTTGCTTGCAGTGCATTAGCCATGTTACGTTGGCATATTATTTGATTGTCTATTTCAACAAGATTCCTTTCCAAACAACCATTGTACCAACTGACCGTATTCCTGTAAACGTTATTTGAACAAGCAAATTCGTTTAATGTGCAGAACTCAATGCGATGGTAATTTTCAAAAGGTAATTGCCCTTAGACAACAGTTTCACAACTGGCTGTGGCCGGCCGGATATAGATATTGATGATGCTCATTGAGGTTTCGCATTATTGAAGACTAGTTGGCTAACTGATAAGGTTTCTCATAACTTGCGCGGTCAAAGATGATGAGCCCGGGTGCAGCTTCTGATTGCTTCTTCATTACTTCCGATATTTTAAAGCATTCGCTTCCCAGATGCTTTTCCAATATACCGGCGTTTGACCGGCACTACATAGAAAGAGCCAAAGTCAAATCTTGAAAGTCAGACGAACTTGCCATACAATAATTGCCTGCTGCTTCTTGGCCTGGTTATTGAAATCCAATCACTTTCACGGTGACGTAACGTATATGATTGTTTTTCTTTCCTCTCACTGTTCTTGGATTACGTCATTGGATACCATGGGACCTTTTTCTTTCAATTTCTCCAACTGTTAATATAGGATCAGACTTGGAACTCAGTGATTTGCTTAGACCCGATTTGGTTCAGTATTTGAAAGCTACTTTGAGGGTGTAAATGACTTTGACCAAATGCTGGACCATTTAGTTCAGCATTTGGTCAACTTTTTGGATATACAATTACATCTCCAATACCCTTTAAAGGCCTTTAGGCCAATGCACCTCTAGAGATACATCTGAAACTTGTATTTTTGGAATGCAAGTTTATAAATAAATATATTTATAAAAATTATGTAAATTATAAACATATAATTTATGAAACTTGCATTATGAAAATATTCATATATTTTATAAATATATATTAATACTTAAAATTAAAATTAAATATATTTTATAAATATATATTTTAGAGTAATGTTTCCTTTCATAAATTTTCATAAATTTTTCTTTTAATATTAATTTTTAATTTGTAAATTACATTACTCTAAACGTGTAAATAAATATATTTATAAAAATTATGTAAATTATAAATATATAATTTATGAAACTTGCATTATGAAAGTATTAATATATTTTATAAATATATATTAATATTTAAAATTAATATTAAATATATTTCATAAATATTTTTTATAAATATATATTTTAGAGTAATGTTTCCCTTCATAAATTTTCATAATTTGTTTCCTTTAATATTAATTTTTAATTTATAAATTACATTACTCTAAACATGTAAATAAATATATTTATGTCATTATTTTTTTCAATTTCAAAAAATTAAAGTTAAGAAATTTAAAATTTGGGTTAAATCAAACAACTTTCCAAATATATTTTTACCAAGCAACATTTCCTCAAAGTTACATTTTGATGCACTTTTCAATTGTAATTTACCAAACAACATTGATGCACTTTTCAATTGTAATTTACCAAACAACATTTGCGTTTCACCAAACCTCTTCAGGCTAAAGGCATTTGCATTTTCTCAATAGCTTTCCCGAAATGTTGAACCAAACGCACCCTAGGAAGAAAATGGAAGCGTTCTCAAGATTATAATTTTTTGGGCGGTGGGGTTGGATGGCAACCGTGTAAAACGAAAGGTGTCTATGCAAATCAATGGTAATATTTGCATAAATATCATACCAAGATTTTAGAACAAGATGATTTTCACAATATCGTGATAAATTAAATTCGTACATTAATCCATGATTATTTCCTTGTGAATAAATTGATTGAAGGTAAAAACCTTGTAGAGAAATAGGTTTCTCTCCACCCTTGGGCGTTCTGACGTTCACGATGGAGACGAAATTGTCTTCCTTTTTGGGTTGAGAGAAGACCGGTCTCTAATCATGCTCTTTTATAGTCACACCATCCATAAGGGTGCACATTAATTAACGTACATCTCTATCAAGATTATCAAGATGCACGTCATTAATTAGAGTACATCTTTATCATCATGTGGATGTATGTTATTAATTAGAGTTGATCTTTATCATTAATTATAGTTCATTGCTATCAGGAACTCTCTCATTAATTAGAGTATATCTCTTTGTTGACCACTAGGAAATTAGCACATAATAATTGTTAAACTTAAACCGCATATGAGCCATTAATCACGTGGGCCACAATAATGTCTAACAGATCGATGATCTTTTGTGGTGGCTTTATACTCTTCTTCTTCTTCTCAGAATGGAACACGTACCTCAAATGCAAACACTGCTCACCTACTCTCTCTCTCTCTCTCTTCTCCATGGGCTGGGGCATCGACATTCCAAAGGATGATGCGTCTTTTCTCCTGAAACGGACGCGATAAGGCTCGGAAGGGAGATGAACCATAGAAAGAACTGCGCCACGCAATAATCTTCCCATGCACGTCGCTGTAAAGTTTAGCCGTGGGTTTTGAATTTCCCGGACGGCTTCGCACGCTGGCATCGAAGAAGCTAATGTAAATTTGAAACTCGATGAAAAGTTTAATTTCCATGATGAACAATATGTAATGCATTTTATGATATTTATGCTGCCTAATATATATAGTTGGAGAAAGGTTTGGGTGCTATTAATGACAGCTATATTAAGGATGTTTTGTAAAAAATAAATGATTTATAAAATATTTTCTTAAAACTGATAAGTATCGCTTACAAAAAGCAAAATATATGAAAAGTAAATTCATTGGCCGCAAAAATATAATTTATCACTGATAATGAACTTTTTAAAAATAAAAATAATTATTTATATATTTAATAATTGTTAAATAATTTATTTTTTCATTTTCGCGAAACAAATAAGATTGTCACCAGACGTGGCAGCCATCTGCTGCGGCTTGCAATGGCGGGACCCACTTGATCTAAGGTTGTGTTTTTCTGGTGCCCGAGAGCCCTGACACGTGGAACTGAAGAGACATCCTTTTTCTGACCACGCGGCGCCACCCGTCTTCGGCACAACAAGCCTTCCTGTGGCTGATGACACAAGCTCGTGATTCTTCCGAAATCCCTTCTTCTGGTTACAAATCGGTTGATTCTCCTAATCTTCGACAAAGGCTTTCCCTCCACAAATGTTAGGATCATGTTTTTTCTCATGTCGAACATCAACGGCCGACATCTCTTGTTGCAGTTTCATAATGTTTTTAAATAACCTCAACGCTAAAAGCATTAGTGCGATGATTATCGACAGAAATAATCAATAAATTCGTATCTAACAATTAAAACGAAATTTTGTTCCGTGAAAGCAACAAGAACCATGCGACAATAGGATTTTTCGCAACTTATGTTGTCTATTAAGATCCGATGGTAATCAACACAAAATTAGAATTTTCTTTTTAAGTTGAGTTTTGGTAATTGGATAATCTCTGATAAAAATTGTGTTGATGTGATTAGGGAAAATTTATGGTATTATTAGCCGTGGCTGTTTTAGTTTTCCTTCTAAGTCGGTCAACATCCTATAGAGACTTCTTGTTTGGATATTTCTAGGATGTGCTCAGATTTATCCACTTATCTATAAGATAGCCGTTGTTCATTTTGAAAGACGTGCCAAATGGAAGTTTCCCACGTCACCTCACATGCGAACTAAAATTAGGAAAGAAAATGTAAAGTTAGAACTTAATTGAAATAGGAGAGTTACATGGATGATATTTACACCCATATATTCTCTTAAATTTCTTAACTACATCGATTGAACAAACTTACTGATAAAATTAAAATTCGCCTACGGGCGTACACGTAACTAATGACGTCATTATTAGCAAGATGGGCTCGGATTGTTTTAGAAGATGAAACCCACGGTCGAGACACCGCCTAGTTCCTCGACCCAAGGGAGATCCACAGTCAGCTTGCCATCCTCCAATGACCAGCCGAATGCGGCCTCACCGCCGTTCACGGTGCACTTCTTGGGAGCCTTGCTCGAGTAGGCCAAGAACACACCCCCACCCTTAACCTTGACGTTAACTCCAAAATCAGAATACTCCAGGTCTTGAATTGTGCCACCACAGTTGAACATGTTGGTGAGTCCGATAGGTGCAAATTTGGTGCTACTAGGTCCGAGGTGCAAGATGGGCACAAAGCTGAAGATCTCGAAGCAAGATGGCTGGATGGTGATGCTGATCGGGTCGGAGCTCAGGGCGGTCAGGATGAGCTGATCGGCTTGGCCGAGATAGACCGCGAACTCGAAGGCCGTGACCGTTTGGGTCGATCCCTTGGTCTGGTCCCATTCGATGTCCGTGGCGTGGACGGATCCAAACATCGGCTTGTAGCACTCAGAGTGCCCTTTGATCCTCTGCTCCTTGGGGTCCCAACCGGCGCCTTGGCAATTGAATGCCCCGATCACACCACCATACTACAATAGAAAGCAAGCATAAATGTTGTTTATGGGATGTGACAAATAACTTAGTCTCAAATGAAACAATCACAAACAAAAATCATTGTAAAAAGTGGTAAGATGGCACACATTTAGTTTGTTAGCAAACTTAACCTTGTTGAAGTTCCAAATCTTCAAGATGGTCTTGCCGTCAAAGAGGGGGTTCTTGAAAAGGCAGTCCCTAGTGGGCAAGGCAAAGTGCTGGCACTTCGGAATGGTCCCATCCGGGAACACAAGCTTCTTGATGAGCCTAAAGTCGTGGCCGCCCACCGAGTCGCTCACGTAGACCGGCCCGCCGCAGATGGCCCGCGACCCCGCGTGGAACTTGGCGCACAGGTGGTCCGACTGGAACATGTCCCAATCGGGCTGGATGATCTGCCCCATCCACATGCTGTTGTAGGCGCAGTGGATCATGTGCACGCCCTGTAGCCAGTACACCCCCATCGGGTCGCCGTTCGGGTCTTGGAACCAAAAATCATCGCCTGCCGAGCGTCGATCAACCAAACTTGTTAGGGAATTCAAACAACAGCATAGTTTTGTTTTGACAATTTAGTGCGCATTTTGGTCCTTTTTTCCCGCTTACCTACTCTTCCCATGGAGATTTGTCGGGTCCCGAGGAAGAAGAAGTCGTTGCATTGTTGCATGCTCGAGATGAGCCCGCTTCCCTTGAAGTTCTTGGCGAGCGAATTGCTTAGGCCCTTATAATAGGCCTTTGCGAGCTCTACCCTACCTCCGTAATCCTCACTCACGTACTCAAGAGCCTGCATGTTGGCAGCAGTTGATGAGTAAATTACCAAAGATAGAAAACAACTCGAACATGTTCATAGGATGTTAATGTGCTTCGATATTGAGATTGATTGTCCCGAAACACGGGGCCTTTAAATGTGAATGAAGAGCAGCAAGTTAATGCACGAAGGATACAAAGGGAAAGCTCTTACATGGATGACGTCCACCTTGACTCCGGTGATGCCGACGTTGGCAAGGTAGGCGTGCATGGAGTCGTAGAAGTCTTCAACTTGGCTCGGATCCACGAGACCGATCCCGCCCTCGACAATCTTTACCACGGCTAGGTCAGTCATGGTACCGGCGAGCCCCGGGGAGAGCTTGGTGGGGACGACCTTCGACTTCAGATGGGTGGAATCCGGCCGAACCCCGCCCCAAGCACCGCATAGCGCATGCCACACGTATATGTCGTCCAGGCCCGAGAACTTCTTCCTCAAGTCCCTCGTGAAGGCCTTGAGCCCGTAGTTCTCTCTCTTGCATGCATATTTCTCGCACCCTCCCGCGCTATAATCTTCTTCGTTTCCATCCACTCCGAACAATTCATCGAGCTCTTTCTCGAGCTTCTCGATCCTCGACTTGAACCTAGCCAGGTCTTCGGCCTTAGACCGGACCGCCTTGTCTAGGTCCTTCTCAGCTTCCTCGACCTCGATGGCCTTGGCGATCAGCATCCTAGGCTTCTTCGGGTCGAAGGAGGGTGCGCTGGGCCCGAGCATAGACCCGGCCCGGTACTTCCTGAACCTCTCGCACTCCTCCAGCCTGTGGAGCCTTGCAGTCATCTGGGTCCCGCCGAGGACTAGGTTCTTGGCATCCTCGTTCGAGTCCTGTCCGTCGAGGCTAATGCTTTGCCAACCATCGTCTATTATAAGGAACCTTAGAGACACGCCTCCTTCCATGAAGTCCTGGACCCCATGCCAAACTCCAGTCGGCTCCACGGTGAGGTAAAAGGCATCCCACGTGCACCACCCGAATTTGTCCACGAGCTGCGGGGTGATTTTCTCCTCCAGCAGCTTGAAGGTGTTGAGGTGCACCCTGATGGCACTGAAGGCCTCTTTCATCACGTTATACGGGTTGTCAGACACGTGGACATATGCGATGGCCTCGAAGGACGAGGCGGTTGCTCTTGTGGACCCGCTCTCCACGCAAACCGTGAAGTGCCCGTCCCGCCCAGGGTGAAGGGCCGACCGGAAGGCCCCCTCGATGATCGGGACAATCAGGACGTAGGACGAAGTCTCTGGGAAGTTGAGGAGGATCCACTGGGTCTCCATCTGGAGGTCCGATCCGGATGACCCTACCCACATGGTCGACCACCATGTCTTGAAGCGGAATATGCTGAGGAACTCCCGGTCGGAGAACTTGCCGAGGGAGTTCTCGAGTCGATCGGAGGGCTTGTCCTGCGCGAACCCAAGGAAGCAGCCATGGTTGGCGGTGGAGTCCACACGCAAGAGCAGGGGGAGGGGCGCGTCAGAGGAGTGGTGCATGGAGGAGAAGTAGGTCAACGAGACGTTGCTAGGGACTTCCGTGAGGACAGGGACTCCTTTGACCGAGAGCTTGCCTTGGGAGAGGTCGAAGTGGTTATGTTGGGCGTTGGTCCGGAGGACATTGGAGAGTGGCTTGGATGGGTCGTTTGGTGGTGCCATTATCAGAAGACAATGATGACGGGACAGAATTCAACGAAAGGAACGAACTAAACAAAGCTTTTTTAGAAGAGAGATGCGGGACAGGCAAAATGTCAAGAGTTCACGTGAATCTACAAAAGAAGCGAAAGGATATTGGCATATATCATAGAGGGGGTCACTAATGATGCAAGCTCTCTAGGAAATTTTTGTCAAGTTCGAGTAAAGAATGGCCTGATCTTCTACAAATTTATAGAGGAATTCTAATCAAATTGCAAATATAGCAAGGAGATTAGGGAGATCCAACAGAGGCAAGAGGATGAGAAATTGGCAACTGCGAGGAGATTAAAGATCTCGTGGATTTCATTTTCCTTAAAAGAAAATAAGGGTGTGCATGACAACAGTTCTATCCAGAAATCTAATTCTTGATACAATTAGATTTTTCTGATTCTGTTCCATAATGAATTTCTGAAGAAAGAAATGCGTTTAATATGGTTAAAGAATTTATATTTCAGAATGAGAAATCTATTTGATATGGTAAAAAAATTATGTTTCTATTTTTTATTCTATTTCTGTTTCATTGAAAGAAATTTTTTAATTTTTTAGATTGTAAGGTATTCATTCCATTAAAAATCAAATACTTATTATTTAGCCCAAAAAATTGACAATTTTTGTTTTCACATTTTCTATTGCAAGAGATTTCTAATGTTTTAAGCTTAATTTGAAGAAGTGCGAGCAAGACTATTTTTATTTCATTTGCAAGGTTCTTGACTTGTAAACATGGCGATATTTGTTGAAGACATTCTTTCCAAGCCTTGACTCAAAGAGTCTCCTTTGTTTAGCCGTTGACCAAACCTAAATTACGATCCTATTAAAAGACCCCTTAGATTGGTAAGGTCGTACCACTTGCGAGAGTACTTAGATCTTTGTCGATATGATGATGGTGAGATCGAGTGATACAATTATTCCAGCATTAATGGCCGGGACAAAAGCCTTCCAATGAGAGCGAACGAAAGTTCTTTCTAATCGCATCTCATTTGTCATTCTTAAAAACTTCACTCAATTGAGTTGAACTCATCTTTCTTAATTATTTACCTCAGAGGAAACTTGATGATGCAAAAATCAATGTGCATAATTTTGAACTTTGAATTTTTTCGATCTTTTCGATGACAGAATGCATATCTCTCTTGATGGGCAATATTTCTTCTGAAAGTTAGAGGGTTTATGATAATCAAGTTGTTTTCTAAGACCTCCAGAATTCTCCGAATATTCTTGAGCTTTCTTCTTGCAGGAAATCGATTTTGTGTGGAACCTGAAGTTTTTATACTTACTTAGCGTGCTTTCATAACCCAAGTCACATTTCATGGACATGGCGTGCTTTTGTAGCCCAAGTCTCATTTTATTGACACGGTATACTTTCGTAGCCTGTAGTCACTTTTTATCCACTTGGCGTGCTTTCATAGCCCAAGTCATATTTCATTGACACGGTATGCTTCCGTAGCTCGTAGTCGCTCTTTACTAACTTGGCGTGCTTTTGTAACCCAAGTCACATTTTATTGACACGGCGTGCTTTCGTAACCCGTAATCACTTGTCATCGGTTTGACGTGCTTTAGTAGCCCAAGTCTCATTTCATTGACACGGCGTGCTTTCGTAGCCCGTAGTCACTTTTCATCAACTTGGCATGCATTCGTAGCCCAAATCTCATTTCATTGACACGGCGTGCTTTTGTAACCCGTAGTCACTTGTCATTGACTTGATGTGTTCTCGTAGCTCAAGTCTCATTCTGTCGACATGACCTTCAGGTAAGGAGCCTCAGGTAAGTATCATTGTTCAAGAACCGAGAGTCTGTGACAAAGATTTAGATATCTCGTTTTTTTAAAACTTCAGGACATCTCAATATGGATTTGGATGTCTCAAGTCGTTAAACATTTCTGGATATGGATGTTTTTCGACCTTTTTCTCAATATACTTTAGTCTGGATCTAAGTATTTCGAGTTTTCAAAATAGTCATCTCAATTTGACATTTGCATTTGTCTATTAGTAAAGTTATTCATGATATCTCAGTATGGATCTGGATGCCTCCAACATATCATTAAACATTTTATTATGGATATGAGTGTTTTTCGATCCTTTCAAATTTTTGCTCAAGACATTTCAATTTGGATCTCGTCGAACATTTCATTCTGGACATGAATGTTCTTCGCCCCTTTTGCTTAAGACATCTCAGTCTGGACCTGGATGTCTCAAGTCAAATCGTTAAACATTTAATTTTGGATATGAATGTTTTTCGACTTCTCATTATACCTCAATCTGGATCTAGGTATTTCGATCAATCTTGACCAAATTGTCGTTTCAGTCTGACATATGAGCGTCAATTGGTTAATTTTCAACTCTTGATATCTCAGTCTGAATCTGGGTATTTTGAATCCACATCTATGAGGCATCTCATTCTGGATATGAGTTGTTTCTCATTTATTTCTCATCTTCTCAGTCTGGATCTGAGTATTTCGAGTTTTTCTTGATAGCCATCTCAGTCTGACATATGAGCGTCTATCCATGACATCTTAGTTTGGATCTATATGTCTTTGTCTTTCATTCAATATTTCATTCTGGATGAGAATGACTATTTGCTAACTGAAAGATCTAGTGCGATCACCTAGAGAGAAGTGAATAAGTGATTTTGAAATATTTTGCAAAAGTAACAAATTCACAGCGTGTGAAGTGTGATATACGAGTGATATACTAAGAACTATAAGCACAAACAGAGAGTTAAAAGAGTAGAGCATAATACAAAAGAATTATAGTGATTCAGCTTAGCTCAAGCCTACGTCTACTCTCTCGGGCTGACAGCCTAACGGCTGGATTCCACTATGAATCAAAAGAGTTATAGATCAGTTCTAAGACTTCATAGAATCTACTACTCTCACTTGTGTAACACTCTTTTGTTTACAAAGTAAATGCACAATAAATGAGCATCTCTAAACTCTGGAATTAAACTCTCGTCAGCGTCTCATCTATTGAACAACTTGAAATATCTCCCTTAAATACTCCTTCATGCCAATACGACCGTTGGCACTTTCCAAAGGAATTCTTCCAATCAACCCGTTGGATAGAATCAGGAATATATCAAGCAATCTTTAGATAGTATTAAAAGTCCGTCAATCCTAGTCGCCCATACAATAAGGATCTTGATTTCCATAAGCGAATACTTGCCACATTTACCCGATCTTCAGAGAATCCAATATGCCAATAATAAACTTCATATTCTTGAGAATAATCAAACTTGTTGATCTACATATATGCTGTCTCAAATCCACGAGTATCAGAATCGTAAGAATATCCTCTTACTCAAACAATCGTCATAATTTCGACTTTCCAGATTTTACCAAATCTGTCTTCTAGACGATATATGTCTGATACCTTCAAATCTTAAAGACATGACTATCTTCAAATGTTAAAAATCTGAATACCTTCAGATAGACAAGTCTGACATCTTTTCAGATGATAAAGATCTGGCCACTTCCAGATCATACAAGATCTGACAACTCTCCAGATAATAAAGATATGGCCATGACTAAACACTTCACTCCAAGTCAAATCACTGAGTTTTGTCCTTTTGTCATCTTCAAAATCATCGATAGATCTTCCTCTAACAATCTCCCCCTTTTTGATGATGACAAAACGATCCTACAGATTTTGGAAATATTTTCTGCAATACAAAATGATAGATAAAAACAATATCTCATAAGCAGATATAAAACATTATCCTCTATGTATAATTTGCATTCACAAGACAAGGTTAGTCTTGACAGTTTATAAAACTTTAGAGAAATGAATAATATCCCTATATGTCCCTATCACTCAAATAGATAATAAAAACGATTTTGCAAACAATGCAACCAATCAGCATCACAAATCATCCATTCATTCATTCATCTAATCAAGCAATTATCCATCCAGTCAACCATATCAAAATTATCCAAAAAGTCAAGTCAAAGACAAAATTTGCACTTTTCTCCCCCTTTTTGTCATAATAAAATAAGTTTAAGAGGGAGGTGGAACTCGAACAAAGTGAACATTGTCCAATGACTACACTGTCTACTCCAGCTTCTTGATTGTCTCAGTCCACTGATCAACATCTACTTTCTTGTTAATTTGCTGAGAAAATTCTTGAACAATGGAGTAGAGAGCTTGAATCTGTAGATTGATGTGATTCCGATATTCCTATAATGTAAGCTTCAAATCAGATTGACGAGACTTTAATACAATAATAAGTTCAAGTAATTGTTTGAACTTGTCAAAATGATTTGGTTGTGTTAGGGCTTTAGCATAAATAGTTTGAGAGATATGATAAAAGGATGGAGCATTGGCTTGTTGATAAGTAGGAAAGAAAGTACCAACTCCCTCTGTCTTTGTGCTATCCAAGTTGCTTTGATCAGTCCAATTTCTAAAGGCAGACCTTTCAGCTTCAACTGGATTCTTGGCTGAGTGATGTGGGGATAGAGTAATGATCGATTTTCCATGACGCGACATATATTTAGCAATAGTGAGAGTATCATCATCATCATCAAAATTGTCATTAGGAAGGATTAAGGGATTCCTCGTCGGAATTGATGCAAACACAACTGTTTTTCCTTTATCCAAGTGCTTTTCGGATGTAGTTGATATTGATAGAATTTCGGGCCTACTCAATTGAGGAGCATCAACAAACGTCACCTTCTTCTCAGCAGAACTTGAAGTCTTCCTTGACATAGATATATTGGTAGTTGCAAATAAAATCTTAGTTTGATCAAGCAAAAAGTTGAAAACTTTTTGGAAGATTGAAAAGGAGAGGAGAAAATGAACTGTTAGGGTTTCAGATGAAAGAAAAACTTTTAAGCGAAGAGGCAGAATCTCAATCGGTTTAAGGAGTAAGAGAGTGCCTCTCAAAATTCAAAAGAAAGACTGTATTTTTGGAAAATAAAATTTTCAAAACAATGATTCAACAATCAAAGGATGCAAATATCCCGCAACGACTCAAAGAGGCAAGTAAATATGCACTATGTAACGATCATACCTTAACATACTAACAATAAAGATACATATTACCTTATAACCGAATGGTGGATATCATAGTTGATATTGTGTCAAGACTTGGACCGTCTGAGATGTTTGTAAGATCTGAAGTATCGTAAGATCTGAACCTCTATAACTTTTGAACCATGATATGGATTGAAGCTTAATCATCATGAGATAAGATATTTAGCTGCTTTGAATGAATTTGAAAGAATTCTTATCCAATGCATTTCTAAAGATATTTGCAAGCTGATTCTTAGAATCAATGAAGGTGACTCCTACATCCTTTTTCTCCACATGTTCCCATATAAAATGATGTCGAATTTCAATGTGCTTTGCTCTAGAGTACAACATAGGATTCTTAGTTAAATCCATAGCACTAGTGCTATGACACCTGATTTCAATGCATGACATTGGAATTTTGAAGTCACGTAGTTGTTACTTCATCCATAAGATCTGTGAATAGCAACTTCCAAGAGCAACGTATTTTGACTCTGCTGTTGAAAGAGAAACAGTGTGTTGCTTTCTTGATAGCCATGATATAAGCCTTTCTCCAAGCAACTAACAAGTACCTGAAGTACTTTTTCTGTTTAGCTTACAGCCTGCTAAAATCAGCATCTAAATATCCAAGCAATGTGAAATCTTCATCTTTTGGATACCATAATTCAAACTTTGATGTTGTTGCTACATATTTTATAATTCTCTTAACAGCATTGAGATGTGACTCCTTTGGATTGGATTGATATCTAGCACATAGACACACACTAAACAAAATGTCAGGTCTAGATGCTATTAGATATAAAAGAGATCCGATCATGCTCCTGTAAAGTCTCTGATCAACTTGTTTTCCATTGATGTCTTCATTAAGTTTCAAAGTACTTGACATGGGAGCCTCTTTCTTCTTGTAGTTTTCCAGGCCAAATTTTGACACAGTCTCCTTGGCATACTTTTCTTGGTGAATGAAGATTCCTTCCTCTGATTTTTTGACTTGCAAGCTCAGGAAGAATGGCAATTCTCCCATAATACTCATTTCGAACTCATTCTGCATTGCTTTGGAAAAATTCTTGCAAAGTATTTCATTTGAGGAACCAAAGATATCATCAACATAAATTTGAACTAAGAGAAAATCTTTGCCCTTAGTTTTGACAAACAAGTTTATGTCTACTTTGCATTTCTCAAAACCATTCTCAAGTAAGAATTTACTTAACATTTCATACCAAGCTTTGGGAGCTTGTTTCAGACCATAAAGTGTCTTCTTTAGTTTATACACACGATCTAGCTTCTTCGGATCTTCAAAACCAGGAGGTTGCTTTACATACACCTCTTCTTGTATGAATCCATTTAGGAATGCACTCTTGACATCGATTTGGAATAACCTGAAATATTTGTAATAAGTAAAGGCAAGCAATAATCAAATAACTTCTAACCTTGCCACTGGTGCATAAGTTTCATCATAGTCAATTCCTTCTTGCTGAGGGTATCCTTTTGCAACCAGTCTGGCTTGTTTATGAAAACTTTGCCTTCCTCATCCAATTTATTTCTAAACACCTATTTGGCTCCAATGATAGGTTTTCCTCTTGGTTTTGAGACTAACTCCCAAACATCATTGATTGCAAATTGTCTAAGCTCATCTTACATAATCTCAATCCAACTTTCATCAAATAGAGCTTCATCTACACCTTTCAGTTCAACTTCAGAAACAAGTGCTACTACACTGGATTCTTCATGTCTCTGTGCTCTTGTTCGAACTCATTCATTAAGATCACCAATGATAAGTTCAATTGGATGACTGGACTTATGTTTCCAATTTGATCGAAGAATTCTCCTAGACTTAGATGATAGAGTTTCATATTCTAATTGTTGAGCTTCTCTAGGTGAGTTCATGGTTGAGAAGTCTTAAAAATGATTTGTAATATCAAGCTGTGGTTGAAGTGAATGTAATTGGGTATCTTCATGAATCTTGACATTCATCGACTCTTCGACAATTTGAATCATTTTTTAAAGACTCTGTAGGCTTTGCTTGTTATAGAGTATCCAAGAAAGATCCCTTCAGCTGACTTCATATCAAACTTACCAACATTGTCATTAGGATTTTTTAGTATAAAGCAATTGCAACCAAAAATACGAAAGTATGAAACAATAAGGTGTATTCTCCAAGATAGGCCTGAGATAAACTCTGTTGATGATGTAACAAGCTATAGATACAGCTTCAACCCATAATTGAGAAGGCATGTAACTATTTATCGGCAAAGTTCTAACCATTTCTTGCAATGACCTGTTCTTCCTTTTCACAACTCCATTTTGTTCAGGCGTATATAGAGATGAAAACACATATTGGATTCATGTATCATCACAAAACTTGGCAAGATCTTAATTCTCAAATTCTCTTCCATGATCAGTATGAATCCGTGAAATAGTATAACCTTTCTCATTTTGATCTTTCTTGGCAAAATTGGAGAAATAAGTGATAGCATCAGACTTACTTGCCAGGAAATAAACCCAAGTGAACCGAGAGTAATCGTCAACTATTACTAGTAAGTCTTGCCTCCAATACTCTGAGTTCGGTAGGTCCAAACAAGTCCATGTGAAGCAGTTGTAAAACATGGTTAGTTGATACTTGATTTATCAACTTATAAGAACTTCTAACCTGTTTTCCCAACACTTAGGATGCGCAAGAATTGCTCTTTTGAAATGCCAAACTAGGAAGGCTACGAGCAATCTTTTTGGAAGAGATCATGCCAATCTGCTTCATGTTAGCATGTCCAAGTCTTCTATGCCACAGATTTATCTCATCCTGAATAGATAACAGACACTGCGAGCTATTTGGATTTATATCAAGTAGATAGATATTTCTATGACGCTTACCCAAGAAGGATTGTGAAGTTTCTTTGCTAGAACCCTTGAAACTGAATTTTGTAACCAGCATCACATAGTTGACTAATATTGATAAGAGTATAGTCCAAATCTTTCACTAAAGAAATATCATTGATAGTTAGATTCCCAATTTGCATAGTTCCATATCTAACTATCTTTCCTTTGCCTTTTCTTTCAAAAGAAACTTTCCCTTCTTTTGTTTTGACTAACTCAACAAAGCAGTTTGAATCACCTGTCATATGCCTTGAACATCCACTGCCATATACCACTTTGTTTTGCTCGTGATGGTTAACAAGAAAAGTACTCACTTTTCTTTAGTACCCAGATTTTCTTAGGTCCTTTATAGTCAGTATAAGCAAAGTTTGACCAGATTTTATTCACTAATCTTTTTAACATAGAACAATCTCTTTCAAGATGTTCTGAGCTATTGCATTTGGAGTACTTCAAAGAACTTCTTCCAATAGATTTTGCAAAAATTCTTTGAAAGTGATTCTTGGAAACTACCTTTGAAGATACTCGTTCCAACCTTTCCTTTACTTTAGGAAAATCAGTAAAAAGAATAGTTTCAGGGGCCATACCCAAACCGGCTTTATTAAAGTAGGGTCTTTGAATTGAAAGAAGTTTATCAAGCTTTCAGAACAATTTGAAAACTTCTTGGAAAGATTTGAAAAATCTACTTTGAGACAGACAACTTGCTTCTCAAGAGAATTTGACTTCTCATTCTTAGCAGCTAGTTTTTCACTTAAACTTTCAAATTTTTCAAATCAAACGTTTTCCTTCTTTTGAAGTCTCAAGTTCTCCTTCTTAAACTCAGAAATTATTTTCAGAGAAAATCATCCATATACATAGATACTTTAACAAGAATCTGGAAGTTACTAACCTCATCATGTTGATCTGAATTTAAATCAGAACTAGCTTCTGAATCCGAATTTGATCGTGGCATCAAGTAAATGTTCCTAAATTCATCATCACTATCAGCATCACTCCAGGATTCTGTTTTGAGTGCTTTCTTGTGTTTTCATTTCTTTCATTGCCTCGTTTTAGTAAAGGACAATTGGGTTTGATATGTCCTTTCTGCTTACAGTTGTAACACGTTACATCATTGTTGAATTCTTTATTCCAAGACTGCCTATTCTGAAAGTTCTGTCTATACTGTATTTTCTGGAAATTTTGCTCTAGCTATCTCCTCTGTAAATTTTGAGAGTTAGAATTTCCTGAGTTGAATCTTCTTCATCTATTGTTCAATTTCTTGAACTTCTTCATTATAAGAGCCATCTCTTCATCATCCAAGGTCTCATTTGATCCTACATCATGAAATTCTTCATTAAATTTTAAGGCTATAGATTTCTTATCTTTCAAGTCTGATTGTTCATCAAGTCTTTCCATTTCATAAGATTGGAAAGTTCCAATCAGCTCATCAATAGAGAGAGGTTGAATCCTCTATGTTTCTTTAATAGTGATTTTCACTTGGTCCTATTCACTTGAAAGTCTACATAGTAACTTGTTGACTTTCATTGGTCTAGAAATAATTTGATCTTGATATGCGAGACCATTGTTGAACATGTCAGAGATGTTTTCTCCAGACTTCATTTTGAATGCTTTGTATTGACCAAGTAGAATGTTGATTATTGTTTCCTTGACTCGGTCTGTTCCTTCAAAGGTGATATTCAACCTTTCCTATATCTCCTTAGCTATTGCATAAGAAGAGATACGATTATATTCTGTAGGAGACAAAGCATAGTATATCCAAGTACAATATAATGAATAAAGCTTTAGCATCAATGTGTTGTCTTCTGATGAGTTCAGCTTGATTCATCTCTCCAGCTTCTATAGCATTTCTCTCTGAATTTGTTGTAGATTTGGCATTTACTCCTCTTTCAACAATATCCCATTCCAGTGGATCTTTTGATCTCATGAATGCTCTCATTTTATTTTTTTAGATGTTGTAGTTCTTTCCATCAAAGTAAGGCGCTTTGGCAAAGTTATGTCCTTCCATCACTCTTGGTACAAACACACTAGACATAGATCTTTAGCTTAAAAGTAAAACATTTAAAAAACAAGCACAAGGCTCTGGTACCAATTGAAAGATCTAGTGCGATCACCTAGAGGGGAGTGAATACGTGATTTTAAAATCTTTTGCGAAAGTAAGAAATTCACAGCGTGTGAAGCGTGATATACGAGTGATATACGAAGAACTATAAGTACAAATATAGAGTTAAGAGAGTAGAGAATAAGACACAAGAATTATAGTGGTTCAGCTTAGCTCAAGCCTACGTCTACTTTATCGGGCTGACAGCCTAACTGCTAGATTCCACTATGAATCAAAAGAGTTATAGATCAGTTCTAAGACTTCATAAAGTCTTCTGCTCTCACAGCAAGTATGCGTAACACTCTTTTATTTACAAAGTAAATGCATAATAAATGAGCATCTCTAAATTTTGGAATTAAGCTCTAGTCAGCATCTTGTCTATTGAACAACTTGAAATATCTCCCTTAAATACTCCTTCATACCAATACGACCGTTGGCACTTTCCAAAGGAATTCTTCCAATCAACCCGTTGGACAGAATCGGGAATATATTAAGCAATCTTCAGATAGTGTTAAAAGTCCGTCAATCCTAGTCGCCCATACAATCAGGATCTTGATTTCCATAAACGAATACTTGCCACATTTACCCGATCTTCAGAGAATCTAATATGCCAATAATAAACTTTAGATTCTTGAGAATAATCAAACTTGTTGATCCACATATATGCTGTCTCAAATCCACGAGTATCAGAATCGTAAGAATATCCTCTTACTCAAACAGTAGTCATAATTCCGAGTTTCCAGATTTTACCAAATCTGTCTTCCGGACGATACATGTCTGATACCTTCAGATCTTAAAGATCTGACTATCTTCAAATGTTAAAGATCAAATACCTTCAAACTATACAAGTTTGACATCTCTCCATATGATAAAAATCTGGCTACTTTCAGATCATACAAGATCCGCCAACTCTCCAGATGATAAAAATATGGCCACAACTAAACACTTGACTCCAAGTCAAATCACTGAGTTTTGTCCTTTTGTCATAGAGTTTTGTCATTTTCAAAATCATCGATAAATCTTCCTTTAACACTAACTTATCTAATGGTGTTAATTTGGTTAGTCAAATTGACATTTTGTTCTAGAAGGATCACATTTTTCCAAGGAATCTCGGATTGGATTTGAGTTGAATAAATCAAGATCAATCCCGCATCGACAGATAAGTAATTTCAAGTATGCTTCTGTTTCTCTTCATTTCCATTCATCATGTCATAGTTACATTTGAAAATGAGAGTGATCTTGACAAAAATATCACGCATAGCATTTACATAGTCAAAATTTAGGTATCATTTAGTCTTTGAATGTAATCTCTGTGAGCTCACGTTCAAAGAGCGGTAACTATTAACACCTAAATTTTTGTTTCAATTAGATTTACTTACATAAAAATTGGGATTTGTTTTAATTCCTAAAAAGCATATACGTTCGTTGCATCTTGCATTTTAGGAAAATCGTCGATGGATAATAGACTTTTTGGGGAAGGAAATATTGGGCAGATCTTGAGCGAAATCGATTTATTTTAAAACAAGAAATAAGATTAAGCTTATCATATTAGAAAGAGAACAAAATTCGGTCAAAGATTTGACCGAAGATTTGCTTACTTCCTCTTTAAAAAGAGCCCAGGGACATGCAGTGAAGCACAAGGGGGCTTTTTTCAGAAAAAACACGAGCGGAAAAATAGAAAGATTGTTGGGGGAACTTTTATTCGGCCAAAAGGAAGCACAGAGAAGAGATGAAAGAGAGTTGAAGAACATAGAAATCAAAGAGGGCATGAGGGAGAGGATCGGTGGAGAAAAAAGAAAAAAGAGAGAAAAACCAAAGGAAAAGTCAAAGCGTGAGGAAGTCTGAGAAGTGAAAAAGCAAAAAAAAAAAAAAGGAGCTTTCTTGGCTGAAAAAGAGGAATTGTGGGCTGGAGGATGGGTGCATGAAAAATCACAAAAAGATGAATCTGAAACAAAAGAGAGAAGGCACAGCGAAGACTCTCCTCATGGTTACGATCCCGCGCCTACATCAATTGATCTCCCAGCAACTCTTTCGTTGTGTTTTTGCCATTGCGTCACTTTCGTGGAGGAGCTTGAAGTCGTGTTTCCGTTAATTGTCCAGTGAGCATCTCGCCTTGTCACCGCGAGCCACCACAGCAAAGCTCCATCGTTGCAGCGGCTTTCCAATGTGGTGTAGCAAGAATAGATCACCATTCCTCTCGCTGAATCTCGTTGGTCCATCTCTTGTCGTCTTGCTTTTGTCGGCTTGACTTCCGACAAGGAGCCGGTGTTTCCCGTGCATGCTAAATCAGCCCACGTTGGGTTACATTTGTTCCTTCAAACCAAGGACCTATTGTTTGTCGAGTCTATCTCGAATCGACGCGCCCTTGTTGCAAACCAAGCCGATCCTCCATCGAGACCCCATGAAGCCTAGGATTTAAGCTCGGAAAGTTTGATACGTAAGATTAGATAAATACCTTACCCTAGTTTGATTTGAATATTTGATTGGGTAGGATTTATCATGTGTAACTAGATTTGTTTGAGTAATAGGCATTACCATTGGGGTTTATCTTCCAGTAGACAACCGCAATATCAATTTTTTATTCTGTCTATAAGGCTTTAGATGTAATAATTAATTGTGCGGGAATCCTTAAGATCCATTTATCGATCTTATTCGCGAAATTTTGATGGTGAACTTATATGCTATTTTCATGTCGCAATTAGTTTGATGATTGGCTTGATGTGTTTTTTTATTTTGTTTTTAATATCAAAAAGATTGCATGTCTAGATTAAGTTGCATGATTAGATTAGGTTGCATGATAACATTGCATATTAGTCTAGCTAAATATTTTTTCCAAATAAGAATAGGATTCAACGAAAGTTATTTCCTAGGTTTAGTTGGAATTTTTTTTTGCTTTAGATTGTTTAATTTTAAGCATTTTTAATTACGAATTTGATAAAAAAATTCTCACTTCATATAGTTTGTGCATTAGGTTTTACTCGTCGTTTAAATTAGGTGCATTAATCCTATGCCATGTCATTTAAAAATTGCATGTGTAGGTAATAAAAATTTCATATCACGTTAGAATAATACATTTAGAAATCTAGGGTCACGTAGGTTAGAATTCATGTTTCATTAGATTATTTAATTTCAAATTTTCATTAAATACCATGTCATTTAATTAATTTAGTTAAGTAGCATACCGCGAAGTCTAAACTAATTTAGAATTGTATTAAGATAGTTACATATAGGATTAATTTTTCATTACATGCATTGCATACACATAAAAAAACCCAAAACAATCTTCACTAGATCATCTATGTTTATTGCTTTGTTTCTTTAAGCATTTAAATAAACGTTTGCGCACCGGAGTGATCACCGTGCATGATAGGGAATAAAGTTGAAATCAATTTAAGCTGCCTGCAAAACATTTTCTGAAATAAAAGAAAAAGTCCTCAAGTCCCCAAATTCATGATCTCTAGTTTGTAGGAGTAAAGTACAACTCCCGGTGTTTTACATGGGTTTCTAATCGATCCACTGTAAATAGATTAGTGGCGACTCTGCTTGAAATTGATTTTGCATGTTTAAGAAGTGAAACCTAAATCGTGAATTGGTATGAGCTTGGGAGAGCTCGAGTTAAATTGAATTTAGCAATCCATTAGCCTAACCCTAGATGGTGCACCTTCGAAATGGTCGCGACAATAGTGCTAAGCCGGTGGAGGAAGTCTCCATACTCTTCGTTTTGCAACTTGTGAACTTGCCCACCTCCTTAAGTCGGCAATTTTTTTGGAGAGGATGAATTCTAGAAAATGAGTATGGAAAGGAAAGAACATTCTCATAAAGGGAGAGAGACAGAGACAGAGACAGAGATTGTCGGTGCTTCTCAACTTGGGGACCCTGTTAGGCACGTCAATGAATCAAAGACAGCATATTACGCTTGACCTCTTTTTATTGCAGTTTGAGTGTTCACTTCTAATCACCAACAGCGCATTCTTTCCAGCTTATCTCGAATGATATCTTCAAGAGCTCCGAGCACAGAGTTTTGGCGAACCATATGTCGTCAAGACTATATGTGACGTGCTTCTTTTACACGGCAATTCCGCCATCTCCAAGACTATACGGACCCATCAAGGAGCTGATTTCGGAGGGCAATCCGCCAAAATACAGAGAAACCACCATCATAGAGTATGTTTCCCACTATAGCGCGAAAGGACTCGACGGGACTTCAGCTCTGTAGCGGTTCAAGCTGTGAGCTTGGCAATGGCAGACAATCGGAGCTACGAATTGGAAAGGGCAGGCCTCCATTAGCATTGACCCTAGCGTAACAAGAGTCTGTTGGCTACTGGCTAGTATAATGCTTTTGGAATATGTTGTCGCTTTGATGTGAAAAATTAGTTCATAAATTGAATTTGCAATGTCATCAAGTCACTTGATACAATTATTTTATGAGACTTCACTCCACATATTCGAACATTCAGATCATAGAGCTTCGTTGTCAAATCCGTCTCAACCGATTATCATGTGTATCTCATGTGGTTGACACCTACTTAATTAATGATTGATATATAGCTGGTCTATGTTGTCCATTAACCAAGTGATAATTTTTTACATGGATAAGCATTCGTCAAAATGACCAAAGCCTTAAGGTATTTGATAAATTTGGCACATTTCGAAACTGGTTATGCTACCCGAGTCATGACAAAGCGGTTATACTTAGGGCGTGTTTAGTAATCATTCTCATCCCATAAAAAGTTTTTTTAATGAGTTTTTTTTTAGAAATGATTCTTGGATGAGTTTTTGGGAAGAGAAACGTGTGTGGTAATTGAACAAAATTTCTGTCTTTGGAATAGAAAAAGAACATAAATCCGTTTGGTAATTGCACAAAATTTCTCATCCCAATACTAGAAAAACAAAAGAAATGCGGGTGGCAACTGGCAACTGGCGGCGTCGGCGGCGACGACCTACGATGGCGGCGATCGGCAAACCAGCGGTGGCGGCGATTGGCAGCCAGTGGCGGGGGACTAGTGGCCTATGGCGACGATGACCGATGGCGGAGGTGGCGACGGGGGCTGATGACTGGCGGATGACAGTGATGACTGATGGCGAGTGACGACGGTGGTCAATGAGCAGCGGCGCCGGTGGAGACCGGCAATCGGCGGCTGAGGGCGATGACTTATGGTGGGCGGCGACCGACGGCGGCAACCGGTGGCGGGTGGCAACAATGGCCAATGATCGGCGGCAGCAACAAACGGCGAATGGCGGCGGCAGCAAGAGATAAAATTAAAATATAAAAAATTAGTTTATTAATTGGTACTGTATATTCTTGTCCTAGAAATTGAGAACCAAAATTTTTTTTGTTCTCATTTCTCGTCCTAAACCCACCCCTAGTCATTTTTTCATCTCGAGAACATAATGAGAATTTGCCAAACAAGTTTCTCGTCCCAAACTCGTTCAAGGATGAGAAACTGAGAATGAGAATGGTTACCAAACGCGCCCTTAATGTGCAAATCAAAAGCATTCCCATCTACGAGTCCCAAAATCGAATTTGGAGCCGGCTCGATCGTTTCAACTTGAGTAAAAGCAAAAGGTACTTTTTTCCCATCTACTAGAAAAAATATATTGTAATATTTAGGAATTGAACCCAAGTGTTATTTGTTAATGATTTCTCATGATACCGTTGGTTGTATCCATTGAAACCAAAGTTAAATTTCTTTGAGATTTTTCTATTTTTGAGAAATTAGTTGAATATTGGCTTGGTAGGAAATTTAAAGTTTTTCAATCTAATGTAGGAGGTGAATTCACGAGCAATAACTATCTCATAAAAATGCGGTCTACAACTACAATTCTCATAAACAAGCTTTTTGGGGTATGGTTGAACAAGTTCAATGATATTCATTTCGAGTATGGATTCTTCTGTAGTATTGCTAATCCATCTCTATTTGTTCGTTGTCATCGTGGTCATATTATTATTCCATTGCCTTGCTGGATGGTAGAGTCCTTCTTTAGAATTACGGAGTGATCTTGTGCAAGCACTTGGTCAAGTGTTTTCCATGAAGAACCTCAACGCTCTTCTTATTTCTTGGGCATTGAATTCAATCGTTCCACTAATGAACTCTTTCTCTCACAACAAAAATATGTCTCAGATTTTTTGAGTTGAGCATTAATGAGGCAATGTGAGCTAATTTCTACTCCAATAGCTACCCAGCAACCATCACTAACATGGTGCTAAGCCTACGTTGAATTACGTCATTTTCAAAGCATTGTAGGTGCTCTTCAGTACCTTAGCCTCACTCATCCAAATCTCTTGCTTGTGGTCAACATAGCTCACCAACAAATGCATACCCTAATTGTTTCTTACTCTCAAATGGTAAAAGATATTTTGCGATATGCTCATATTATTTTACATCTTGGGCTTCGCATTTTATCTTGTAGTTCTCCCCATTCATGTGGTTCTGTCAATGTAGGCTCTTCTGGATGCAAAACTCATCACTGTTCTACTACTGTTATTGCTTAGATTATATTCTACCGTCGATTGCTTCACAACTGAAACTAAATACTACGCTCTTGCTTCCACAACTGCAGAACTACTGAACTCACTCTCAAATTTCCTACAAACTGCATGACATTGGAATCAGTCTTTGTTACTTTTCTCGAACAACATGTTTGCATGACATCTCACAAGTAATCCACTTTTTCATGCTCGGATAAAAGCACAGTGCGATCGATTATCATTTTGTTCCTCACAAGTTGCTAATATTTTTACCAAACTATCGACTCAACATTAGCTTTGTTGGTTTATGAACCAATCCCGGTTCTTGATCCCCTCCGTTGACTGATTTGATCGGAAATATTAAAGTAACAAATAAAAAAGCACCAGAGGAGAATTGCTACAATATGGACGAGTTGATCATTTTGAGGATTTGTTTCTTCTTCTTTGTTATTCAATTTCCATGTATATCAAACTTTTACTCTTTATTATAATGGATAGTGAAAAGGACAATGCGACGCATTTCCAAGCATTTCATTGTAAAAAAAAAAAATCTTCAAATAAATCATCTCGTTCGTTCTCAGTTTGCTTCGCTCCCTGCGCTGACTCTGTGCTGGAAGAACATAGAAATGGCGACGGAGGTGAGTCTCACCTCCGATGGTGGATACGACCGGAAAGCCGAGCTGAAGTCCTTCGACGACTCGAAGGCCGGCGTGAAGGGGCTTGCCGACGCCAAACTGACCGAAATACCCAGAATCTTCGTCCACCACCACCTCAAGCTCGAGCTCGGTCGTGCGTCGGAATCACTAGGATCGAGCCTGAGCATTCCGGTGATAGACTTTGAAGGCCTCGGCCGAAGTCGAAGCCCCAGCGAGCGGAAGCGGACGGTCGACCTGGTCCGGGAGGCGTGCGAGAGGTGGGGATTCTTCCAGGCGGTGAACCACGGCGTGCCGGCGGCTCTCATGGAGGAGATGGTTGAAGGGATCCGGAGGTTCCATGAGCAGGACCTCGAGGCGAAGCGCGAGTGGTACTCTCGAGATTACGGCGCGAGGAAGGTGTTGTACAACAGCAACTTCGACCTGTATGGAGCTCCGGCGGCGAACTGGAGGGACTCGCTCACCTGCGTCTTGGCTCCACGTTGTCCGGATCCTCAGGAATTGCCCGCTGTCTGTCGGTAATCTCTGTGTGTGTGCGTGTCATCTGTCTGTGTGCACGTGTGCTGGGTGTCTGGAGAACACAAAGCCCTTGAAAGGCGGAAACCAAATTCAGTTTTAAGACTTGCGACGGGGAAATGCTTTCGACTTTTTATGCGATACACACTCTTTCCTGTGACAGGAATTAAAGATTTTGAGATTGTTTTTTTGGGCTAATTGCTATTCAGTCGAAGAAAAAGAAAGCGAAGAAGCTCTAGCCTAGAGTATCCCTACTTTGACCATTAGATTTAAGATATGATAATTCAGTAACAATGGGGATCTTGCACTTGATGGAAATGCTGCTTGGCCTGGGGAAACAAGTGCTCGTTGTGGGGACTTCTTGCAATTTTGTCGAAGCGCATTGGAGTCGTGGTTCAGTTGAAGCGAATGATCAAACGAGACATAGATCTTAAGGGGATTCCCAATCACAATGTCGAAAGATATTTGCAGCAGAAAAACTAATTGCTTTTCTCTTCTTCCTCTTTGATTTGCAAGAATGATTTGCTCTGTTACACGACTCACGAACTTGAATGTTAGAGCCTCGATTTTAATCATTTGGTTGAGGTTTTAATGCAAAGTAGGACCCTTTTTAAGAGAGTGAGGGAAAGATCGATGTGTCCGATGTTCATTGCATTTGACTAATCACTTGTTCTCTGTAACCAATTGACTTGCAGAGACATAATAATTGAGTACAAGGACAGGATTCAGGGGTTGGCAGATATCATATTCGAACTGCTGTCCGAAGCTCTTGGCCTTGACCCTAACTACCTGAAAAGAATCCACTGTGGGGAGGGACTCTTCTTCATCGGCCATTACTACCCAGCATGTCCAGAACCAGACTTAACCCTTGGGACTAGTGATCATACTGATAGTAGCTTTATCACCATTCTTCTCCAAGACCAAATTGGGGGCCTCCAGGTCCGCCATCAGAACCAATGGATCGATGTTACCCCAACTCCTGGAGCCCTCGTAATAAACTTGGGAGACATGATGCAGGTCAGTTCACAAAAGATTCGCAGTTTACATTTCTACTAGTGAGTTGTTTCTATGTTCTCACATGAGTTGATGCATTTGTAGCTTAATCTTCACTTTTTGGCGTGGCTGATCTAATGAGTATTTCTTCAGTCGATTTAGTATCGCAGTCCATAAACACTGGTTTGGTGTGACAATCTGAATTAGTGGATTAAAAGATAGCTTTTTCGTCTAGATTCTTCTGTCCTAACTGTTTTGTAGTGTGTTAGAGATGTAGATACGTCCCTAATTTGTGGTTGAGGTCTAACAGACAGATTGGAGAATATCCTGTTTACAACTGTGGAGCTTCCGGTTAGCTCCTGCAACATTAACTAAGCTAAGTCAATACTGTCCAATGATTTTTCCATCTGGGTGTTGTTTTTCTTTTCGATCTCTCGGTCTTAGCTAATTAAATCGATGGCCGTGCTAGGACGAGATGTGAGAATGACCTGATGCAGTGTTTACCAATTTTGATTATGTATGCTATATTTATGTGTGATTGTTTTTCCAGAGTCTTTGGTCTTCACTTTGCTATTTCCTCCTTCATCTTGCAGCTGATTACAAACGATATGTTCATTAGTGTCAGTCACAGAGTTCTAGCCAAGAACATTGGGCCAAGAATTTCAGTGGCTTGTTTTATCAGGCAGCATCTCCCTCCAGAGAATAATTCGAGGTTGTATGGCCCTAGAAAGGAACTGCTATCAGTCAATAATCCCCCGATTTATCGGGAAATTACTGTGAAGGACTTAGTCACACACTACTATGCAAAAGGACTTGATGGCGTATCTGCACTGGAACATTTCAAGCTATGAATTAAATTGGACGCGAGAATTCGAGGATGTTCTTTATGAAATAGTGGTCGTACACATTTGTTCTATGTAGTTTCTCACTGCGTTAGCCCCCGACAAAGCATTGAGATATGGTTGGATGGGATAGAGTATATGTATGTAGTGCCTGGCAACATCGTGCTTATGTTTATATTGTGCATTGAAAATGGGTTTACCAAACTTATTGTTGTTCCCTTCAAACTATGAACTGGCTGAGTTGCCGAGTTTACTGATCCCTAGTGGAACTCCATACAGGACCATCTTGCTCAATTGATCTATTTGTCACCCAAGTTTCGATTGTTTAGGCTGCATAGCAAGCTGGTTCAATTCAACCTCCTTCTCTGAAAGATTCTTTTTGGATCATTTTTCCTGTTTGGAAGAACTGATGACGCTGAATTGTTCTGACTTTTGCTGACTGGGAGAAATCTTGTCCATTTACATATCCTAAGACTAATGCCACGTTTGGTTTGGGCAATGCAGTAAGCCAATAGTTCGATGAAACAGTCATTTTACTTGGTCGCTCAATAGTTTGACTTGCATGAAGCACGTTCATTAAACTTTTCATTGGACGAATTGCACTCGACATGAATCGTTAAGAACATCACGATGGCATAAACATCATTTCCATATTGTTTGGCAGCATGAGGGGGACAATAGTAGTGACTAGTAGTGGAGAAGCTATGAGGGGCGATGGAATCTATCAAACTAGTTTGGAAAAACATCACAAACTTTGTCCAATTAATTTCGTAACATTAAAAGTCCCAGAACTGTACCTATGTGACACATTCACTATAAACTTTTTTTTGCGACATAAAAAACTCCAAAATTTATCTGTTATGTTAAACTTTTGGGATAACTATGTTACACAAATATATGTTTGGAGTTTTTTGTTTTAGAATAATGAATTTAGAGTAAATATATGACACTATATATAAGTTTGAGGTAAACCCGTCACACAAGTGTAAATTTGGGATTTTTTTTTATCATAAACAAAGTTTATGGGGAAAAATAATTGTCAAGCTCAATTCATCTTCTCATCAATTGACCCACCCTAATTATTACTTGCACAAGTAAAGGAAAATTTCGGTCACGACTTGATTTGATGGGTCCAAGGTTGAAGTTGTTGATATTCTAAGGTTAGATCTTGACTGTTATCAATTTGAAGGCTACTAATCTACTGTAAAATAACTATTGGTTGATTTTCGTAATTGTTCGTTAGTCTTCCAATGTGGCTGTTCGACTTCCTAGTGGACGAATTTGTAGGGTCAAATATTTGTTATTATGTCTTAATTGTGTATTTGATTTTAAGTCTTAGTTTTATGAGTCTTAAGTGTATTATTAATTTGCATATTACAATAGTGTGCAAGTGTTCTGGTCACTATTTTTTTTTTTTTGGGTAAGATAAGTGATTGTATTGATTTTACCATATGAATTGTACAAGGCACGAAAGTCCGGCACCACAAAACTTATATTCAAAATGGCATAAGGCCAATTATGAGCGGGAGGGTACCGTGGTTTCCCAATGAAACAAAAACAATTGGCCTAAATAATGGCCTACAATAGGGAACACATAGAGAAAAGATCTCTATCACAAGAAATATAGGGATCGATTCCCTACCTATGTTGAATCCGTCTATTTCTAGGAGAATCCACAGCTTGTTGGAACGTCCTGACCTTATCTTTAACCATCTTCTTTAATTTCTTTTTCATTGCTCGTATAAAAATATTACAATTGTCGAATTACACGTCATTTTGCATTTTCCAAATAATGTGGCATAGTGCTGCCAAAGCAAATCTAGTGATGCTTTGGTGGAAGCAGTTTCTAGCTATGTGTTTGATGGGCTGATCAAATGTTTCTAGCCATATTCCATTCTTCCAGGATATATTACAATCTCCCAACCCAAAAAAATGCAAGCTGGCTCGTGACTTGACATCCAAAAAATAGGCAATCTACGGAGTTTGGTTATATTTACAAAAGAAGCATTTAGCTTTAGATATTCTTCAACAAGACAATATGAACACATGGGTGGGTAACCGGTTCTAGGTCATTAGCCAAAAATGGAATTGATGCCGAGGGATAAGTGTTTTGTTCCAAATAAATGAATGCCATGGCACCACTTGGCCCCTGGGCCTGAGTATACTCCAAGTCGACGCTATCGAGAATGCGCCAGAGGAGTTCCCAAGCCACAAAAAATAATCCGGCTCACTACCTAGTGTGAGGATCGACTCCCCCAACTTGCCAGAGTATCCAGCAAGGGAGAATGCTGACCTTTAGCCATGCTTAGATAGCCCACCTTGGCTTCTATAGAGAATCCTGACCTGGAGATTTCACGATCAAAGAAGAGTAAATTCAACGGTTCTCTCAGGTGCCACTAGTCAAACCATAGTGATACCGATTGCCCATTTCACAAATGCCAAAAATCCATACGTAGGTCGAGCATTTTCTTCTAAAGTCAATGCATTACCACCCAGAAACTTTGTTTCTTTAAAAAAGTAGAGTGAATCCATTTACACCATAAGGATTCATTATTAGTGAATAGGAACCAAATGTGTTTCAACATGGCAACTTTGTTACTCTCCCTCAATCGCCAAATGCCTAGACCATCATCTTCCTTAGGAAGACATACACCAGTCCAAGCCACTTTAGCTCCTCCTGCCCCAAGCCCAGGGCCCTTCCATACTAAAATAAACACTGTCATTATAGGAAGAGCGCTCAACACAACTCAATATTTTGTTTGGGGACTTCACATGTAGGATGCTCTCTCCCATTGCTCCCCCAGCGTGTTTACCTCACTCTTTTCTTGATACGAATGGGAGAGGGTCTTGCCTATATATACTAATGCCAAGCCGGTGGAGGAATCTCCACACTCTTCTTTTCGCAACTTGTGAACTTGCCCACTCCCTTGAGTCGGAAATTTTTCTGGAGAGGATGGCTTCAAGAAAACGAGTATGAAGAGAGATTGTCGGTGCTTCTCAACATGGGGACCCTGTTAGGCACATCAATGTATCAAAGAAAGCTTATTACGCCTGACCTCTTTTTATAGCAGTTTAAGTGTTCACTTCTAATCACCAACAGCGCGCATTCTTTCCAGCTTATCTCGAATGATATCTGCAAGAGCTCCGAGCAGAGAGTTTTGGCGAACCATATGGAGCCGAGAGTGTCTTGGCGTGCTTCTTTTACACGGCAATGCCGCCATTTCTAAGGCTGTACGCGGACCCATCGAAGAGTTGATTTCGGATGGAGATCCGCCAAAGTACAGAGAAACCACCATCATAGAGTATGTTTCCCACTACAGCGCGAAAGGACTCGACAGCACTTCGGCTCTGCAGCAGTTCAAGCTGTGAGCTTGGCAATGGCAGACAATCGGAGCTACGAATTGGAAAGGGAATGCCTCCATTAGCATCCACCCTAGCGTAACAAGAGTCCGCTGGCTAGTATGATGGTCTTGGAATATGTTGTCGCTTTGATGTGCAAAACTACTTCATTAATTAAATTTGAAATGTGATCAAATCCACTCATGGAAAAGCCCTTCTTGTACTGGGTACTAATATCTTTTTAACTCGTAATTAGGTTAGGTAATCATTCAAATTAAAAAATTATGAGCAAAAGCTCGTTTCTTTTTCTTTCTTTATAATTAATTGAGGTCATAAAACTCTATCTATTTGTTCATTCGATCCAACTCTGAATTAATTTCGTTTTTCTTCTCACTAAGAATTCAAACAAGGTTTAATCAAGTAAGAATGACATGTTTTCATAATTCTTTATTGATACGACGTGCTGTTTTTTTTTTCAGTCATTCCTTTAAGAATCAGTCATGGTCTTACAAATTCTACCGAAGGTATGAACGAAAACGAATTTGCTTGTTCAAACAACATTTATGATAATATGGTCTGTTGGTACAGTGGTCGATTGGAAAGGAATCTTCTTGAAATAGACAATTAAATAGTAACATGGTTAATACACTGCAAGCAAATCGAAATTGTATAATTCGTAGCGACAAATATTATTGTTCGAGAAGTGTTCTGCTATCTCTTCTTAAAAAAAAAAATGTTAAGAGTTTCACAGCTTGAAGTTTCTCAGAGGGGAAGTTCCATCAAGGCCATGTTCCCTGAAGTAGGCAAGAAATTCTGCAAGTGTGGTCTCTCTGTAGATTGGAGGATCGTCCTCGGACAGCAGTTCCCTAATCGGCCCAAAAAGCTTCGATGACAGCTGCATGCTTGGCCTGAAGAAGCATGCCATCGAGATTCTCGGCCCCACCGGGTTTGCCAATACTCTATGCTCCACGCTTTTGAACCTGTCATTCGTTATGAGCTGAAATGAAGAAATAAGAGGGACGGACAACGTTAGCAGCCATCCCATTATCAAAATGCTGGCGAGGAGCAAAAGCTCACAGCTTTTCCCCCAAAGACAATGATGCGGCGGCATTGGCATCGAACCAAGGGGATGCTTGCAAATCATTAGATGTTACGACTAATGTCACCAGATATAAAAAGTAGGATTCAGTCAGATCAGACAGCGATAGAACTTGCCTGTAGGAGGTCACCAACATTGACCACCAGAGCTCCAGGGATAGGAGGGACATCGATCCAGCGTTCATCGTGAAGGACCTGGAGGCCTCCGACTTGGTCTTGGAGGAGCACCGTGAGGAAGTCGATGTCGGAGTGCTTGCTCGTCCCCATCGTCAACTCCGGCTGCGGGCATGCCGGGTAGTAGTGGCATACTACCCCGAGGCCCTCTGCGCAGTCCATCTCCCGGAGGTGGTCCGGCCTCAGCCTGAGGGACTCGGACAAAAGCTCGAACAGCAGCTCGACTAAGCTCGTCACTTGCTTGGAGTAGTCTATCAGTATGTCCCTGTAAATTTAGCCATAAAAGTCATTAGATTAGATCCGCTCATAAATTATTAATTACAATGAGATTTTTTAGGTATTTCAGTAAAAATAAAAGTAGTTTATATAAAATAAAAATTATAGAAGAGAAGTCACCTCAAAGGTAAAAAATTTACTTTGTGAAAAAACAACATATTTTAACATGGCAGGTGAAAATGGCATTGTCGCGGGATGATGACGCGCTCACATACCGGCAGACTTCCGGCAGTTCCGCCGGTGACGGCGGGCTCGGCGCCATGAGGCAGTAGAAGGTGTCCCTCCAGTTCGCCACCGACGCCGTGTACAGGTCGAAATTGCTGTTGTACACCACCTTCCTCGTTAGGTCCCGTGTGTAGAACGCCTTCTTTGCCTCGTTGTCTTGCTCGAAGAACCTCCTCACCCCGTCCTTCATCTCTTCCATCACAGCCGCAGGAACTCCGTGGTTCACCACCTCGAAGAACCCCATCGTCTCCGACGCGCGCCGTATCCTCTCAATGGCCTCCCTCCTCTTGGCCGGGTCGTGGTCGATTCCGCCAAGGTCGATGATCGGGACGCTGAGATTCTGGGAGCTGCCGCTCGATTCGGAGCTGTATTCGGTTGCCTCCTGCGGTCGGATGAAGATTCTGGGGATTTCGGTGATCCCGGCGTCGACGAGGCCTTTGACGCCAGCTTTCGAATCATCAAACGCTTTCAGCTGGCTCGCTCTGTCGTAGCTCAGCTTGCCGGAGTCGGAGGCCAAATCGGTGGTAAGCATTGTTCCTCTCTCGCACTCTCTGCTGCAATTCAATTTGGCTGCGACTCTGAATTCATTGGAGATGAGTTTGTATTATCAATCGAATGTCATGGAGAGATAGGAATGCAGGGTTTGAGCAGCTTCTTATAACTGAGAGACTAAGAGAAGAGAACACTGGCATCCATTGGGAGGTGCCCTCTGACTTAGAATCGTGAGGTTCATAAAAATGGAAGGAGAAAGTCACAGCTTACCAGCCACCACTTGCTGAGAAAATGACATTGCTGTATATTATACAGTGTATAATAATGGCTGATTATTTGGGGGACTGGGCAGCTAGTACACACGTTTTCCATATGAAAAAGAAATCTGTTTGGATAGAGTTGATTTTTCAATGGATGACAGGACAATTCGAAGTCGTCTTAGCCCTTGGGTCAATCATCGCGTTACCTTAATGTGATGATAACTCTATCCAATCAATTAAGTTTCAGATTTGGTCACATTTTGATTAAAACCTACTGTTTCATAGAAAATCTAACTGTAGATAGATTTTGCCTTGCAATTATTCAGGTTATTGTTGTTGAGCGAGTTGGAGGCTTGCAAGAATTCCACTGTTCATCCTTGTAGCCAATATACAAAGTGAAATTCGAAGCTGAATCAAACAGAAATGTTCCCGAAGTGCAAATTTTTCTTGTGGTAGATTAGTGTTTTAACTGTCATATGAGCATTCAACACAGTTTCACCTATAGATAGCATCTTCTTTCCATTTAAGAGGGGCATGTTAATCTTCCTCTCTATCTATTTTCTGTTCTTTTTAAGGTTCTGCTTCTGTTTGAGAAGGATCGTTTTCTTTTGTATTTGGAGTTGTGTTACTGCTATCAAATGAAGAAATATAAGCATCATTGACCGAGCAGTGAAGAAAGGGAAGAGCAGAAATTCCATATACGTCCCTTGGAAATGTAATGGACAGTGTAGTTTGCAAGTGTAGTCTCCTTGTAGATTGGTGGGATGTCTGATGATGTTAATACCTTGATGGGTCCATGCAGCCTTGAAGATGGCTGAGGAGTGTGGCCGAAAAAGCATGCCACTGGCACTCTCGGGCCTCTCTTGTTTACCAAGACTCAGTGCTCGACACTCTTAATCCAATTGTTCTATGAGCTGTGAATGCAACAATTAGTGAACCATTCTTGGTCTGTCAGTTCTCACATCAGAAATGAATGGACATAGTTTCCAGATACTGCTACCATTGCAATCTTCATGCTGACGAATACAGAAAACTGCAGAATTTCTAGGACCTGCATTGACTGCTCCTGTGAAAAGTGCTATACATACATCTCTCTCATTTAGACAATTTCGAACATGTCAATGTGAGGCTGGCATGGTATGACCAAGTTCGACTCAAGTTTGGATTAGTCAAATAGCTCTGTTAGGATACTTGATGCACAAGGCATTTGGGAATGGTAAATGCAGATTCTTCCTACCAAAGAAAAAATGCAGATTATGAAGACATTATTTTATTGCTACAGGGAAGAAGCCATGGTAAATTCTCAGGATCTCTGTAACTAGCTAGCACATGAGAAAGTACAGTAATAAGGGCGAGCAGAGGATCACAGTGTCTTGACCAATCAAAACATGGTTCCAGAGAAGCTGAGAATGAACTATGATATCTGGTCAAAGGTACTCACCTGCAAAAGATCTTCAATGCTGATCGTTAGTGCTACAGGAATTGGAGGAACGTCTATCCGCTGGTTACTCATGAAGCACTTGAAGTCCTCTAATTTGATCTTGGAGGAGAATTGTGAGGAAGTGGTTGTCTGTATGCTTTGTCACACCCACAGTCAACTATGGTTGGGGGCATGGCGGATAGAAGTGGCACATGATCGAGTGTCCCTTTCCACACTCTTATCTCCTTCAAGTGATTTGGGTGGAGTCCTAGCGCTTCTGATAAGAGCTTAGACAAATAATTCCATCAGCATTTCTCTGCCAGAGAATTTTCGATGCGTCAGAAACTGAACTACAGCTGCCATAATAGTATGGTCAGACGGATTCCCAGAGAAAACCATTAAGTGTATTGATAGTTTGTATCAATTCGGGGGCAAAAGCTTGGTGCGCCAGAACACAAATAAAGCCAACTGTTGGGGAACATCCTTTTTTTTCTGCCCAAAAAGAACCAAACGACCGCCTCCACAGTTCCCGTTGGTGAAAATGAGCAATTATTGAGGATCTTCTTACTGATCCAACTCATTGATTGAGACTCAATGCAAGCTTATGTGCTATGATATTTGCAGCGGAACTTGGGCAAGAAATGTCATACACATTCAGCAGGAGCAGCAGACTGAACAAAGAACAGGGTACTTTTATTTCCTGAGTGTTCAACCCTTATTCCCACCATTTTATTGAAGGAATGTGAATAACTCAATATTCATACACTTGCTAGTTTAGCCCTTGATTAAAGGAGGGAAAAACACACATGCTATCCAGTATTATGCAGTGAGCGGTTACCTTGCACCTATATGAAATACTGCAATTCTTTTGCAAACTATCTTTATTAATTCAGTTTGTGAATTTGTTTGTGAATTTTCCTTTTCTAAAAGGTGATGAAAGCAAGAGAAGCTGTTGGTTCACCTGCAAGCTTCGGGCATCTCCTCTGGCTGGGAAGGCTCTGGTCCCATGGAGCAGAGTATACTGTCCCTCCAATCGGCAGCTTCCGAATTATGAAGAGCCATGTTAATGTTGTATATGACCCTTTTGGTGAAATCTCTGGTGTAGAATCCTTTCTTGGCCTCCGTCTCCTGCTCGAAAAACCTCTGCAACCCCTTATCACTTTTAAGAAACCCCATTTTTCCAGTGCTTGCCCAATACTCCACACCGTCTTGTTGCAACAGGAGAATCCTGCAGTTGTGGATATCGGGATGCCCACGCAATCCTTGCCGCAGTGTGGCCGGACGAATATGGGAGGGACTTGGTCAATCCTGGCATCCACGAGGCCTTTGACTCCGGCCTTTGTCCTGTCAAATGCTTTCAATTCTCTTGCTCGGTCATGTTTGGGATCCGCACTGGTGACCATGGCATGTTCTGCTACGAGGCCTTATGGTATTTGAGCGAGTTGGGTCTTGATAGAGTTCACGTTACGTGTTTATATTGTAGTGATGTTGGAAATCCTGCATTGTTGATTTAGAGAAGTTAAGCACAATGCACGTGAGGGCTGTCAAGAACTGAGCTTTATTTTAAGTGAAAGTTGGCCCAAGATGATATCAGACGAACACTCGGAGTTGGCAACATAAGAATTGCTTGTTTCTCGACTAAGACAGCATTTGTCGCCAAATCCATTGAAGCACATTTTTAACTGAATATTCAAGAAGAATTGGGATGAAAAACGTTTTCTAAGTTGCTTCACGTGTCTAAATCTCGTGCAATATCGTCTTTCACATGAATGAACATGATTAATAATTAATAGATCCATGAGACATGTGAAGAGCCCATAAATATTTACTTGATTATTGGAACATTATATTTTAATAAATGAAGCGTGATGAAAAATAAAAAGAGATTCATTGAATCTATAAAAAATTTTAATAAAAAACCATAAGAAATTAATTATTTTCCAAACAAGAGAAAATCTAGAATTATTTCATTCATTCCTTACAAAAAGAGTTCTTTTTCACTTTGATGCAGAAACATGAGTGATGCATCCGATATCGGAAGAGCTCGTAATTAATAACTAATTATATGGTAACTAATTAAAGTAATAGCAATGAAAAAGCTGGAATCGTAAAATATGAAAGATCATTTAACATATTCCTATTTTCCACATGTAAGTTAACCCTTGAGAAAACAATTATAAGAAAACATTTTGATTGGTCTTTAAATTATGGTACTCTCATAGGCAGCTCCTATATTAGGCATGCCATAAAATACTAAGTCTCGTGCTCACAGGAGGGAGAAGCTGATGCTGAAGCAGTTGTGCACTCATACGAGGACGCAATGCCTGCTCCGTCTCATAGGACGAGGCTTACTGCTTTCAGTGTATGTTTCCCAAAATGAATTCGCATCTCTGTATCACTTTGCTTGCTAGATGTTTAGCTGTCTAGAGATGGACTGATGGTTCTTTCTATTTAGGTACCTCCTGTGGGTTTCTTTATCCAACGCTTTTGGTTCCAGATGTATATCCTCCACCACCTCATTTTTGGTGAGTGAAATTGTTACATTAAAAAAACTTCTGATAGCAAGTTTAATGACGACAAAACTTCTCTACCAAGGTGATTGGTTTACAAAGTTTAATGATTACGATAATATGCTAGAAGAAACAAGGCATTTCGATTATCCCAGACAACTGGACATGGCGGATAGTCTCTATGCTGGTTTTAACATTGGTATTGCCAATGTGGGACAGCTATCTGATATTTCAGATGAAACCTAAGAAGGAAGAGGAGGTTGGCCTTGCTGACTAGTAGTATTCTTTCAACTGCTAGGTCTTACCAATTTCTTGTCTAGTGTTGCGGGTCATGATTTTTTTATTTTTATACTTAGACAGGGCATATTGATCTCAAGAGAAAACTTTTTAGTACCATACAACTAGTGAGTCTCATGCCCACAGTAAGATGTTCTTGAATTGCTATAAATTGACTAGGAGAAGTGACTCGGTCTTGTGATTTAGATCGGTGGGGTGTAGCTCTGATTGAGGGTCTCATTCCTGCTGTCAAAGATAGGTTCCTTTTACTTATGCTTTGTACATTTGCTGAATTGTCTGTGTGAGTATTCTGGTGTGATGACAGAATTTCATATTTGTCTCCTTGTAAACAGGTGTAAAGAGCTTTGTCTATGCTGAAAGAAAATCAGTGAATTTATTTACAGAAATCTGCTGCAGTAATCCCTACTTAAAATCAAGATATTGGCCTCTTTCCTGGCAAAAGTTTGAACAAGTATCACATTAACATAGACCATGAGCTATATGTGTGTATTTCGGGCTTGTTATGATTTCATGGTATTTGGAAACCCTGAGTTGTTGTTTAATGTAATTGTGTTTTACAGTGTACTTAGTTATCCTGTATTTGAGAATGTTTTGATTGCCATCACATGACTTTAGTTTTTTGGGCTCTTTTTGTACATAGGTTTGCACCTTTTTTGTTTTGTATAGTTGAACTCTTTCGGTCTATCAAGCCAAAAAATCATCTTTTCGACTTGCAATGTCAGCTCTTGTTTATTTACATCACGTGCGCCCCACCCCCCCCCCCCCCCTTCAAAAAAAGGAAAAAAAAAAAAGGGGGAGAGAGAGAATATGGCAGGTTCTTTTGTTTTCTAACGTCTCTTCCATTTGCATAGATAGACTTTTGTTTGGAGATATGAAAGTCCGAAAGTTGGGTCAATAATATTGTATCCCAGCGCTCATTATGGACTCTGGTGTCTTGTACGGTATTTTTTTTTTCCCTAAGTACGTTTCCAAATGAAATTCCGATGCTCAAAATTGCTTCTCATTACTTATTGATTCTGTTTATACGGAGTATTGCCTGCAATTCCTTCAAAATGAAGTAATTGATAAGTCAAGGTCGGTAGACTCTTATTTTGCCTTGTTGCTGTCACGTTAAGTATTTCCTTGCTATATTTAGTTGTGGACTAGTCGTGGAGATTAGCTGATCATGCAGTTTGTTGTCATTTTATGGCAACCACATGATAAACAGCATAATTTAGCACGATGTCTACATGTTAAATTGATCAATTTATGGATGTTTTTATTGCTGGAATAAAGCACCTCAGTCTATCGTGCTTCGAAGTTGTAGTTATCCAAATTTCTTGATAAAGATGGCTTATTCAAAATTTATAGAGGCTCGGCTTTTTCTGGGCATATCATTTGTATCACATGACTTGAGCATGTTGTCATTCCATCTCACGCTGTGACGAGTTCATCGTTAAGGTTAATGAGATGTGCAGTTCTCCTAAGCTAGACTTATCAACAAAGCATGCGAGGTGAAAACTCCAGTAGGACTGAGTGCGCGCGCTTCTGGATTGAGCAAACCGAGCTGCCTTCTTCAACAGGTTTTGCAATCAAGAACGCATCCCACTTTGGGGTCATGGAAAGGTGGAGTATTAAGATAAGCATTGTCTCGTGACACCACCTCTCCATTTTTTGCCGTAAGAAGATGACTTTTGTCTAAGACTCTGTATTTGAGAAGTTGAACTTGACTCGTTTCCTTTCCAGCCCGACGATGAACTGGGAGCTGTTTTGTATAAGAACGGTAAAGGCAAGCATTGCATTTTCCAAAAGTATGTGCGTTTTTTCTTTTTGTTGTTGAAAAAATGGCATCTCGAAGACACAAAGAAAAGCTTCTTCAAAGAGAGACATGCCCTGTTTCCACGGCATGTCCAACGTCGATGTTATCCTCAAGACAGAGCTTGTCATGGTCTCTTAAATAGTGTATTTGAACACTGGCTGACTCTAATTTATTGAAACTGCAACTTCATAGGGATGAGCTTACTCGTTTAAATTAAGTTGTAGCCTTTTTAACTTGATTGATTATCATGTTATTGACTTGAAGTACAATCCATAAAAATTAATTGTTCCAAATCTGGTATAGCACTAGCTTTTAAAAGAATATTGCTAGGAGTGTTCTGACTAGTTAAGAATTCCTTTTTTAACTGTGGCATGCTTTGTTCTTAACAATTATTGGGAATTCTTGATATTGGCTAAATGCTTGACTACATTGTATGGATTGGTTTCAGAATATAATCCATGTTGGTAGAAGTAGAAAGTAGAAGGACTCTTATTATGTCTAAGCATAAGCAACATGTTACATAAATTCTGAAAAAGTAAAACAACCTGCCCCTCATGGCTATTCCCATTAAACTGGTCAGTTGACGTGCTCTAATTATGGCTTGCAGAATATTCTACATCTATATTGTCTTCGCTATTGATTATTGGAAACTACATCAGAAGATATTGATTGTTGATCTTGATGGGTCATCGGTCATTAAAAAAAAAAAAGAATACACTTATGTATCTACCAAGCAGCACCAAATTTCGAAGTTTTAAACTGTTTTCACTTGCACTGCATTTGCAGCAGGTGGCTTCCCCTTCAACATCCGCGGGCAAGGTCATAAGTCCATTAGAAATTGGAAGTGTCCGGTATCTCATCTGATTGATCGCTTAATTTACATAAACGAATGAATAACGATTATATTTTAGTCATAAATTGTTTATAATGAATTTTTTTTATAAAACCAATAATTTGAAAAAAACACTCGCACGAAAAAATGATCACTTAAGGCGCGTTTGGTAATCATTTTCGTCCTGGAAACAGTTTTTTTTAGAATGACTTTTTTTGAGAAATGATTCTCGGATGAATTTTTGGGAAGAGAAACGTGTTTGGTAATTGAACAAAATTTATGTCTTTGCAATAAAAAAAGAACAGAAATCCATTCGGTAATTTTACAAAATTTCTTGTCTCAAGAATAGAAAAATAAAAGAACTACGGTGGTCGACAGCGACAGCAACCGACAATGGCGGCAACTGGCAACTGGCGGTGTTGGGGCCGATGACCGGTGGCGACAGTGACTAGTGGCGGCGGCGATCAGTGGCCGACAATGGCGATGATTAGCGGCCGAGGTCGATGACCGGTGGCGACGGTGACCAGGGCGGCGACGGCGATCGACCGCGACAACTGGCGGTGGGCGGCATTGATGGCCGGTGACTGGCGGTGGTGATCAGCGATCGGGGCCGACGACCGACGGTCGCGACAAACGGCGAACGGCGGCAGCAAGAGATAACAATAAAATATAAAAAAAATTAGCTTATTAATTGGTACTATTCATTCTTGTCTCAGAAATAAAAAACCAAAAAAATTTTGGTTATCATTTCTCGTCCCAAACCATCCTCATTCATTTTTTCATCCCAAAAACAGAATGAGAATGATAATTTATTAAACAGGTTTCTCGTCCTAAACTCGTTCGGGACGAGAAATTACTAAATGCGTCTTTATATCATTTACGAAAAGTTGTGGAGGATTAAAATGTGTTTGGCGGACGTGACGAGAAAATTTGACAGCAATTGCGGAGAACCGACGGCAATTGCGGGGTCTATCCTTTTCTCCTTTAGTCCCGCTTTTTGTTTTTTTCTCGACCCCACGCGTCTTATAGTCTTAGTGGTGCAGCATCAACGTTCCATGTTTGCCAAGAACCGCAGCAGTCATTATCAACATTACATAATTAAGGGGAAAAAATCAGAGAGTGATGGTCCACAGCTGTCCCATATGCACTAAAATCGAAACCTTAAGCCTGATTTATTGCTATGTTAGTGGGAGGAATAAAGGAGATGGAAAACAAGTGCAAACGTTTGGGTGGTGGGAAAGAAAGACGCCAAAGTTGCGGGGGAGTTCACTTCAATCAGCCACCTCCAGCAGTAAAGCCTATCCATGCGCAATGATGATTTTAAAGAAAAGAAATGGGGATCACTACTGACTCCTGCTTGGGTTGAAGGGCCATTTGCCCTTCAACTTCTCGTCCCATTACATGAAAACGAAAGCGGCTCCATTTCGTTTCTTCTGCGTGTCTTAATCACAACATTGCTTTATGTCCTTGACGTGTTAAAAGCGACTAATGTTTCTTCATTCGGTTTCTTTTTTTTCTCTCTTTTTAATGAAGGGGGTGCAACCTCAGTCTGCATCGTCCTTTTTGGAATACGAGGATGGAGCCGACAAGTAACCTAAGATTAACTCTGCAATATTTTCATTCATTGACACTTAGAATATTTCTATATCGATTACATAACTTGCGTTATTACCCTAATGATGTTGCATGGGTATGTAGTTTGAGATTTATAATAATTTTTTTATTATGTCATAATTACCTTTGCCTAAAAGTTGCATGTCTTGACATATGATTGACAGTTAAAGGCATATATTGCATTTTCAAAAAAGTATATGCCTTTTTTTCTAATATAGCATCTCAAAGATGTAGAAAAGCTTTCAAGACATGACATGTCTCCATATTAATAAAAAGTCGTCAAAATATGATAATTCTATCCTCAAATCAGACCTTGGCTAACAAAATATCATTCATCAATATCGATATCCATCATTCAAACTTGTAACTTCTTATCTCGGGGCTTACACGACACGTCGTGAAGTTGCAGCCTTTCTCAAGTGGTCATCAAGCTATAATATATCGCAATCCATGAAAATTGATTGTTCAAATATCTATTGTAACACTACCTTTTGAAAGAACATTTGTACGAGCATTCTGATTGGTTCAGTATTCATTTTTACTATTGCAAGCTTTTTCCTCAACAGATATTAGGAACTCTTGATATTGGCTGAGATGCTTGAATACATCGTATGGATTGGTTTCCCTTTGGAATCCATGCTGAGAGCAGTATAAAATATAAGGACTCTTTATCATGTCCAAGCACAAGCAACATGTCACATACATTCTTGAGAGGTAGAACAACTTGGGCTCATGGTTACTCCCATTAGACTGATCAGTTGACATGCTCTCATTACCACTTGCAGGATATTCTAAGTTTATACGAGCATTTTGCTACTAGACGATGGAAACTGCATTTGAAGACATTTGATTGCTTATCTTGATGGGTCTAGATACCCTTATGTGTCTACTAGGCAGCACCGGATGTTGAAGCTTTAAATCATTTTCACTTGTATGTTGGTTGCAGCATGTGGCTTTCCCTTCCCTGTGATCCACGGGAAAGGTCACGAGCCTATTTTTGAGTCCGATCTCTTTATCTTTAGTCCATGCTTTTATGGACACACGCGTCGCTCACACCACCAAACATTCGTACATCCTATGTATCCTCTTCTTCTCTTTAGGCAATTCTATGCGCCCCCTAATCATTTTGATAAGTCTCCCGCTTGCACATACTCTTACATAAATGGTAGTTGTGGCTTTATTTTCTAATCGATCCATATAAGGAATAAAACCGCTTAAACTTATCTTCACAAAAGCGGAGGCAACAGATAGACTTCCCCTTCCACGTGATTCACAAGGTCATAAGCCTGTTTTTAAGTCTATCCTCATTTTCTCTTTAGTCATTTTTATTGGACCCACACGTCTTTTACACCACCAAACACGTACACATGCCAATCCATCCTCTTTTTCGCTTTAGTCAATTCCACGTTCCCCACCCCAACCCCCCAATCATTCCCATAAGTCTCCCAATTCTAAATTTTGGACGTATTCTGGTAACGGTGGAGTTATTTTCTAATTGATCGAAATAAATATTAACAATGTTTAAACTTCACTTCAAAAAAATAATTATGTGAATTGATATCTCAGCCGAAACCTCATAAGCTTATGTGAAACACAGAAATAAAATAGTTTGTAATTCGGAAGAAGCAAGGTAAAAAGTAGCGTCAAGATGGGATGCATCGAAGGCTCAAAATGCAAGAGATCAATGTGTTCACTAGTTGTTTCGGGAGCATACTATGAACTAAAAAATTGAAAGACAGGAAAGCCATGCCATGCATGCGCAATTCCGATAGTTGGAAATTTCCAACCCAACCCAACATCCATGTCAAGATAAGAAGACTAATTCCCAAGTCATGCATGCACTAAAATTACATTTTTCTAAAGAGTAAAAACTTAGTCCCAATGAAATCACTACAGATTAATTTGGCTTACAATATCCCTTGCGCTTTTTTCGCAATATTTTCTACATCAAACATTAAAATTGGAAAAATATATATATATATATATATTATTGAGAATTATAGTTCAAAACTTCAGTTTGCGAATATTGATTCCAACAAGGCACTACCTAAATTCAATAGGCTATAAATTACATGAGTAAAGATCCTCACACACAGATTTAAGATAACAACTCACGTTCCATGACATAACCACTTATATTACAGGTTCATCTTCGACTAGAATTCTTACACCTAAGCAAATGTATTATTAATGTAATAATATTTTGATTTTTTCAATTTGATATAATCTACTCCTCTTTCTTATTTTATTTTTTTAAATTAAAATTTGAATATAAATTTTTAGGCTTGTATCAAATGTGTTTATGTTCTTTCTCTGTTCCAGAATTATAAATTTTGTGCAGTTACCAAACGCATTCTTTTGCTTAGAAATTGTTCCTAAGAATAAAAATAGAAAAAACTATTTATGTTTCAGAAATAGTTTTCTAGAATAGAAACTTTGCCATGTGTAGCTCAAATCGCTCAATACAAGTACTTTATGAGACTTCACTCAACATGTTCGAACATTCAGATCATAGAGCTTTGTTATCAAATCTGTCTTGACCGATTACCATGTGTATCTCACGTTGTTGAGACCCGCTTAATTAATGATTTATATATTGTTGGTCCACGTTGTTCATATGAACTGATGATTTCTCTATTTGCTGAAAGATTGAATAACAAGAGTATTATCTTAGAATTTTTACTAGAGTAGGAGAAAATAAATTAAGGTTTTCTTGTCATTCAATTGAGCCGTTTGTCTCTTTGTTGAATAAACAAGAAGCTCACCATGATTACCATTTTCTTTATCTGATTCTCGACGTTCCCATCTATTAGAGAACATATATTGTAATATTCAGGGATTAAACCCAAGTGTTATTTGTTAATGACGTCTTATGATACCGTTGGTTGTATTAATTGAAAAGAAAGTTAAATTTCTTTGAGATTTTTCTATTTTTCAGAAATTAGTTTAATATTGGCTTGACAGGAGATTAAAGTTTTTCAATCTGATGTAGGAGGTGAATTCATGAGCAATAACTTTCTCATAAAAACGTGGTCTACAATTACAACTCTCATAACCAAGCTTTTCTAAGGAGTATGGTTGAACAAGTTCAATGATATTCATTTCGACTATGGATTCTTCTGTAGCATTGCTGTCCATCCCTATTTGTTCATGGTCATCGTGGTCATGTTATTATTCTATTGCTTTGCTGGAAGATAGAGTCCTTCCTTATAATTACTGAGCGATCTTGTGCAAGCACTTGGTCAAGTATTTTTCATGAAGGACCTCATCCCTCTTCTTTATTTCTTGGGCATTGAATTCAACCGTTCCACTAAGGGACTCTTTCTCTCATAATAAAAATATGCCTCAGATTTTTTGAGTCGAGCATCAATGATGCAATGTGACTTGATTGCTATTCCAATAGCTACCAAGCAATCATCACTAACACGGTGCTAAGTCTACGTTGATCTATCTCGTTTTCAAAGCATTGTAGGTGCTCTTCAATACCTTAGCCTCACTCATCCAAATCTCTCGCTTGTGGTCCACAAAGTTCACCAACAAATGCATACCCTAACTATTGCTTACTCTCAAATGGTGAAAGATATTTTGCGATATGCTCCTATTATTTCACATCTTGACTCCACGTAGCTTTCTTGGTTTACGAACCAAACCAGGTTGAATCCTCCCCGTTGATTGATTTGATGGGAAATATGAAAGTAACAGATCAAAAAAAGTACCACAGGAGAATTGTTACAGTATGGACGAGTATCATTTTGAGGATATTTTTTTTCTTCGTTTTTTTATTCAATTTTCGTGTATATAAAACTGTTACTCTTTATCATATCCCTATTTAATGCATAACGAAAGTTACAACGCCATGCATTTCCAAGCACTTCATTGTACAACAAAAAATCTTCAGATGAATCCTCTCGTTCATTCTCAGTTTGCTTCGCTCCCTGTGCGGACTCTGTGCTGGAAGAACATAGAAATGGCGACGAAGGTGAGTCTCACCTCCGATGGTGGTTACGACCGGAAAGCCGAGCTGAAGTCCTTCGACGACTCGAAGGCCGGCGTGAAGGGGCTTGCCGACGCCAAACTGAACAAAATACCCAGAATCTTCGTCCACCAACACCTCAAGCTTGAGCTCGGTCGTGCCTCGGAATCACCAGAATCGAGCCTGAGCATTCCGGTCATAGACTTCGGAGGCCTTGGGCGAAGTCGAAGCCCCAGCGAGCGCAAGCGGACGGTCGACCAGGTCCGGGAGGCGTGCGAGACGTGGGGATTCTTCCAGGCGGTGAACCACGGCGTGCCGGTGGCTCTCATGGAGGAGATGGTTGAAGGGATCCGGAGGTTCCATGAGCAGGACCTCGAGACGAAGCGCGAGTGGTACTCGCGAGATTACGGCGCGAGGAAGGTGTTGTACAACAGCAACTTCGACCTGTATGGAGCTCCGGCGGCGAACTGGAGGGACTCGCTCGCCTGCGTCTTGGCTCCTCGTTGTCCGGATCCTCAGGAGTTGCCCGCTGTCTGTCGGTAATCTCTGTGCGTGTGCGTGTCGTTTGTTGTGTGCGCGTGTGCTGGCGTGTATGGAGAACACAAAGCCCTTGAAAGGCGGAAACCAAATTCAGTTTTAGGACTTGCGACGGAAAAATGCTTTCGATTTGTTATACGATACACACTATCTTATGCTAATAGCTATTCAGTCGAAGAAAAGAAAGCGAACAAGTTCTAGCCTAGAAGATCCCTACTTTGACCATAAGATTTAAGATATGATAATTCAGTAATAATGTGACTCTTTGACTTGATGGAGCTGCTGCTTGGCCTGGTGAAACAAGTACTCGCTGTGGGGACTTCTTGCGATTTTGTTGAAGCGCATTGGAGTCGTGGTTCAGTTGAAGCAAATGATCAAATGAGACATAGATCTTCACGGGATGATTCCCAATCAAAATGCCAAAAGATATTGAGAGCGGAAAAAACTAACTGCTTTTCTCTTCTTCCTCTTTGGTTTGCAAGAACGATTTGCTCTGTTACACGACTCATGAACTTGAATGTTAGAGTCTCGATTTTGATTATTTGGTTGGGGTTTTAATGCAAAGTAGGACCCTTTTTAAGAGAGTGAGGGAAAGATCGATGTGTCTGATGTTCATTACATTTGACTAATCACTTGTTCTCCGTAACCATTGACTTGCAGAGACATAATGATCGAGTACAAGGACAGGATTCTGGGGTTGGCAGATGTCATATTCGAATTGCTGTCCGAAGCTCTTGGTCTTGACCCTAACTACCTGAAAAAACTCCACTGTGGGGAGGGACTATACTTGACCGGCCATTACTACCCAGCGTGTCCGGAACCAGACTTAACCCTTGGGACTAGTGATCATACTGATAGTAGCTTTATCACCATTCTTCTCCAAGACCAAATTGGGGGCCTCCAGGTCCGCCATCAGAACCAATGGATCGATGTTACACCAACTCCCGGAGCCCTCGTAATAAACTTGGGAGACATGATGCAGGTCAGTTCACAAGAGATTCGCAGTTTACATTTCTATTTGTTAGTTTTTTGTTTCTACGTTCTTGCATGAGTTGATGCATTTGTAGCTCAATCTTCACTTTTTGGTGTGGCTGATCTAACGAGTATTTCTTCAGTCGATTTAGTATCACAGTCCATGGACACTGGTTTGGCGTTACAATCTGAATTAGTGGATTGAAAGATAGCTTTTCCGTCTAGATTCTTCTGTCCTAACTGTTGTATAGTGTGTTAGTGATGTAGATACGTCCCTAAGTTGTTGTTGAGGTCTAACAGACAGATTGGAGAATATCTTGTTTACAACTGTGGAACTTCCGGTTAGCTCTTGCAACACTAAGCTAAGTCAATACTGTCCAATGATTTTTCCATCTGGGTGGCGATTTTCTTTACGAGAACTCAGTCTTAGCTAATTAAATCGATGGCCTTGCTAGGAGATGTGAGATTGACCTGATACAGTGTTCACCAATTTTGATTATGTATGCTTTATATATGTGTGATTATTTTTTTAGTCTTTGGTCTTCACTTTGCTATTTCCTCCATCTTTCAGCTGATCACGAACGATAAGTTCATTAGTGTCAGTCACAGAGTTCTAGCCAAGAACATTGGGCCAAGAATTTCAGTGGCTTGTTTTATCAGGCAGCATCTCCCTCCAGAGAATAATTCGAGGTTGTATGGCCCTATAAAGGAGCTGCTATCAGAAAATAATCCCCCGATTTATCGGGAAATTACTGTGAAGGACTTAGTCACTCACTACTTTGCAAAAGGACTTGATGGCGTATCTGCACTGGAACATTTCAAGCTATGAATTAAATCGGACGTGAGAATTCGAGGATGTTCTTTATGAAATGGTGGTCGTCCACATTTGATCTATGTAGTTTCTCACCGCCTTAGCCCCCGACCAAGCATTGAGATATGGTTAGATGGGATTGAGTATATGTATGTAGTGCCTGGCAACATCGTGCTTATATTTATATTGCGCATTAAAATGGGTTTACCAAACTTATTGTTGTTCCCTTCAATCTATGAATTGGCTGAGTTGCCGAGTTTACTGATCCCTAGTGGAATTCCGTAGAGGACTATCTTGCTCAGTTAATCTACTTCTCACCCACTTTTCGATTGTTTAGGCTGCATAGCAAGTTGGTTCAATTCAATTATTCTCTGAAAGATCTTTTTATATCAGTTTTCTTGTTTAGAAGACCTGATGACGCTGAATTGTTCTGACTTTTGCCGACTGTGGGAGAAATCTTGTCCATTTCCTTATCCTGAGAAGAATGCCACGTTTGGTTTGGGCAACGCAGTAAGCCAACAGTTCGATGAAACAGTCATTTTATTTGGTCGTTCAATAGTTTGACTTGCATGAAGTAATTGTTATTCCACGTTTATTAAACTTTTCAGTGGACGGAAATGCACTCGACATGAATCGTTAAGAACATCATGATAGCATAAACATCATTTCCATCTTGTTTGGCAGCATGACGGGGACAGTACTAGTGATTAGTAGTGTAGAAGCTGTCGGGGGCGATGGATATGATCAAACTAGACTCTGCCCAACTAATTTTGCAGCATTAAAAATCCCATAACTATACTCATGTGATGTATCTATTACAAACTTTTTTATGTTCTAAATTTTTATTGTGATATCAAACTTTTGGGATAAGTATGTGACACAAATACAAAATTAAAGTGTTTTATGTCATAAGAAGGAATTTGAAATACATATATCACATTGTATAAGTTAGAGGTGAACCCATCGTATAAGTATAAATTTGATTTATTTGATGTCATAAAAAGAGTATGACATATGTCGTAAATAGATTTTGGTAGCTTTTACCTAACTAGTTCACATAGTTGTGAATAGTTAATTGGAATAAATTCAAGAGAAATGGTCAAACTAATTTACAAGTCCAAATCATAAGGAAAACTACTCTTTTGAAATCGGTGCGTCCTGCTCTGTGGTCTCTCGACATCCGTGGCGGTGTAACCTGTCTTAGTTGAGGTTGAGGGAGTACTTCCACGATACCATGCCTTGATGCACGACTGAGTCGTCATAATGCGGGAGCATATGATCTTATGAAAAAAGAAAATTCTCAAGCTCAACTCATGTTTCAACAATTGACCCACCGTAGTTATTATTTGCACAAATAAAGGCAAACTTCCGCCACGACTTAATTTGATGGGTCCAAGGTTGAAGTTGTTGATCTTCTAGTATTAGATCTTGATTTACAAGGCTAGTTGTCAATTCAAGGCTACTAATCTACTATAAAATAGCTACTGGTTGATTTTCATAATTGTTTGTTGATCTTCCAAGGTGGCTATTTGACTTCCTATTGGACGGATTTGTATGTCTTAATTGTGTATTTGATTTTAAGTCTTAGTTTTATGAGTCTTAAGTGTACTATTAATTTGCAAATGTCACAATAGCGTGTAAGTGTTTCGGTCATAATTGTTTCCTAGATTCCAAGAAAAATAAATGCCAAGAGTCATTTAGGTTTAGTCACTAAGCAAGTGACTCTACATTAAAAAAAAAAAGTACCCCTATAAATAGAGGAGTAATCTACTTGTGATAACCAAACTTAAAATTCAATGAATACATAAGATTTTCCTCAAGTAAATGAATCTCTATATCCGATTCTTATTCAAATTGCGGTGAACCAAAAGTTTTTCATCCTTACCGAGTGACACGTTCCTTTATGCTAGGTGGCGACCTTAATTCTTTACCATTGGTTTGTGTTGTGACTCTTTGGATCTCGATGTCGAGCTTCTTCCATCCCAACTTTAATTTCCGCTCATACGCGACCATATACTTATCCCAGAGAACGATTTGCTTGGTCTCTCAATTCTACCACGCAACACATCACATGACATCAACAATTGAATCAAACTGATTTAATATCAGCCATTAAATGCCATTTGTAATCCCAACGATCAGATCAATAACGTTTAATGTCAACAGACAGCTTGGGCATGGCGGATTGCCGGCGGCACGGGGCACATTTGAGACAACCCTGCTTAAGGAGGTTTTGGGTGCTTTCGACTCACCTGGACTAAAATCATATGCACTGTTGCTGCTATGCTTTAGTGTCATAAGCTCTAAACTTAGGTTAACAATAACATAGATTGTGAAAGCAGCAGAAATCTTATTCATTATTCAAGTTCACAAGGCCGGAACATTAGAAAGGCACTGACCAGGCTTACTCATGCACCACAAAGATAGGTACAAGTTTGACCCTTTGGATGTTTATGTCATCTGTTGATTGGTGATGTCTTATTCGCTAAAAGGTTGAATAAAAGAGTACTATATTACAACTTTTATTGGGTCTAGAAGAAGAAAACTCAGAGATCTCGTTATTCCATTGTCATTTTTCTCTCTTTTGATAAAAATATGAGGAATAGAAGTTGATTATACTCGGAAAGACTATTTCCGTAGCTGTTTAGCTTCGTGCTGAGTCTTCTTCCTTAAGTGATAAAAGGGGCCTTGAAGCTTTGTTAAGCGGTTAATAGATTTCTAGCATCAACTTCGTTATATTCTTTCTTGACGTCGTAGCTCTTTGTTGTTATTATATTCTTACTTGCCATCATCTTCATCGATGGCAAGAAAAAGAGTATTACATTAGTGGCTTCCCAGCACCGCAGCACATAGATATTGTCTTCCCTTCCTTTTTCACGTGGTTCTTGTCATCTTTGCCGAGATATTCACCAACCCCTTCAACGACTGACGTTAAAGTGATTAAGAAACACGCAGCTGCTGTTTTCTTTTTCTATAAGATGCTCCACACTTTGGCCGATATTCCGCTTGCTGATGATGCCGTCTTCATCAGTTGGACGAAGTATCTTGAATCGTATCCCGCAATGTCATGGTATATAAAACCTTCTCTCTTACAAGCTTTTTCACCCTTGTTTTCCGTGATGTTAATATGCTGTCTAGCTTGCTCCTAACATGGGCCAAGATATGCGGACATCGATCGATTCACATAGGCCCAAGTTTTCGTATTACTGAGCAACCACAGCTCCGAGTTAGTTCATCTTGAAGCTCAGATCCATACGAGAATGAGACCAAGAAAACAAGAGGATTAACCTTCACTTTCACAATGACAGTATTCAAAAAACATCACCCTCTTTAGCGGCTAATTTTATCAAAATCAGGGACAGGGACAATAGTGGTCGGTTGCTCGATGGAAAGTCACTTAAGTGGACAGAACCTCTGTTGCATCACTGAACTTCTTCAACAAGTCTCTAAAGGACTTCAGCTACCCTCCAATCCTGCTGTGTCAATCGCCGTAACCCAACAGATCCGTGGTTGCGGGTGGAAATCAATGGCTGCATCTGAATATGATTTCAGTCTATCTTGATGCATTGATAATGAATACAGAGCAGAAAACACAATGCAGCTAGCCTAAACTGGACGAACCACGGTTCTATTGACTGGTCTATCACGGTGCCACGGTCCGCTTTCGTGATTTCCTTATACTTTATATGAATCGTGCGGATACAGAAAAACTCTTGAAGGACAGAGTTTGGTGGTGCAATTTCCAATCTAGTTCAATCCAGTGTCTGGAAATACTTGAAATTGGTTTGACCTTTTCCCAAATCTGAAGTCAATAAGATAGTGGAGAAGAGATGCACCAATGCCCCTATTTTCTCTTTATAAACTGCACCAAGATTGCAATTGCAGCGCCCCTAGCGCGTACTGCATGAACCTTGGATCTTGGATGACTTCAAAGGTTGCTCGGTGGCAAGTGTATGACGGGGAAGTGGCTACTGGTTCTTCTCCTCTTATGTACAGGAAAGGCTGCTAGTAGCTTCGGCCGAGCCCGGACATTCAAGCATTATGCCCGTTTTGGTGCTTGCTTAGGTGGCCCATGCTACCTCCGAATTCTGTGAATAACATTTTACTACAAATCGTGCACACCGCCATCTTCATGCTATCAAGTAGAAGCTTGACCATAAACGTCTCCCGATCAGTGGACGTTCGTCACCGTGAAACGTGCGCAGCATCATCTAGGGCTCACTGCTCATCGGGGTCAAGGCATCAGGGTTTCGCTGAGGGGAGGGACATCGACCTCACCTCAAGGAGGGTTGCTGATCCACTATCGCCATTAGATTCACGAATAATCATCTAATTCTTAATGAGGTTTATATGTAATCAATAGATCGAAATGTCATTGCCTGATATTTGTTTTTCAAAAAATAGATAAGATAACGGTCTTGACCTATTTCATAATCGAAATTACTATATATATATGTATATATTTTAAGAAGCATGAATTCTTGAGAGGAAAATAGATACGAAGGTAAAATTGAGAGTAGATGGCATCTAATTTATAGAAAACTTTTGGTTTTGTGATTTTTTAATGTTGTCGGCCAAACGTTCCGCTGACCGTCCAAGTCACTGCGTCGGTGACCGTGACCGTTGGGCCGACCACAACTCAAAAGAGGGTGATCGTCGTCTCCAAGATCCTCCGCGCTTCATTGCATTCGACATCTCCTCCATTTCGCCAACATGGCAGCGGCCAACTCCGACGAATCCCCCGGCCAAGTAGAGCCCAAGTACGACCGCGAGGGCGAATTGAAAGCCTTCGACGCCTCGAGGGCCGGCGTGAAAGGCCTCGTCGACTCCGGAGTCTCCAAGCTCCCTCGTATCTTCGTTGACCGCCGGCCTCGATCGCCCAGCCGCTGCGGTCATGCCGAGACGGGCTTCCGCATCCCGCTCGTGGACTTGGAAGGAGTGCGTGAAGATTGCAGCAAGCGCGAGGAGGTAATCCGCAGAGTCGGCAAGGCGTGCGAGGACTGGGGCTTCTTCCAGGTGGTGAACCACGGGATCGGCGATGGCATTTTGAGCGGAATCATCGATGGCGTGAGGAGGTTTCACGAGCAGGAGAGCGAGGTCAAGAAGGAGTTGTATTCTAGAGACGAGTCGAAGAAGGTGCTTTATAACACCAACTTCGATTTCTACAGAGCACCGGTCGCGAATTGGAGGGATTCGCTGTGCTGTGCTATGGCTCCTCACCCGCCGAGTCCCGAAGAGCTTCCTCAAGTTTGCAGGTAACCTGCTCGCGAAAATGCCAGGGCTCCATATTGCGACAATCAATATAATCAATCCACGTGCTCTGGTTGCAGAGATATAATAATGGAGTATTCAAATCAACTAATGAGACTGGGGCTTACCATCTTTGAGCTTCTATCAGAAGCTTTAGGACTCAATCCCCAGCATCTTGAAGACATGGGCTGTACCGAAGGACTGTACTTAATCGGACACTATTATCCAATTTGTCCTGAGCCAGACTTGACTCAAGGTCTAAGCAAGCACACGGATAGTGCCTTCCTCACGGTGGTATTGCAAGACCAAATCGGTGGCCTTCAAGTCCTCCATGAAAATCACTGGGTAGATGTTAGCCCCATCCATGGTGCTCTCGTGGTGAACCTGGGTGACATGATGCAGGTAAGCTGGTTTGACATGGTTCTTTACTTGATGCTCTTCCTATGTTTGATTGATTGCGTATACTCCATCTAATGTTCCAGCATGTAGCGACTGCTTGGCAACAAGAACTCAACTCCCTCGTGATTAATTCCCTTTTTACTGCATTTAATGACATGCGATGATCATATACCTTTCGGCCTTCACATGAGTGAGATTTAACTGGACTAGGTTATTGAAGAAATGAATAAGGAAATATTTCCAGAAACACTTGAGAAATACTAGAATGCATTACTGCTTGTGCCAATCAGTGCATTATTTATGTTTTGTAAAATTTCCTGAAGTGTAACGATGGTAGGAGTAAGAGGACTTCGTGCTTTGTGTGAAGAGTGGTTTAGAAGCATTTCTTCTGAAAGCATATGGAAAGCATAGTATGAATAATGGAGGTCCAAAAAATGTTATCTCCCTTCAAAAAAATGGTCTTTATGCTGGAGGCATGCTGATGTGGGATATGCTAAAAAACTGTCCATTCTTTATATTTTGCCGATAAAGAATTTTTCTGTTGGCTGCTTGAAATTAAGCTTGAAGTCAACATTGGTCATTTCAATGATGTGGGCATGCTAATATTATACTACTTGCTTATGCCTGTAGGAGTAGGAAATATTCGGGCAATTTTAATTTGGCCACTTTGTCACTTACTGGATCAGTATATCCAAGCTCAATTTCATGATAACTAGGGTTTCAAATCCATGAAAAAGGGTGCTTGTACTAGTGCATTCATCTTAATGGCTCAAACAGTAAAGATATACCATTCCCATGATGCGTTATTGCAAGTCATTGATATTGTTCTTGAAAGTGCAGTCTTAAGTAAACTATCTGTATCTGAGCATTTGAAATTCTCAGAGAGAGAAGATTGATTAGCTAATAGACTTGGGTATCTTTTCTACAGCTAATCACCAATGGGAAGTTCAAAAGCGTCTATCACAGAGTATTGGCAAAGAACGTAGGACCAAGAATCTCAGTGGCCTGTTTCTTCAGAAGACATTTTGAACAGGAGGATTCTCCCACAAAATATGGGCCAATCAAGGAGCTGTTATCGGAACAGAACCCTCCAGTCTATCGAGAAACGTCTATGAAAGATTATGTCAAATATGTTTACTCAAAAGGCCTTGACGGGGTTCCTGCAATAGATCATTTAAAGTTGTGAAGATTAATCAATCTGAAGTTGGTTTCCCGTGCAGAATGGGCGTGGATGACAAAATCAGGCCATACGTCCAACTCATGGTTTTCTTTAGTTCCAGATGTGATATAATTGCAGCTTAAAGAACTGCTGAACTTGTATCCAGTAAGTAGTGTTCACCACTCCCGACTTCGTGGCTGTCACTATTACCAAATGTTTGCCAGGCGATGAAGGTGGTTAAAATGGCAGCGTGGCATTGGTGACGGCGGCATTGGTGGAGTTGGGTGGGGTTAAAATCAATATTTTCTTGCATGATTGGAGATATGTTTGATCTGGTGGTACAATCGAGTTGAGTCAAGTCAATACACAATTCAAGGCTCAACTCGACTCCAATCTTCAAGGCTCGATACTCTGCTCAAGCTAAATCAAGCTCGGTTTTATAACTCCAGCAAAACTCAGATATTTTGGTAAAGTAGAGCTCAACTCGACTTGTCTTGATCAGTCAAGACAGTGAACTTGAAACTTAAATTAAACTGGAACTCTAGCTTATTTCTTAGGATGCACTATGATTTAAGATTTGATAATTTCTTACCTATTTATTTGAATAATAAAGTATTTACATATATAATTACAACATATAAACCGCAGTTGCCATCATTGTACGGTTAGTCAACAAAAACTATGGTGTTGAGTGATGAGGAATGAGAAAGAATAGTAACTGTGGACAATCTGCTGAGTAACTGCTTTTTCCTTTCCGTAGTGCCAAGTTTCTTCCCCCCCCCCCCCCCCCTCCAAAAAAAAAAAAAGATTTGGCCTCAATTCTTCTCCAAACATTTTTTTATCTCATAAAAAATCATTAACTTTTACTTAATTTCAAATCTGCCCACACACTCAAATTAGCCATTAATTTACTCAAAATTATCAATATTAGAATCAATTAAAAGTTCATTATCAAAACCGGTGTTTTCATCAATACCCTCACTTGTAAGAAATGATAGCAACTTCCTAATATTGATCATATTAAAGAAATTAGTGGCAATTTATGGATGAGCTAACGGATTTGGGATTAGCATGAAAGTTGGAAATTTTTTATAAGACAAAAAAAATTTAGTTGGGATTAGACTTAAAGTTAAGGAATTAAAAAAAAATAGGAATTAGCCTATTGAAGTTCTATTAAGTCATATCTTTTCTTTAGCTCTCTTGTATGCCATTTTCAATAAATGGTTGCTTGCTATTGTGACATCTTGAATTTCAACACCTCTCCAAGATAATATTTTATAGAATAGATTCAAGCATAAGTTGAATCCATGAGGATTTGAATGTGACTTGAGGTGAATGGGTGCAAATTCGTATGTATGAGGGGCTGCTACATTACAGCCTTTATTCTTGGCTTGTTGGAGAAGATTGGAAGGGGAGATTGCTATTGGATGATAGTTGAAGACTTTTGGGGCAAGTACTCAAGTGTTTTGGATATTTTGGTTTGAATTTTTAAGGCTTCTTACTTCCCCTTCACAGCTGAACGTTGGAGATTATAGCTCTATCTCATTTAGCTTCTCCTAGATATTTTCACTTCTTATCAGCTCCATTCATCTAGCTGAGATACATTGCTCTCAAACCAGCAACTCAAGAAGCGACTTACAAGACCTTTTCAGCGTCATTTGAGTCTCTTTTAGAGTTGAAGTAAACGTGAGTTGTATTTGCCTTTATGCCACCGTCGTCATGGACTTGTTGATTTACTGATTAGGTGAGTTGCCAAACATTTCTTAGGTTGCGATTACACTTACGGAGTTAGATGAGTGTTAACCAGCGTGATAAGATGAGTGTTAGACCGGATTAGCATAAGTGATAGTAGTTTAGTTCAGAACAGAGGATTTCTCCGGAATATATTTACTAAACTGTTTCTGTTTGCTGATTTTGTGGAACGAGATGTAATGAGATTATGAAGTTGATTCTTTCATGAAAAATTCTTTAAACAACTTCAACTTTGACATATATTTTATCCAAGATTTTATAGAGTAAATAAGGATTTATTTCAACTTTGTTTTGAACAAAATAGAACCTCTGTTTTTGCTGGAACTTGTGACTTTTGATGTTCTATGGATTTTTATCGACTTTTGGAGTTCAAATTTCGAAAGAGTTCCTTCAAAAAAGTTGTTTATCACATTGTTTTGTGTAACATAGTCGAATTTTAGATCAAACGAATGAGGTTTGGATTTCGAATTAAACTGATTTTGGAGAACATGATTTTTGAAAACAGATGCAGTTTTTGTAACAGTTTGAGTGATTTACTGCTCTCTGTATAGAAGGATTTGGAGCAAGGTGTCTACATGAAAAATGTCGATTTATGTGTCCTTTAAAATATATTTAAATTTGAGGATTTTACGAACTCGTTTGATAATGTTTCTTGATTTATACATGGAGACACGCGAATAACTTGGTTTTTCCAGTTAGGAAGGTTTTACATTTAGCTGAGTTGGCACAGTATGAAACTTGTGCAGCAAGACTGGATGATTGACTTCCTTAATGTTGGCTGGATGGTGTGTGATATATGATGATATGTGATTGTGTGATGATTGACGTGTGCCATAGACCACCCTAAGGCGAGAACCATTCGCGGGGTAAGAGCTTAGCTTGAGACTTTGTTAAATTGTCACGTGCCTCTGTGGTTGTGGCAAGGACCTGAGGGTCAGACCGTCACATACTTGTGTGATTGTGGCAAGGGCCTACGGGTCAGACCGTCATATACCTGAGGCGAGAATCACCACGGGTTATGGTAAGGACTTGAGGTGTGCTTATGTGGGTCGACTACCCTTAGGCGAGAACCTTTCGCTAGGTATATGCCTGACGAGGCAGAGTCTGACGAGGCGGACAGCTGCATACCTGAGGTGAGAATCTTCGCGGGTTGTGGCAATGATTTGAGGCGTTGAATACACTGGCTAAGAAACATCTGAACAACTGATTGAACTGTTGATATGATGAACCTTATTATGGGACGAAATTGTGTGACATGGTATGGGACGTGTCATAACAATTTGACCTTATAATCTTGACTTTTGTGATGATATGATGATTGATGTGAAGTGATTCAATTGTTAAAAATATTTATCGTATGCTTATATGCATGAACTGTGAAGTGTGAACGTCACCAGACGACGTAAAGTCTTAGATGTTGTAACGTCTCAGATGTTGTAGAATCTGATCGTACCAAACGTTGTACCGTCTCAGACACAAATCGTCTGACTATTTGCAGACCTTGATTTGTTTATTGTGAATAGGTTACCTTTGGGTGAATTTCTTCCTATTTCCTAATCGGGACTTGGAGAGTTGACTCGTTAAACTGTTTTTCAAGTACCTAGATGGAGGTACGACACGTGCGTCATGGGTTCCATAGGCAATAGTTTTTTAGTATGCCTTCTTAGTGGACCTAGAGCTCGTGGCTATAGATCTTGGAGTTAGATAGTCTCTTATGTATTTGAATCCATGATTGTTTTATGAGATATGCTTTGTGTAATTTGTTTGTCTTACTTTCTTATCACAAGTTGATTATTGTCCGGGGATTGTTTCTTACGCTTCTACATGTGCATAGAAGATTAGGTTGGTGACGTCACCTGAGAATGTCGCATTTTTATTTGACCATTGTGGGATGTGCGTGCTTGAGGTTTTAGGCGTGACAGCTATTTCACATCCAAAGTTGTTAAGATGGATATACTAATTATCAATACCAAAATAGACAAATAGATGAATTTATCAGAATAATCTTATTTGTAATGGTTGTTCTTGGTGCTGTAGTAATAATAATAATAGTAGTTTATTGTAAGGAAACAACATCTAATAAAACAATTAATGTTTTGATATGGAAATTTTTGAACTTGTTAATGCAAAATAATATGTGCGTGGCCTGCCAAGCCACCATAATTTCTGTGGAAGTTAGCTTGAATTTGAGAATGATAAAATCGAAGCGATGATATATTAAAGATGAGATTGATTGGTTGGATGCTTTTAACACAACAAATATAAACTCAATCGAATGTACATAATCAATATTAATTTTGGAAAACCGGAAAGAAAATATAGAGTAATTTTTTGACTTGATGGACTAATTTTCCATGTGGTAGATAGGTAAATATTGGATAAACAATCTTCAAATCTTCGAGTGTTTTTTGTGTTATTATCCTTATGCATATATGACTGGAGTCGATCGATCTCGATAGCGAATAATTTAGAAAACTCTTTTAGTTAAGAAAACTCGCCATGCCTCATCATATGACATCGTCCAGATGCATTCTCATCCTCCTTTCACATTTCCTCTTTACTTACATTTAAGGGTGAATATAATGGACCGTCCAACCTAGGAATTGCCTGGACCAGACCGGACCGGTTCTTACAAGTTTTGGTCCAGTCCACGGTTTTCCGGTTCCTAGTAGGATGGGACCGGACCACTTAGAGTCTCAGATCTTTCTCTGTTATTTAGGCCCTTTAAGGCCAAGGGCGAGAAAACCAATTGGGCCCATTGCAATCTAAGTTGTTTAGTTGCGACTGTGTATGTAGGCCTGATTCCTTTGCATCTTCAATGCAAAAAAGAGATAGGTTGGGCTTCCAATTCTACACATTCGAGGGTTCAACTTCAACCTGCAATTTGTCTGGTTTTCTCCTATGTGCACTAGTCAAGTACTCTCATAGTCAAGCTCTCTCTCTCTCTCTCTCTCTCTCTCTCTCTCTCTCTCTCACTCATGAGTCTCTCTCTCTATGACAGAGTGTTTTGATATGCTCAAGATAGTTCTTTCCTCCCTCAATTAGGCCACTTTACGCTTTGTCTCGTGCTTTCTATACTTCGTTATCTTGAGTATTCAGTTGAGAACATTGAATTTTTCCTAGTCCCATTGGACTGCCTCGGAACCAGACCGGACAAGTCTGGTCCTAAGATTAGTCGATCCGATCATTGGTCCTAAAAATTGAAGACCGGTCCCATCGATCCGATTCCCAATTCCGGAGAAGTCGGACACCCTAGACCATACACACCTCTATTTACATCCAATTTTTATAGATACTGCCCAAGCGTTTCGAAAGAGAACCTTCTCGATGCATCGCCCGTAGCACCGTTGGTCACCGTTATTCTGAGAATAACAGTAACCGTTAGTGGCGCCCATTTGCAAAACATAGTAAAAGCACGTGGTTAGAATGCATAAGAATCTCCGCATGAAGTGGGATCTCTCTCTCTCTCTCATTCGAAAATGATGGGCGCTGATGATTTGAACGACACCCATTGCACATGTAACAGCCCCCTCCCCTTTGACTTTTCTTCTCTCTTCTCTCACACGGTGACCCCATTTCTCTCTTCCCTTTTTACTTTTGACTTTATCTTTCCCCCTCCTTTTTTTTCTTTTCCCCTCTGCCGCACGCCACCCCCTGCAGACCTGCCCCTCCGTCCCATCTCTCTCTCTCCCCCGCGCCATGTCTTCTTCCTTCTTCGTTATTCTTTTTTTTCTTCTTCTCTTCTGCGTTTTCTGCTCCTCAGCCGAACGTGGCTGCTTCTTCATCGCTGAGTCCTCCTCCTGGCGTTCAGCTCTTCCGTGCCGCCACCTGTGCCGCCGAGCTCTGCCTTAACCCGCCATGGTCAGTCACCGCCTCTGTGTGCCTCGGCTCTGCTAGCTGTTTCGCGGTTCCTTGGGGTCGTTGGTCGTCGCTCTAGTCGCGGCCACAGCTCGAGCCTCACGCCTCTGTCCACGCCGTCCCAACCGCAGCTGCTGCCTCGCCCCGCCATCACCTAACCATCACAACCATCATTACGCCTCGCCTTGTCCAACCCGTGCGTGCGTTGCTCCGGCCACCTAAGTCACTCGGGAGCTACCGGAGCCACCGACCAGCCACTGCTTGGTCGTCCTCTAGCCGCTCTACCACCTATTCCGAGCCCCTCGCCGCCATCCAACCACCCCATCACCACCAAAATTCTATCGTCGAAACCGTGCTGGCGTCGGAGCTTCGCCGGCGCCGCCGCCGGAGCCGTTGAGTGTGGGCCTCTCTCCTTTGTGGCTTGGGCTCAGTTCTGGTGGGCCTTAGTCGGCCCAAGAAGAAAAGAAAAAAAAGGAAAAGAAAGGAGAAATAGAAACGGAAGAGAAAGAAGAAAATAAGAAAATAAGAAAATGAATGAAATGAAGGAAAAAGAGAAAAGGAGAAAGAAAAGGAAAAGGAAAAGAAGAAAATGAAAGAAAAAGGAAAAAGGAGAAATAAAAACAAAAGAAAAGGGAAGGAAAGAAAATAGGGAAAATTTGCGGACCGCCACCAGTCGCTTGAAGACGCAATTTGATGTGAGTAGACCTTCTAAACCTTAATTAGGGATGTTTATTGCCTTAGTAATTTATTAGGGCAATTGTGTTGATTTATGGCGTGATTGGATTGGTTATTGGTGAAAAATTGGACGCGATTGTAACGTCAGGTTTTAGAGGAACGGTGCAAGGTTAGTACGGACGGTTTCATGCACTCTCGTTGGTTGCGTATTTTATTTATTTAATTTCAGCATTTATTTATTTTATTTTAGTATTCAATTTAATTTAATTTCAGTCTTTAATTATTTAATTTTTCGTATTATTTAATTGTGCAATTAATTGGTTGCCTGGGTCACTTGATTAGTCTTAATCGTCGAGATTTGGGCTTGGCTAAATTTGAGTGGCGGATTAGATGATTTAAGAGTGAGGTTGAGATTGGCCTATTATGGTTGTGTATCAATTGTCAGGAAAGTGTGGTGTGATGGAACGAGTATGAGGTCATTTATAATTTGGCGAAATAGGCCGATCATGGCCATGTACTGAGTACCAAAATTTGATATCGACTGGATGGATCGAATAGCGATGTGATGATGAGATAGGAAGGCTAGTTAGGTCTTAGGCTGGTTGTGCATGGCCTTAAATTATTGATTGCACAATTTATTTAATTATTGATTTATTTAGCAATTTATTTAATTATTAATTGATTGCGTAATTTATTTAATCATTGGTACTTTATTTAATCATTGCAATAGATATTGATTGGTGAGATGATTGGGTTTAGTGCCAAGTAGCAACTAGGGTCTGGTAGACTTGTGGATAGGCTGAGCGCGGAAAAGAGAGACTAGAGGAGAGCAAGTACGATAGGATAGAGAGTGAGGTTGGATTATGTTTAGGGTGACTGAGGAGACGTGAGATGCGATTAGGGACCCTAGGGCAATTGGCAGATTTAGTTTTGGGTTAGGGGTTGGCTCATTTAGATATTTATATCTCAACCCGTCGTGATAACCATTTTTCAGGTAAATTATTGGAGATTGAATTTTGGAGGCGAGTTCTATGGGAGTTGACAGGGCGAAGATTCGTACTTCCGTTGGAGACTGGAAGGACTGTGACAAGTCCTGGGATGTCACACTCATAGACCGAAGGAAAGGAAGAAGAAATTCAGCGACCGTCGCGTGCTGAAAGATCGGGGCGTGACTGCACGGCCTACGATTGCCACCGAGAGCTCAAGTGCTTTGATGAATCCAAATCAGAAATCAAGGGCTTGGCCGACTCCGGCATCGCCAGGCTCCCCCGGTTCATCGTCCGCCCGCCGGAGGAGATCACTGCCGACCGGCCCAATTCCAGATCGGCCGTGCTTGAGATCCCCGTGATCGACCTCAGGAACCTCACGGCGTACTGGCTGGTGGTGGTGGCGCAAGTTCTGGAGGCGGCGCGCGAGGTCAGGTACATCCAGGTGGTGAACCATGGCGTGCTGGAGAGCGTGCTGGAGGGGGTGCTGGTGGCGAGGGGTGCGTTCCACGAGCTGCCGTGGGAGGCGAAGGCGGGGTATTATAGTAGGGATGCGGGGAGGAAGGTGAAGTTCGGGAGCAACTTCTATCTGTACGAGTCGAAGCACGCAAATTGGAGGGATACTCTATTTTGCATCATGGGGCCTGAGCCACTCGATCCTCTGGAGTTGCCTCCGGTCTGTAGGTACTAGTTTCTCCATCGTAGTTCTATCTTTGATGGAGGACGACAGATTGTTGTGTTATGTGCTCTTACTTCGACTTCACTTTATGTTGACGACGCTTCTTCGTCAAGGTTAGAAATGTTTCAGAAGATGTGGTTATGTAGGAGGTTATCATTGTCTGCAGTGTAAAATTCCCACTGGCCAACTTAAATTGGGGTTCTAAGTTCTTACCCGACCGTTTTTATGGATAACATTTTAACATAATAGATTGTCTACATCAGTTTCTCTGTCGAGGATTAGCCTTACCACTCTGTAGAGCTCTCTGGTCTGGATCAGGCTCTAGAAATTTCAGAAGAAGAGGAACAAAGATGGTAATTTTGCGGAAAAATCGACCCATTATGGAAGACATTCAAAAGAGGCAATTTTATTTATTTATTTGAGTTTTATGTACTTATTATTCCTAGCACCCACGATTTAAGCAGAACTGTCGTATAAACTTCTGACTAATCTTCTACTTCAAACTGCACCTGACGTGTGCAATAGAGAATCCTGCATAGTTTGCTTAAAAGAAATTAAAATGGATTACACGGGCTTAACATCGTCAGTGAAATGTTCAGTATCTAAGTGTTACAGGCTAATCTAATCATGCGTTCACCACAAAAACAATTGGCCTGCGAAAATGGTTTGCTGGAGACCACTTAGGTTGTGAAACCTTTATAAGGTCGATGCAATTCTGTGGTTTTACTAATTAAAACAAGTTTGCTAATTCGAATAATAGAGCTAGCTGATCCTTGTCTCTGGATAATTTGACATATATTGCAGAGACATGATGATGGAGTACTCCAAACAAGTGAATGCATTAGGAACCACTCTATTTGAATCGCTGTCGGAGGCACTTGGTCTGAAATCCGAACATCTAGTAAAAATGGACTGCACAAAAGGGCATGCACTTCTCAGTCACTAATATCCAGCTTGCCCGGAGCCTGATCTGACTATGAGCACCACCAAGCATTCTGACCCTAACTTTCTTACTGTCCTTCTCCAAGACCATATTTTGGGACTTCAAGTTTATGTCGAGATCAATGGGTTGTTCCACCCATGGCTGGAGCTCTAGTTGTCAACATCGGAGATCTCCTTCAGCCAAGCTTTTGATCCTGTTTTTCCCTATCAAATTTGTTGCTAAGTTGATTTAAGAGCTCACCTCCTAACTCTTGTTCTCCCTTCTAGGTACAAGTTCTTGACTACCAATTTTATGATGTCATAATAATCAGATGGACATATGGAAACCTAAAAAATTTTCTGTCTCTTGTAGCTTAACACCTTAACTTTATCAATCCACTTGGTTGTAATAACTTGCTGGATCTGCTGAAACTTTTTTTATAACCTTCGTTATCAATTATTGAGTTTTCCTTCTTGCTGAGTTTTAGAGAAAACTTCCATTGGTTACTGTTGGTCATTCAAAACGCTGTCTCTTGGACCCACATTTCATAGTAGTCATATATTTCATGGTGAGGTATAGTGCCGTGGCATATGAAGATTTAGTAACAATATAGTCTAGAGTACCTTCGGCATTCTGGTTAAAGGAATCTTTTTGGAGAAATAGTGTTAATGGTAGGTTTTGCCCAGTCTGCATGTGTAAACCTTCTCTAGATTAAAATAATTGTCTATTGTGACCAAGTCTTACATTGTGTGCAGCTAGCAACAAGCAAATGAGGGATAGTCACTGTTCTCTTTTATGTTTCTGCAGCTTATGTCAAATGACATCTTCAAAAGCGTTTGGCATCGAGTGTTGGCAAACCATGTTGGTCCTAGATTATCTGTGGCTAGCTTTCTTCACTCTTCATCTATATCCAACGACGAGAATGTACGGCCCAATAAAGGAAATATTATCAGACGACAGGCCAGCTTTGTATTGGGAAACCTCCTTTCGTGAGTATATCACATACTATGAGTCAAAAGGAGTCAAAAGGACTAGATGATAATTCAGCTCTAAAGCATTTCAGGTTGGTTCAATAGCCATTTGACCATTAGAATGGACTTGCTTAAATATCAAGTAATAATCACTACAAGATGGATCCACAAAATGAATGTAGAATGGCGTAATGAATAGAACTGTACTGAGATTTGAGATCATGGTTGTATATCGATAGATGCCTCTTTTTACACAAACATTTGTATTCTAATATAGATACGTCTTAGTTTTATAATGTTTCTGTGGCGCTTGCTATGTCAATTCTTCATAAATATGTCTGAACAAATGGGACCATTGTATTGGACCGGTTCATCTTGCCTGATAGATCCAACATCTTTAGCAGCATCGAACATGGACAACATTTCGCAAATTGATTGGTTAGGGTAAGCATATGAATGTTATGTTGTACTTGCTGAATCTTTCTCCGAGTTCATGGCCCACATTGAGTGAGCTTTCAGTTCTCTGAGTAATACGCTGGGTTACTGTTTTTTCCTTTACATGGTGCCAACGTTACTTTGCATCGTTTGTGGATTTCCGTTTTAAGAGAAACTCATTATTGAATAATGGATAATCATGCCATGATTTGTCCTTCATATTTACTTAAGCAATTGTGTCTACTATCTAAAGCCTAAGAGTCCAAATACTCGTTAGTTTTATCATTATATATTGTATCAGCCTGAGAAGTTTATAAATTTCAATAGTATCCTTGGAAAACAACTAAATTTTTCTAGCAAAAACAAATGAATGTTGTGACATCCTGGTTTTCAAGCCCCGTCCAAAATAAAATGAATGGGCTTTTCACCAACGCGCCTATAATCCTTTTTCTCGGAGCTAATCACTCGCGAGTTAACAACCTATCAGGCAAAGCCGTTAAGGGATATAATCTCTAAAAGCTACCCGGTAAGTTAGATTGGATTAAAATCGTGTTTGATTGATTTTAACCACGAAATTGAACTTGAATTCAGGAATTGAATGTTCGAGCGTGTCACGATTTATTTTTAAGACATCGTCTCTTCTTTTGGGAAAATTACGTCGAGATGAAAATTTTATGGAAAAGATTCAAGCCTAACTTGAATTAATAAGGATTTGAATTGGTGAAAATTTGAAGGTGACTTGAGGTGAATTTGTGCAAATTCGTAGGTATGAGGGGCTATTGCATTACAACCTTCATTCTTGGCTTGTTGGAGAAGATTGGGAAGGGAAAATTGCTATTGGATAGATGTGAAGACTTATGGGTCATGTACTCAACTGTTTTGGATATTTTGGGTTGACTTTCAAGGCTTCTTGTTCCCCTTTGCCAGTTGAAAGTTGGTGATTACAATTTCATCTTCTTCAGCTTCTTCTAGATATTTTCACTTCTTACCACATCCATTCTTCTAGCTGAGATACGCAGCTCTCAAACCATCCGAGCTTCTTTTGAATTTGACGTAGACTTGAGTTTAGTCACCTTCGTGTCATTGTCATTGTGGACTTGTCAGTTTGTTGATCAGGTTAATTTACTTCCTAATTCCTTCTTAGGTTGTGATTACACTTAGAGGATTAGATGAATGTTAACTAGCGTGATAAGATGATTGTTAGGCTGGATTAGCACAAGTGACAGTAGCTTAGTTCTGTCACACCTTGAAGCTTGAGCTCACGCACATCCCACAATGGTCAAATAAAATGCGACGTTCCCAGGTGGCGTCGCTGATCCAATCTTCTATGCATATGCAGAAGCGTAATAAACAATCACCGGACAACAATAAACTTGGGATAAGAAAGTAAGACAACCAAATTACACAAATCGCATCTCATAAAATAATCCTGAGTTCAAATACACAAGAGACTAAACCAAAAGAAAGGTTTATCTAAGTCTGGGATGTACAGACACGAGCTCTAGGTTCACCAATAAGGCATACTAAAAAACTATCATCTATGGAACCCCATGATGCACGTGTCGTACCTCCATCTAGGTACTTGAAAAACAGTTCAATAAATCAACTCTCCAAGCCCCGATTAGGAAGAAATCCACCCAATGGTAACCTATTCACAACAACAAATCAAGGTCTAGAAATTATCGGACAATATTGTGTCTGAGACGATACAACGTCTGGTACGGTCAGATTCTACAACGTCTGAGATGTCGTAAAATCTCAGACATTGTAACGTTTGGTGACGTTCACACTTCACAGTTCATGCATATAAGCATACGATAAACGTCTTTGACAACTAGAACACATCACATCAATCGTCATCATCTCACAAAGATCCCGATTATAAGGCCAAATCGTTACGACACGTCCCATACCATGCCACACAATTTCGTCCCATAATAAGGTTCATCATATCAACAGTTCAATCAAACATTCAAATGTTTCTCAACCAGCGTATTCAACGCCTCAAATCCTTGCCACAACCCGTGAAGATTCTCGCCTCAGGTATGCAGCTGTCCACCTCGTCAAGCATATACCCCTCAAGGTAGTCTAGCAAAGTCTCAAGCTAAGCTCTTACCCCGTAAGGTGTCTATGGAACAAAGCTTCAAGCTAAGTCCATACCTCGTAGGGTGTCTAGCAAAACCTCAAGCTAAACTCTTACCCCGTAGGGTGTCTGTGGAACAAAGCCTCAAGCTAAGTCCATACCCCGTAGGGTGTCTGTGGCATACGCCAATCATCAAACAATCACATATCATCATATATCACACACTATCTAGCCAATATTAAGGAAGTCGAACATCTGGCCTTACTGCACACGTCCCATACTGCGCCAACTTAGCTAAACATTGACCCACCCTAACTGGCAAAACCAAGTTATTCGCGTGTCTCCACGTCTAAATCCAGAAACATAATCAAAAAGTTTCATAAAATCATCAAATTTGAATATTTCATAAAGGACACATAAAAAAACATTTTTCATGAAGACACTTTGCTCTAAATCCTTCTATACAGAGAGCAGTAAATCGCTCAAACTGTTACAAAAACTCCACCCATTTTCAGAAATCACGTTCTGTAAAACCAGTTTGGTTCGAAATCCAAAACTCATATGTTTAATCTAAAAATTGACTATGTTACACTACAAGATATAACAAACAACTTTTATGAAGGAACTCTTTCAAAATTCGAATTCCAAAAGTTGATAAAAATCCATTGAATATCAAAAGATCACAAGTTCCAGCAAAAACAAAGGTTCTGTTTTGTTCAAAATGAAGTTGACATAGTTCCATTTTAAATCCATAAAATCTTGGATAAAATATATGTCAAATCTGAAGATGGTTGAAACACTTTCATGAAGGAACCAACTTCATAATATCATCACATTTTGATTCACAAAATCAGCAAACAACAATAGTCCAACAAACATATTCAAGAGAAATCCTCAGTTCTGAACTAAACTACTGTCACTTGTGCTAATCTAGTTTAACACTCATCTTATCAAGCTGATTAACGCTCATCTAACCCTCTAAGTGTAATCGTAACCTAAGAAAGGTTTGGAAGTTGACTCACCTGATTATTAAACCAATAAGTCCACGACGACGGTGGCGCGAAGGCAACTACAACTCACGTTTAGTTCAATTCCAAAAGAAGCTCGGAACATGCTGTAAAAACCTTGCAAGTCACTTCCCGAGTTGCTAGTTTGAGAGCAACGTATCTCAACTGGATGAATGAATGTGAAAAGAAATGAAAATATCTAGAAGAAGCTAAATGAGATATAGCTGTAATCTCCAATGTTCAGCTGTAAATGGGGAACAAGAAGCCTTGCAAAGTCAAACCAAAATATCCAAAACACTTGAGTATTTGCCCCACAAGTCTTTAACTTCATCCAATAGCAATTTCTCCTCTCAATCTTCTCCAACAAGCCAAGTATGAAGGTCAAACTGTAGCAACCCCTCATACCCACGAATTTGCACCCATTCACCTCAAGTCACATTCAAATCCTTATTAATTCAAGTTAGACTCGAATCTTTTCCACAAAACTCTCATCTCAACATAATCTTCCCAAAAGAAGAGACGATTTCCTAAAAATAAGTCGTGACATGCTCGAACATGCAATTCCCGAATCCGAGTTCCATTTCGTGGTTAAAATCAACCAAAGACGATTTTTATCCACTCTAACTTACTAGGTAGCTTTTAGGGATTTCACCCCTTAATGGCTTCACCTGATAGGTTGTTAATTCATGGGTGATCAACTCCGAGAAAAAGGATCATAGGCGCTTTGATGAAAAGCCCATTCATTTTACTTCGGATGGGGTCAAAAATCATGATGTCACAAGTTCAGTTTAGGGGATTTCTCTAAAATATGTTTGATGGACTATTGTTATTTATTGATTTTGTTGATTGAGATATGATGAGATTATGAAGTCGGCTCCTTCATGAAAAGTGTTTTATACATATTCAATTATGACATATATTTTACCCAAGATTTATGAATTTAAAAGGGAATTATGTTAACTTTGCTTTGAATAAAACAGAACCTATGTTTTTGCTGGAAGTTGTGATCTTTTGGAGTTCAATGAAATTTTATCAACTCTTGGAGTTCGAATTTCGAAAGAGTTCCTTCACAAATTGTTTATCACATCTTTTAGTGTAGCATAGTCAAATTTCAAATCAAACGGGTGAGTTTTGGATTTCGAACTAAATTGATTTTGGAGAATGTGATTTTTGAAATTGGATGCAATTTTTGTAGCAGTTTGAGCGATTTACTGCTTTATTTACAAAAGGATTTGGGTGAAGGTGTCTCATGAAAAATGTTTGTTTATGTGTCCTTTACGACATATTCGAATTTGAGGATTTTATGAACTCGTTTTGTTATGATTATGGATTTATACGTGGAGACACTCGAGTAACTTGATTTTGTCAATTATGGTGGTTTTATGTTTAGCTGAGTTGGCACAGTATGTGATGTGTGCAGCAAGGCAGGATGTTCGACTTCCTTAATGTTGGTTGGATGATGTGTGATTATGTGATGATTGGCGCACAAACCACCCTGAGGCGAGAACTTTTTGCGAGGTAAGAACTAACCTGAGGCGAGAACTTTTTACGAGGTCAGAACTAACCCTGACAAGGCAGACCGTTACATACCTAAGGCGAGAATCACCATGGGTCGTGGCAAGGACCTAAGGTGATTACGCGGGTCGAGAAATGACCCTCATATACCTGAGGCAAGAATCACCATGGGTTATGGCAAGGACCTGAGGCGAGAACTTTTCGTGGGTCAAGAAACGCTTGAATGTTTGATTGAACTGATGATATGATGCACCTTAATATGGGACGAAATTGTGTGATATGGTATGTGACGTGTCATAACGATTTGACCTTATGATCGGGACCTTTGTGATTATATGATGATTAATGTGAGACGTTCTAGTCATTAAAGATATTTGTTGTATGCTTATGTACATGAACTGTGTAGTGTGAACGTCATCAGATGATGTAAAGTCTCAGACGACGTATAGTCTTAGATGCCGTAGAGTCTTAGATGCCGTAGAGTCTCAGACTCGAGAGTCTCAGAACCAGATAGTCTAGCAGTTTCCAGATCTTGATTTATTGGTTGTGTGTAGGTTACCCTTTGGTGAATTGCTTCCTCATCGAGGCTTAGGGGGTAAACTTTGAGACACTGGCTCAACCCTTCGGGGTGTACTTTTTGTAGGTCCTTAGATGGAGGTGAGTCTCGTGCATTTTGGAATTCTGCGGTATATGATTTTTGGAGCACACATTTTGTAGTAGACACGGAGCTTTGGCTGTAGATTCCAAAATTTAGATAAACCCTTTTTTGTTTAGTCTTTCATGTATATGAACCCGGGGTTGTCTATGAGATATGATTTGTGTAATTTGATTGTCTTGCTTTCCTATCCCTTGTTTGATTGTTGTCCGGGATTGTTTAATTCGCTACAAAGAGGAAAAATAAGAACCCATATGGAGAAGTATATGCTTTAGGTCAACATATATCTATGTCTGCTCACAAAGCACGAAGGGTAATTGATAAGATTCGTGGACCCTCGTTACTGCTCAGACGAGAAGTAATAGGTAGGGATGACAGGATTTGAACCCGTGACATTTTGTACCCAAAACAAACGCGCTACCAAGCTGCGCTACAAGAGAAAGTAACTCGACCTTAGGCAGAGGAGAGACAGCCGCTCAAACAAAGAGAGCTTCTTGATCCACGTATCTCATTGATTTAGCGATAGGGGCGGAATGCCAAGCCGCTCAAACACCATTCCATTGGGGGAGTCCCAGCCTTAGACGGACAAGACAGAGGCCAGCTTAGGGCTCAATGGACAACGGGGATGGAATAGCTGTTGGGTGGTTAGGACATCCTATTTTTCGAGATAAAGAAGGGCGTGAACTTTTTGTACGTCGTATGCCTAATTTATTATCTTCATGCATAAGGATACTGGATTACCTAGTAGAAAAGATTTCAAAATCATCACAAACCTCCCTTTTTTCTCACGTGCCCCATGCTACTCGGGTCAGAGCGTAAGCTAGTGATGCTTTCGGCTACTGGACTCTCACCATCTAGGGTGCAGCATCCCACTACAGAGTTTCTCTTATTCGTATTAACAGCTACTCTAGGAGGGAAATGCCACCAAGAGAAGAGGGGAGGACGCAGCTTCACCGACTAGGCGAAAGTAGCATTCAGGCATCGTTAGAGGAACTACCCCTCTTTTCCTAACCTTCTTAGTCGTTAGTCGAGTGAATTCCGTTACCTTTCCCTTGTATCATGCTGTGGACTGCGAATGTGTTCCTGCGATGAATAAAGCAAATATTGACTCTCTTGGTTTACTGCTTGAATCTATCGGCTCCGCGGTCAGTCCCCATTCGAATTACGTTAGGGGCTCTTTCGCTTTTGCCAGATCTAGAGAGATACTACGAGTCCTCCGTCCCTGATTCCATCGCCGCGGCCATCTGGTTCACCGGTACTACCAAAAAGTCTCGGCACAACCTAACGATACATCCAATACCAATGATCTGTGCCTATGTGCATAGAAGATTGGGTCGGCGACGCTACTTGGGAACATCGCATTTTAGTCGACCGTCGTGGGATGTACGCACGCTCGAGGTTCGGGGCGTGACATTGCCATCAATAACATGAATATTATCAGAATTTGATCATATTGATACTCTATTCCATTTGCTCCCAATCATATGCATCTTGACACATTTAGTTCCGCGGTATTTTGTCAAGATCTTGTGAAATCACCTGTTCACCTCCTTTAGGTGGTATTGCTAGCTTGCACAAGTTTCATCTTTAGGACTGTGTTTGAAAACTTTACTTCCAAATGCAAAAAACGTAAGTTTGTAGTGAATCCTATAAACCAAAGCTAAAGGATTCATCGGAGATCTTCTAATTATGCGTCTTGATTTGAAGAGTAAGTGAGTGATATGAGAACAAATTTATCATTGAGAGACTAAAAGAAATTGAGATTTTATATATATATAGAACTATAACAGCTCAAGTTTTAACTTTTCTCAAGCATATTTTGTAAAGTTCGTTTCTTTATCGTGTAAAGTGCCACTATAAGTAAGAAAAACTGTACACAAGTTAAAGGCCTAGATTTAATTGGTTCATAGAGCTTATTGGGTATTTTATGAGCTTCTGGAGTAGCTATGGTTATAAGTATTGTCAAAGAGGGTTAAACCTCTTGTGATGAATATAAAAAGTTTAATCAAATGACTTCAGTGTACTCTCTCTCTCTCTCTCTCTCTCTCTCTCTCTCTCCTGTGGGTGTATACTCTCACGTCACAACTTTTTATTGTATAATCACTTCACGTGCACAAGTTCGAGTCATAGATGGAATGACTGCAATCTGTTTTAATATCAAGTAACCCTTTGTTTTCTTTAAAGGTATCATTTATCCTAGGATCAATGCACTAATATGTATCCGATTTAGTTATTCTGGTAACTTGTACGTATCAATGAAACTACTTAATTCATGATTGCTACCTTGAGCCATACTCTCCATTAAGAGAGCTTTTAATAAATATCCTGGAATTCTTATAGAAAAAAAAATATGTGTGAAGAATCTCAGAATGAAATATATGAGTAATTTAAATGCTATTATAACACGGTTTAAATAGTAGTTATCTAATTTCTCATGAACACTAACATATTTTAAATTCCTAGCAGGCTCGCTTTTTTTCTTTTTTGTTTATACGCACATCATTTTCGAGATCTACCATTTGTCACAGTTTTGTTGGTCCAATGGCATTTTGCCGACCACGTTACTCGAGGTGGAGTAAATCCAAGCCGAATCACATTAACCCACTTAATACAGGATTGAAAAATTCTTCATAATAAAGACTAGAAGAGAGCAAACAAGTGGCTCTCGATGAAAGAAAGATTATTGGGTTCGATACTGAAGATCTTGACCATCAAACCAACAATCTTGGCGCACATGGTGGCACCACATATTTGACATCACTTTCATTTTATAATGACAAGAAATAAATTGATTGATCAGTGTGCGGTCCACTAATATAGAGGTACATCAATCATCACTCACAAATTTGCCATATGACAGTCTGCATGCATAGAGCTAACCAAGATAATATACCTCCACCTCTGATTGAAGATATATCATATCACTTGGCTATGATATATTTTGCATGTGTAATTATACATCTCATGAGCAGTCATCTATTAAAATATTATTTAGTAAGAGGAAATAGCTACTCAGAGGGTTGGGAACACCGTTTTAAGGAAGCCAACAAAGTTTATTTATTAGTGAACCTATAACCCAGATCACGAGAATCCATCACTCTCATATTGTTTATGAGTCCGTGCAATATATGAGCCCACTGGACCAGTAGTGATTGATATTATCCACTACTTTTGTCGGCCATTTGGTTGTCGAAAGGTCAAATCTATCAATATATTATCAGTTTATCACTACTTTTGTCGGCCATTTGGCTTGTTGAACGGTCAAATTTATCAATAAATTAGTGCTTCCGTCTGCTAGCATCAGTATAAATCAACAGGAAGATCCAGTGGTGAACAGCTACCTGAAAATACTGTTCCAAATCTTAAGCTCATACTCGTTGCTGATTGTTAAACTCCATCTCTAATGGCTTCTCCATCGAAATGCGAAAGGATTCACCATGTTTTTTTTTAGTTTCAGAGGTGAGGATGTCCGGAACAACTTCCTCGGTCATCTCAACAGAGCTCTTGACCCAAAAGGAATATACACTTATGTTGATAGCAAGAATCTCGAGAAAGGAGAGCAACTAGCGCCAACGCTTATGAAGGCGATTGAGGAACCGAAAATCGCGATCATCATTTTCTCCGAAGGTTAATGCTTCCTCACGATGGTGTTTGGAAGAGGTGGCGAAAATCATGGACTGCAAGGAAGAAAGAGGCCTCAAGGTCTTTCCGGTGTTTTACAAAGTGGAACCCACAAAAGTGAGAACACTGAAAGAGAAGTACAGAAAGCTATGCTTAAGCATGAGTCCAAGTTCGGGAAGGATTCAGAGGAAGTGAAGAGATGGAAGAGGGCTCTTTCCGATGCTGCTAGCTTGTCTGGGTGGCATCTAAAAGATGAGTAAGTGGAGTGGAGACCATATTTTGAGTAAGGAGATGATTTTTACAAGTAACTATAGATGTTGTATTTACAATAAATAAATAAATCTACACACAAATGACTGTGAGTCTATATATAGATACTTCATCTCAAAATTCCTCAAAAATTAAGTGGCTTCAGTGAAAGTTACTCTAAGACTTAGTTAAGAGTTGGTAAGTCTGAGATTTAGTTAAGAAAGAAAAATAAAATTTGACAAAAATTGGTAGGGACTTAAAGAGAGAAAAGTCTATAACTACCTCTAATAAACCTTGGCAATCTCTAAGATTAGTTACTATGAAACTTAAATGAAAGTTGGTAATTCAATAGAAGAGTTGGTAAATTAAAAGAACATAAATTGCTTAAGTGAAAGTTGGTAATTCAAAACTAGGAGGTAATTATTAAATATGACAAATGTTGGTAAGTCAATCTAATTTATGGTGGTAATTTCATATCAAAGTTAGTAAGTTCGAGGCCATAAGTTATGCAAATCAAGTTTGGCAAGTTAGTACAAAATTGGTAATCTACAAATTACGAAAATATTAGGTGATTTTAGAGGAATGTTAGTAAGTTACTAGCATGCTATGAGAAAGGAATAGTCATTGATCTTTTTTTTCACTAACAGTTTTTCACACTTGCCCACACTTATTAAAATTCACTGGAAAAAAAAAAAACCTACTTTTGGGCGGAAGAATAGAATTTTGCCTTTGGCTTTTACTAAGCCCTGTTTCATTTGGGCACGTTCTATAGCTCTTTCTACGGATTGTTGCCGTCCTTGAAATATAATAAAAGTTCTAAACGTTTTGAGTGCGCTATTTGAGTGCTTCACGTTTCATTTTGGTCAATTAAGTTCTACAGATTTTCAATTTCGGTCAACTATGTCATATGCTCATTACCGGTTGCATTTTTGGCTAAGCATGGAATAGACACATGGCTTTTTCCCCGTAATAAAAGTTTTATCTGTATGACTTCATCAGCTGATAATTTTACCGACTTAATTGAACAATGTGAAGTGTTAAAACTTGATTGATTACAATGATATAATGCTAGATGTGTTATTCTTACCAATTCTTTGGAAGGAATAAGAAAGTTTGCAACGCTCGATATAGAGTAATTAGTGTCTACAAGGATTTGGGCTTTGGGGTATTTTAATAGTTTTCAAATCGAAATCTTACCACCACTCAAAGTCCTAAATAGCTCTATTTGTTTGATTAAGGCTCCGTTCGTTTCATAGAAAATATAGCATTTCTGGAAAATATTTTACAGGAAATCATGTAATATTTTTCAATGCCCGTTTGTCAAAAGCCGCTGGTTCGCCGACCTCAAGTAAGGTCGAGGCACGTTGTTAGAGGCCGCGATATTTAAAGGTAAATAAAGAACACGGAAAATGTTTTCAGCGGAAAACGTTTTCTCCACTTTTGGAGGTATTTCTTCCATTTGTAGAAAATATTTTCCTTAACCATTTTATTTTTTTGTGAAACAAATGCTGAAAAATTCGAAAAAAAATTTTCCTTGAAGTTATTTGTCGTGAAACGAAATGAGCCTAAGTGTATAAATAAGCGAATCATCAAGTACAAATGAAAATAACTTGAATCAGTAAGTAGATGGATCCATGTTTCGGTTGGTGTGGAGCTCTTAGAGTTGTAATTCGACGCGGGGGGAATACATTTTGTTTTGGATGTGGGTATGTGATAATGCGATGCACTGCATTTGTCGTTGTTGCTAGTGATTGCTTGTTATTTGCTTATTCAAATTGCTAAAACGATGCCACAACTTCTTCTTTTTCTATTTCTTTTCTTTCAGATATGAGTCGGAGCTTATCCAAAGCATTGTGTCAGAAGCCTCCACTCACCTAGACCGAGCACTTATGAATGCAACTCTATACGTTGCTAAGCATCCGGTTGGGTTAGATTCCCGACTAGCTAAGTTGAAATCGATGTTAAAGCTTGAGTCTGGCGATGATGTTCTCATGGTGGGATTGTGGGGACAGGGAGGCATAGGAAAGACGCCTTTAGCCAAGGCCGTTTATAATGATATTTTCAAACAATTCAAGTATCCATGTTTTCTGGATGGTGTTCGAGAATTTTCCAATGGCAAGGGTATAGTTACTTTGCAAGAAATGTTTCTAACTGAGATATTAAAACTTAAAGAAAGATTGGTACTGGGTAGTGCTGATGTAGGCATTAGTCAAATACAATACATAGTTCATCATGAAAAGGTTCTTCTTGTCCTTTATGACGTGGATGACTTGCACCAATTAGATGCTTTAGCAGGATAAGGTAAGTGGTTTGGTAATGGGAGCAGAATCATTATCACTACAAGAGATAAACATTTGCTAACTCGTCACGGGATAGATCAAGATCATGTATATGAAGTTAAAGAGCTAGATGATGGTGCAGCTCATGAGCTACTCAGTAAGCATGCTTCTCTAACACACCTAAAATTTAAAATCGGGAAAAGTCTGGTGGATAGTGTTCTAAATCATGCTCAAGGCCTTCCTTTAGCACTTGAGGTGCTAGGTTCCTTCTTATGTGGTAGAAGAGAAGATGAATGGGAAAGTATGCTAGATAAAATTTATGCTGCTCCCAAGAAAGGCATCAATGATGTGCTCAAAATAAGTTATAATGGACTAGAGGCAAATGAACGAGAGATTTTTCTTCACATTGCCTGCTTCTTTAAGGGGTGGAAAACTAAGTATATAAAGAAAGTACTCAATAGTTGCGATTTTAAGGCAGTAATAGGATTACAAGTTCTCATTGAGAGGTCCATGATAAGAATTGAGTCAGGAAACGTGCAAATGCACGACTTGCTTCAATTGATGGGTATGGATATTGTGAACCAAGAAAGCAATGATCCCAAGAGACGCAGCAGACTATGGTTGTATGATGACGTTGTCGAAGTTGTCTCAAGTGACATGGTAAGCCTTGCAAATATGATCAAAATTCTTTTCCTTATCTTTGTGGCTCTACTCACTGAACATGAATAACTGATTAGTCTTGTACATACAGGGAGATTGTGATGTAAAGGCCATGGTGTTAGAGCCATCTGAACCAACAAAAATATTTATCGGTCCCGATGCTTTAACAAAAATGAGAAGGTTGAGATTGCTCATTTTGCGCAATGTGTATAATTCTTTCCAAGGTCATGTATATCTTCCAAATAATTTAAGATGGTTTTGATGGATTGGATGTGCTCCTCGAATTCCAGAAATATCCTCCCGAAAGAAACTAGTGGGACTTCATATGAGCAATTGCAGTACCACAAAAGTGCCAAATAAATTTAAGGTGAGCGCTTACATATATTAGCCCTTTTGAATTCAATATATGAAATTTGTATTTTCTTCCTAATTTTTCTCGATGTTCGTTTTCTTTGCCTTTGAAAAATTCCAAGTTTTCAAATTTGTTGATTTTCGGGAAATTTTATTGTGGTAGAACATATATTCTTGGCCTTCATCTATTATATATAGTTAGTACTGCAATTCAGCAAAGTGTTCATTCCTATGCTCACTTCATGACACTTCCTTTTGGGGACAATTGCCAAATAAGTCCTAAACCTTTACCTACTTTGCCGATTTAGTCCTAAACTTTTTTTTATGCCAAATGAGTCCTAAACCTTTTGCAACTTTGCCGATTAAGTCCTTCCGGCGGATTTTGGCCGGAAAATGCCTACGTGGCGCGACAGAGCTCGCCGGCGATGACGTGGCGATGACCGGACAAAAAAAATTCTGCTTTTTTTTTCTTCTTTTTCTCAAAAAAGACTTACTTGGCCGGCGAGGGAGATCCTCCCTCGCTGCAGCTCCCTCGCAGATCTGCAGGGAGGGACTCCAGCGAGGGAGTCACCCTTACTGTGAGGGCGGCAGGGCCCTCGCTCGTGGCTGGCGAGGGCGGGCCTAGGTGAGCTCGCCCCCTTTAAGCGGGAAGGAGCTCGCCTGTGACCGGCGCCGGCCACGGGCAAGGGCGACGACGGCCTCCCCCGCCCTCGCTGGAGCTCGCCGGCCAAGTAAGTCTTTTTTTAGAAAAAGAAGAGAAAAAAAAACATAAATTTTTTTTATCCAGTCATCGCCATGTCGACGCCACGTCATCGCCAGTGAGCTTCGTCTTCCCACGTCATCGCCATGTAGGCATTTTCTGGCCAAAATCCGCCGGAATGACTTAATCGGCAAAGTTGCAAAAGGTTTAGGACTCATTTGGCATAAAAAAAGGTTTATGACTAAATCGGCAAAGTAGCAAAAGGTTTAGGACTCAATCGGCAATTGTCCCCTTCATTTTGCTTCTACAATTGTCACATGGCTTGATACGAGGCATAAGTGGTCCTCCTTTACACTTGTTATGTTTCACTTCACCATGCTTCCATGATTGCCGCATGGCATGACATGTAGCATTGTTTTATCACATGAGCCATATTGCATATTTGCCACGTGACACTTCACTTGGACTTTGGGATTGCCACATGCATGATACGCAGCACAATGTTATCCAAAACTAATTTTCAATTGCCAATAGAGGGTATATTTGGGTAAGGCGTACCGATTTGGAATTTTTTCTAGGAGAAAATTAATTTGGGTTAAATGTCTCATAATTGTACCAACTTAGCATTTTTATAAGATGAAAATTAACAAGGGTTAATTTGGAAGCTTATTTGGGATTTTTTTTATGATATTTATTCCATTTTTTTGTAATAACCTTTAACCCAATTTTGATTGTGAACTTATGTTGTGTGTCTATATATTATTCAATTCTTTCAAATAATATCTAAAATTTAGAATGATTAGAGTTAACTACTAATTTGCTAAAATGTACATACACACATATAAATGTATGTATAATAATCTGTAGAGTTCTGAAGTGTTTAGTAACTTCTTCATATGATATTTAATTCTCACAAAATCAGTTTGAAGGAAAATTCAACTAATAGGTTAAAAAATTTACTCAGAAACCTGGATAGTAGGATCCCAGTTGTCCTTTTAGGTCTATGCGGAGGCATACCCTTTCTTTCTTGTAACTAGGGTGGAGAATTACTCATTTGGGCTATCCCTACTGTGAAAGATATAAAACTTACAATAATATACCGATCACTCCCTTGGTCAACAGCCCCTCGTTAAGTATACTTCAAACTCCTTTGATCTCGGTTTTCAAACTACTTTCTTTTAGTCCAAACCAGAAAGAAAGTTTGCTTTTCATTTATATAACAGTCGAGGATATGTAATTATCCGAGGAAAAAAAATATACCCCCCATGTGTTAGCCAATTTTAGAATCCTCAATCAAGCTCAGCCCCTGCAAGTAAATTATGATATAATTATCGATCAATATATAAAACTATGGATAACGTGAATGACATCTGCTATTAAAGTGCCATTATTTCACCAGTTTTGACTCCCCCTTCTGTGGACAACAATTCACGTAGGCTTATTTGGAGACTCCGCAACAGATTACCTCTACATATAATAAACAAATTGCTTAATGTTTACGATTTGTGACCTAAAATGTAATAATTTTCTTGAATGACCAATACGGGATATACTTCAGTAGGAGCCTATTATCAAACAGGAATCACATGGTTAAATGTTAGGAAGCAAGATCATCGTACGAATGCCCCTTCTTTCCGATTTAGAATGTTTACACAAAAGCGGTTTCGCTGTTTTTGCAGGACTTTCAAAACTTGAAGTACCTTAATTTCAGCGATTGCGAGTCACTGGTTCGCATGCCCGACCTCTCATATACTCCAAATCTCGAGGAATTGGAACTCTGTAACTGCAAAAACCTATTAGAAGCTCATGAGTCCATCGTAGATCATGACAAGTTACAAGTGTTGAATTTAAAGGAGTGCTCTGAAATTAGGTTTTTTCCAAGTGTGCTCAAGTCAAAAAATCTTCGAGATCTCAATCTTAAAAAATGCACAAAATTGGAAAGGTTTCCTGATATCCCAGATAAACTCGAAGGCTTGAAAAATATTTCGTTAGGAAATATCGGTATTAAAGAACTTCCGGTATCAATAGAAAATCTTGTCTCTTTAGAGAGAATGTGTATAGAAGATTGCAAGAGCCTGCAACATCTTTCATCTTGCATTTTTAAGTTAGAAAACCTTGAGCACTTGCAAGTTAGCTATTGCACGAATTTAAGCGAGTTTCCAAAGTGTGAGGATTCAGCTGATCCGTGCATGAAGACCGGACTTCCAAATTTACGCTGTTTAGACCTCACGGGATGTAATCTGTCCGAAGTGGAGTTTCTGGAGAATCATTCCTTTTGTCCCCTCTTGGAAGAATTATATCTGACGGGGAACAATATTTCTACGCTTCCTCCAACCTTTGGTAAGCGAGATTGTTTGTCTCTCATGACAATCGCAAACTGCCGTCGATTACGAGATATTCCCGGGGTTCCCCAATCTTTGAGATATCTTTATGCGGAAAATTGCGGAATTCTGAAAAAGGAAGAAATTTAACCTTAATTCATCGTTTTGCCCGTGGAGATTTCGCTGATATGGCTTACTCAATTGGCCCGGTAAAATTCTCTCTCTCTCTCACACACACACACGCGCGCGCGCGCGCGCAAAACCACACCCATATCGATGCGGAGTAGATGCTGCGTCCATTGGGAGCTTGTATATTGCAACAGCAGAAAATGCATGACTGAAGGCTGAAGAAAAGCCAAAAGACTATGAAGTGTTTCTGCACGCACATGCATATGCATGCAACACACGTGGCTCCCGTATCATGAGACTTGTGTACTAATGCAAGCAAGGATCGATGGATCTTTTCCTTTGGGTACTAATACTAACTTGGATCCTTTCTACTGGTCTATCTTTCGTAACAGAGATATACTGATTGCGGAAGTCTTTTCCCTGGAGAAGAGATGCCACAGTGGATCCTTCCTGTTGAAGAGGATTCTGTATCCTTTATGGCTTCCAAGGACTTATATGACAAGTTCCTTGGAATGGTTCTCAGTTTCGTTCATGATACTCAGGAAATGAATTTTGAGATCTCGGCATATGTAAACGGTGAAAGCCGGTTGTACAAAGGAGTAGGGAATTACCATCGGATGGAGTCGGATCATATCGGTCTTCTGTATTTCGTACCATCTAAACTGTGGGGAGAAGTCGATTTTGGTCAAATTGATGGAAATTATGTAGAGTTTAGGTTCAAGGTGAGTTTGAAAAAGTGGGGATGCCGAATAATTTGCAAGCACCTTGAAGACCGTTTAAAAGCCGAGCTCCGAGACCATCAACTTATCGATCCAGCTCTGCTATACGAGGTTGGTCATGCATCGACAGATTCAGTAGACGGGAGTTCATTCATTGACGAAGCTACTTCGGGCGAGGACAATCCAGCTTTACTATACGAGATTGGTCATGAATCGACAAATTCAGTAGTCGGGAGTTCATTCATGGACGAAGATACTTCGAGCCAGGAGGATCTACAGGAGGATTTACAAGATTGTCCAACTAGCCCCGGAAAGCATAAGACTATGGACTTTATTCTCCCTCGGGGCGCGCGAGCCAAGACTATGTGGACTTCTTAGTCTATTGGGTATGGCAGTTTTGCTCGTTGCTTTGGCTGTTAAACTGATCGGAGCTTGCTACGGAGGCAATTAGAAGGGCGCGGTGTAATGCTCCTTAATTATTCCGTCGCTCGTCTTCCATCAGACGCCGGCGATCTCTGACGGATGTAAGATCGCCATCCCCCAACGGAGGCAACGAACTGAAGAAAGTTCGCCTTCCTGAAACAGAGTCCCTGGCGAACCGACAGCGACGGGGGCCCGCGAGCGGAGGCGACGGACTATACAACTGCTGACCGAAGCCATGGGAATTGATGACGGGGCCTTTGGGTGAACGATTCTCTCCTTTAAGGTTCTGGACGTCTTGCGGCTTGCTGTAGATCAGGTAACGTCTGGCGCATTCGAATTGTACTAGTACTCGGGATGGATTTTGAAATTTCGATTCCTGTGGTGCTACGATTGCGTGGGAACTTGAAAAGTGTCTCGCTGAATTTGTTGGAGAGGCGTTGACTCAGTGTTCCTTCGTAAGTTTTGTCTGTGGATGCTTGGCGGTGAATTAATTGGTAATCGACTTTACAAGCCGAAAAATCAGCAACAATCTTGGAAGGTAATAGCCTTCTTTCCTTCTTCTTTATTTCCCCGGTGCAATTTATTGAAAGAAGTAGGTGAAGTCTAGAGAGTGAAACAACGGGAGGAGGGCGTACATGGGTTGGTTCGGTCCCCTTTTTCAGGCGGAAAAACTGAGCCAATCCGGGTGCTATAGGTTAGGAACTCCCTTATGCGAAACCACACGTTGAAGCAGACAACCAGCCTGCAAAACCATAGAGGAATGAAGAAGCGAGATGGCAAGCCACCAGGAAAGGTTGTTTGACAGTCGTTTCCCTTTACCATGTTGACGCTGGCAGCCAGGAAGAATTGAAAACCAAATTTACTTGGAGCAAGAGAGTAATATGAACATCAGTTACGCCCATGGATAACTCGTTAATTGGTTATTTTCTTTCGCCCTGTGAACTGTGGATATGGAAAAAGAAAGAATCACGAGAAACACGGTGTTTGCATTAGTTATTCAGTAATATAGAGACAAAAGCACAAGAAGCCAATTGTCAGTTCTGTTTTCTGAGGCCTTTGAACAGTTTAGGGTCTCTTTTAATCCTCATGTGCCATAGCCTTAATGAAGGAATATGACCGAGAAGCTAAAACTCCTGGAAGCTTCCTGAATGTTTGAGTGAAAATAATGAAAGACAAGCTCCTGAGGTACCAATGATAGGACGCGCTGGAATGGGCAACATGTAATTTCTCAAATTAGTTGCTGCTTTTGCTCTAGTGTGGTTAGACCCATATCAGTTTAACACTTAGGCGGGATTTGCATCTGGATTACAGGACGAATATGTTGTAATGGTCATTGTTTAGAAGTTTCTGACCAGTATATTATGATTGACCTGCAGGATCCTGATTATATAGCTGTGAGGCATGCATTCATTCCATTAGTAGCTGCATATTGATACTGGCTGTTTCTACTGCTGGACACAATGTTGATTTCTTCTTGAATTGCTTGTATGCATGCTTGAAAATTTCCGATTCTTATATTCACATTTTTTTCTCCTAAAAACTGACAAACCTATTTGCTATTCTTCTGTAAGGCAGAGCTTGCTTTGGACAGCCTTGAAGTTTCAGTTGGGTAATAAATTAATTTTCAGTAATTACTTGCATTTCAAAACACATCAGTGTTTCAATGATTTCAGATTTCTCTTTGATTGAACAACTGTGAGAGTGTTGAGGATAGGCATTATTGTGGCAGAAAGAAACGGGACGAATGAGCCACTAAATGTATGGTTTGTCATTGCTTCTCCACCCCCTTGTATAAATTTGGCCAAAACCACTTTTTTATTGTTCTGAATCGATACCCTCGAATCATCTACTTGTAGTTATTGTTAATTATTTTATGTTTCTCCCGTGATTATTTCTTTAATAGATGATAAAAAAATTATCAGGACAAAATCTCTTAATAAGTGAAATTTTGCAAGCATTATTAGGCTGTAAATGGTTTTGTTCCCATTATTCTTTCATACAATATGACTATGGCTAACACTGGCAATAATCGGGATTTATTGTGCACAATGTTTTACAAATTTCATTTACCATTGTGCTCTGTCTGGAACTGCACTATGGTCTTTATCAGCTTTTGTGAAGTTCCTAACATTTTTTCCTTAGGCCATATGTTAGCTAGACTTTGGTATACTTATTTGGTATAAAAATGAATTGTGAGCATAGTATTTCCCTTTACGATGTAAGAACATGCTTCTTGGGCACTTTTTTTAACACAAGGGTCACATCTACACGAATAGTTTAAGTTGATTACTGGTAGAGATAATCTCTTACCTGATAGTCTATTCCTGTACTCATTTATAGTTATGTTGTGACAAAACACTTCTGTAAATGACTTTGCGAACAGTAATAAATAGTTAGTGTGAAAATCTTTGGCCTTTTTAGTACCTAGTGGAGTAATGAAAAAAATAAAAGGCACCTTGCTATGGGGATATATAAAAAATACTGCTAGAAAAGGTGGAAGTGGCCGATCCTATAAGAACCTCTTTGTCATGTGAGATTGTTAGCAACTTCAAGCGAGCAAAACTTGTTGATATCAAGTAGTATATGCCTTGATCAATCTTTTACGTACTCAATCAGATAATTTGTTGGAGAAAACATTTCTTATGAAATGCATTTCCTTAGTTTATGGTGAAACTGTACTAAAACAAAATTTATCTCTGGCAAAGCTCCTGAGTTTGATATGCTTTCTTTATTTTTTTCTCTTTGCGCTTTCACAGGCAACAAGACATGCAAAGATGGACGCTCTTGATGTTCTTCTTGAACTGGCAGACGACAGGATTTTCAGCTGCTGAAGTAGTAGAAATGTTTTAAGTATGCTCCCTTTACGTGACATGTGAACCATGCGTAATGTATGCAGCAGCAATATCAATCATTTGTACATCCGTTGGTCATAATGAAATTAAACTGAACTTTTCTAATTTTGTTTGTTCATAAATGGATAGATGACTCTTAGCCACTTTTAGTTATGAATGAAGTATATTATGGCCTTGCAAATGATAACTTTGGAGGCTGTGGCTGGATATGGTTGTTGCATTCAGGTACCTCTGAGGCGATGCATTAGGTCAGTTTCTAAACTTGCTTTTGTTGCTAATTTTGTATCTACGTAGCTCCACTTTTATATAGTGACACATGACTATTGACAACTCAGGCTTACTGGAGGTTTATGATTCCTTATGTTGATCTCTGATGGATGCGGTTTTGTAGTGGCTCTGTTTGCTGTCGGACCTTGAATATTGCCACACAACCATGAAAATAGAAGAGGTTTATGGAACTATTTTTCCGTCTTTTCTGTCCCTTTCATAGTCTAAATGGAAGAAAGTGGAGTTTCCCGAAGAGTCAAGAACTCGAGATTATATTATTTCTTTCTTTCCTCGCTTTATTTCCCTTTTCTTAAAGTTTTTGTGACTGATTAATCGTTTTACTTCTTTTTCCCCCCTAAAAGATCTACAGTTCTGTGAAGTGCCACAAGTTAACATTAGTTTGTTCTTTCATTTTCCCTTTGCCCTCGGTTTCATGATCTCTTCTTCCTAACTGGTTTTCACTGCAGTCAGGTTCTTTGATCTCATAACGTTATCAAATTTAAATAGGAAAATACAGTATCTTCAAAGAAAAATAAATATTTTCAACTGTGAGCAAGTTATGCTTTCTAATATGCTATGGACAATGTGCTTGATCTTCTTGCATACATGAGGGCAAGTGCTTGCTAAATTGTGGTGGATGTCTTGTATTTTCAGTACGATATTTCATCAGTCCGATGCTTCCATGATCTAACATTTCATGTTTGCTAAGCTTGTTCAGAATTCAGTAACTTTTTATTCGTACTTTGTTGACATAAATCTTATAATACAGAGAAATAGGATCTGTTTCAATGTGATCTGAACAGTAACATCAGTAACTAATCTAGATTACGGCATTGTCTTTCTGTTGAAGTATTAGTTTTGAAAGAAGCAGCTCAATTACTGGGGGTAAGAAGCATGAGATGCACTAAGGATGCATCTAACCAAAATGTTTAGTGGGAAAAAGAAATAACCCATGAAAACTCTTTGACTTTCAGAGTTTGACATACATAGTTACGCAGCTCTTAATAATCTGATTATGAGTCAAAAAGTATTTTGGGAAACGTGAACTAGCTCATTACCTTTCTAAATACAAAATCAAGCAAGGAGACTCATCTCGCAAATAAAGGAATCCTCGCTCAATTTCCTCTCTCTGGAGCTCAAAAACGAGCCCAAATTACTACATACTTACATGATAAGGAGAACGAGACTGTTATAAAAGTTAGCAAGGTTCCTATGCGATGTTTTGAAGATGTGGCGGATTGAAACCCATCCTTGCCGGTGCCAGCACACATATCATCCACAAATCTTCTCTCAATCAGAGTGGCAAGATCTCTCTGAAGAGAAGTTGCCCATCTTAACTAAAAGCCTCTGAGTATCACCCTGTTTACAGCATGTTGTTTTTTCTCCAAGGACATGAAGTCTCCACGTCGAAGAGAAACTATGAAATGACTCAAAGGCATTGTGAAAGAATATATTAAGCCATTTTTACGCATTTGATGCAAGAATTTTGCCATGGTCAATGCCTAATTACTGTCAATTCAATCAAATGGTACAGTCCATAGATAATTTGCTTGCATGAAAACCTATTTCCTGGAGTACAGACATGTTTTAGAATTAACATTCTTAAGACCAAAATGTAAACTTCCTAGACTAAACATTTTCGACCACTGGTGAACTTGATACTTAAATAACATCTTCTTTTGCAAATTGCTTTGTGAATTAGTCTGCTAAATTATCTCTAGCGGGATACTTGGACATGTCTTGCAAATGGAATCTGTTCCAGGTTTCAAGCTGATGAGCTGGGTAAAAATGCAGAATCATCAGAAATATTGGCTGGTTTCTGCAGAAGTTTCCTCTATGTTTCCCCTTTCAAGTGTCTGCCCGAATTTTGAATGTAGAAAGCTTTTTTCTTGTTTCTCTTGCCATAATGGGAATTCTGGATTGAAGGGTTTCAAATGTTGGACTTATAATGGCATCAGAAGTAATATCTCTTATGCGAGATATTAGGAAATCCTAATGGTATGAACAGCAATCGACCACCAGTTAAACCGTCTCTTTATAATACTGCAGCTAGCACCCATTACATTAGATAACCTAGGGAAACTGATAATTCTTTTTGATGGACCCATAGATAAGGACACATTTATAAGATGCTTTTACAAGCATAATAGAGCAATTCTACTTTTTGAACCAGAGTTTTACTTTATCAATCAATGAAATAGAGCATCGTGCCTGTTGGCTACATCTCCCAGAAAGACCCATCTGGAAAAAGTTCTATTTTAAAGTCTAATACAACGGTCTTCCTAGTATTCATCCATTTCCATATTGCTGTCGTGGTGAAACTGGGTGACATGTTACAGGTAAGCTGGTTTGACATCGTTCTTTACTTGATGAGCTTCCGTGTTTGAATTTTTGCATATACGTCACCTGGTTTGACATGGTTCTTTACTTAATGGGCTTCCTCTGTATTTTTGCATGTACTCCTTCCAATATTCCAGTATGAGGCCACTGCTAAGAAACAAGATATTTTACTCCTTCACACTCCCTTTTCATTGGGTTTGATGACCTGCGATAATCCGCCATCTTTTTTTTTTTTTTTATAACCGAGATGTCCGGGCTAGCTTACGCGCACCTCGACTATTTCTCGGGGGAGACTAGCATAGCAACCTACCGCCATGGCCCCCCACTTAAATCACAGGCGCTTCCCTGGGGAATCGAACCCAAGACCTCAACGAAGCTCGAGTTCGCCCTAACCAGTTGGGCTACCCATGGGTAGGTATAATCCGCCATCTTTGATCTTCACATTTATGAAGTTTATTTGGACAAATTAATCCAAGAACTGAATATGGATTGATTGATATTTCCAAAAACACTTGAGAAATACTGGAATACTTCACTGCTTGTGCCAATCACGGCATTTATCAAGTTTCATTAAATTTTCTGATGTGTAAATTGGTAGGAGTAAGAGGACTTTGTGCTTAATGTGAAAGTGGTTTAGAGGTATTTCTTTTGAAAGATATGGACAGTAAAGGTTCAAAAATGGTTCTCTCCCTTCAAAAAATTGGTTTTTCTGCTGATGTTAGATATGCTAGAGAACTGTCCATACTTCAAATTTTTTTCTATTAAAATAACTTTTCTGTTGGCTGCTTGAAAATAAGTTTGAGTTCAACATTGGTCTTTGTAATGATATGGGCATGCTGGTACTATATATAACTTGCTTATACTTGTCGGAGTAGGGATTTTTCATGCAATTTTGTCACTTAATGGATCACTATATCTGAGCTCAATTTCCTGGTACAGGGTTTCAAATCCATGACATGAGGTGCTTGTCCCACCGTAATCTTCTTAATGGCTTGAATGATGAAGATATGTCATTCCTGAGACTTAGTAATGCAAGTCATTAGTATTGTTCTTGAAAGTCCAGTGTTCAGTAAACTATCTGTATCCGTGCATTTAACATTCTCAGAGAGAGAAGATTGATTAGCTAATAGATTTGGCTATCGTTTGTGCAGCTAATCACCACCGGTAAGTTCAAAAGCGTCTGTCACAGAGTATTGGCAAAGAACGTACGACCAAGAATCTCAGTGGCCCGTTTCTTCAGAAGACATTTTGAACAAGAGGATTCTCCCAGAATATATGGGCCAAGTAAGGAGCCGTTATCGGAACAGAACCCTCCAGTCTATTGAGAAACGTCTGTGAAAGACTATGTCGAATGTGTTTACTCAAAATGCCTTGACGGGGCTCCTGCGATAGATCATTTAAAGTTGTGAAGAGTAATCAATCTGAAGTTGGTTTCCCGTGCATAATGGGCGTGGATGACAAAAATCAGGCCATATGTCCAACTCATGGTTTTCTGTAGTTCCAGTTGTGTTGTAATTGCAGCTTCGAGAGCTGCTGAAATTGTATCCAGTAAGTAGTGTTCACCACTTCCGACTTCGTGGCTGTCACTATTACCCCATGTTTGCCAGGCGATGAAGGGGGTTAGGATGGCAGCGTGGCATTCGTGGCGGCGGCATTGGTGGAGTTGGGTGGGGTTAAAATCAATATCTTCTTGCATGATTGGAGATATGTTTGATCTGGTGGTACAATCGAGTCCAGTCAAGTCAATACACAATTCAATGCTCAACTCGACTCCAATCTTCAAGGCTCGATACTTTGCTCGAGCTAAATCAAGCTTGGTTTTTTAATTCCAGCTCAACTCAGATATTTTGGTAAAGTAGAGCTCAACTCAACTTGTCTTGATCAGTCAAGACAGTGAACTTGAAACTTGAATTAAACTGGAACTCTAGCACTATGATTTGATAATTTCTTATCTATTTATTCAAATAATAAAGTATTTACATATATAATTACAACATGTACAAATTTTAGGGGTAATGGTATCGCAAGTACTTGAAACTCTTATTTGTTTGGTGATTGAGTACCTAATTCTTTGTATTTAATCAGATACCTCAAATTTTGAAATTTAGGTCGAATGAGATTTCCGTTAAATAGTTGTAATGTCTTGCAATTTTGTTGACATAATTTGCTTAATGTCCGCTAAAACTAAAATAAAACGCAGTTGCTAACATTGTGCGGTTCGTCAACAAAAACTATGGTGTTGAGTGATGAGGAGGGAGAAAGAATATTAACTTTGGACAATTTGCCGAGTAACTGCGTTTTTCTTTCCGTAGTGCCAAGGTTATTTTGTATCTTTTTTTAGCACTTATGCCCTGTATAATGAAACATCTTTTGTCCAAATTGATAAAGTAGTAGCAGTAGAAGTTCGGCCTAATTGCCTAAAGAAACCCCCCTTCCCCCGGCGCTCCCCGGGGCCAACAAAAAAAAAACGTTTAGCTTCGATCTCAATTCTTCTCCAAACTTTTCTCTATCTCATAAAAAATTCTTAATTTTAATTTTTGTCTCAATTTTGCCCATACGTCCCAAAATAGCCATTAGTCTACTCATCATTATCGATATCAGAATCAATTAAGAGTTCATTATCGGCACCTGTGTTTTCTTTAGTACCCTCACTTGTAAAGAACTATAGTAACATCCTAATATTGACAGTCTTAGCACGATAAGTATAAACTCAATCAAATGTACTGAATCAATATTAATGACGGGAAACCGAAAAGAAGATAAAGACTAGTCTTTTTTACTTGACAGACTAATTTTCCATGTGGTAAATAGGCAAATAGTAGATCAACAATCCTCAATCTTCGATTGCTTTTTGTGTTATTATCCTTCTCGTCGCATCCCCCGGATCACCGTTGGTCATCGTTATTCTCAGAATAACGGTGACCGTTAGCGGGGCCCATTTGCAAAACGTAGTAAAAGCGCGCGGTCGGAATGCAGAAGAATCACCGCACGAAGTGGGATCTCTCTCTCTCTCTCTCATCCGAAAATGGTGGGCGCTGATGATTCGAACGACGCCCATCGCCCGGCCTACGATCGCCACCGAGAGCTCAAGCGCTTCGACGAATCCAAGTCGGGGGTCAAGGGCCTGGCCGACTCCGGCATCGCCAGGCTCCCCCGGTTCTTCGTCCGCCCGCCGGAGGAGATTGCTGCCGACCGGCCCAATTCCGCGCCCGCCGCGCTCGAGGTCCCCGTGATTGACCTCGGGAGCCTTGCGGCGTGCCGGCCGGCGGTGGTGGAGCAATTCCTGGAGGCGGCGCGCTAGGTCGGGTTCTTCCAGGTGGTGAACCACGGCGTGCCGGAGAGCGTGCTGGAGGGGGTGCTGGCGGCGGCGCGTGGGTTCCACGAGCTGCCGCAGGTGGCGAAGGCGGGGTATTACAGCAGGGATGCGGGAAGGAAGGTGAAGTTCGGGAGCAACTTCGATCTGTACAAGTCGAAGCATGCGAATTGGAGGGATACTCTGCTCTGCATCATGGGACCTGAGCCACTTGATCCTCTGGAGTTGCCTCCGGTCTGTAGGTACTAGTTTCTCCGAATTCGCAGTTCTATTGTTGATCAAGGACGACAGATTGTTGTGTTATGTGCTCTTACTTCGACTTCACTTTATGTTGATAACGCTTCTTCGTCGGGGATAGAAATGTTTCAGAAGATGTGGTTATATTGGAGGTTATCATCGTCTGCAGTGTAGACTTCCCACTGGCCAACTTAAATAGGGGTTTTAAGTTCTTACCCGACTGTTTTGATGGATGACATTTTAATATAATAGATTGTCTGCATCAGTTTCTCTGTCGGGGTTTAGCCTTACAACTCCGTAGAGCTCTCTGGTCTGGATCATGCTCTAGAAAATTTAGAAGAAGAGGAACGAAGATGGTAATATTGCGGGAAAATCGACCTGTTATGGAAGACGTTCAAAAGAGGGCAATTTTTATTTATTTATTCGAGTTTTATGTACTTATCTATTCCTAGCACCCACGGTTTAAGCAGAACTGTCGTATAAACTTCTGAAATCTTCTACTAGAAACTGCACCTGAGGTGTGCAATAGAGAGAATCCTGCGTAGTTTGCTTAAAAGAAATTAAAATGGATTACACGGGCTTAACATCGTCAGCGAAATGTTCAGTATCTGACTGCTACAGGCTAATCTAATCATGGGTTCACCACAAAAACAATTTGCCTACGAAAACGGTTTGCTGAAGACCACTTAGGTTGTGAAACCTTATAAACTCGATGCAGTGCTGTGGTTTTACTAATTGAAACAAATTTGTTAATTGGAATAAATAGAGCAAGCTGATCCTCGTCTCTGGATAATTTGGCATATATTGCAGAGACATGATGATGGAGTACTCCAAGCAAGTGAAGGCATTAGGAACCACTCTATTTGAATTGCTGTCGGAGGCGCTTGGTCTGAAACCCGACTATCTACTAAAAATGGACTGCACAAAAGGGCATGCTCTTCTCAGTCACTACTATCCAGCTTGCCCGGAGCCTGATCTGACTATGGGCACCACCAAGCATTCTGACCCTGACTTTCTTACTGTCCTTCTCCAAGACCATATTGGGGGACTTCAAGTTTATTATCGAGATCAATGGGTTGATGTTCCACACATGGCTGGAGCTCTAGTAGTCAACATCGGAGATTTCCTTCAGGCAAGCTTTTGATCCTGTTTTTCCCTATCAAATTTGATTGCTGAGTTGATTTAAGAGCTCACCTCCTAAATCTTGTTCTCGCTTCTAGGTACAAGTTCTTGACAACCAATTTTATGCTGTCACAATAAATCAGATGGACATGTGGAAACCTTAAAATTTCCCGTGTCTTGTAGCTTAACACCTTGACCTTGTCAATCCACTTAGTTGTAATAACTTGCTAGATCTGCTCAAATTTTTTATAAACCTTCTTTATCAATTATTGAATTTTCCTTCTTGCTAAGTTTTAGAGAAAACTTCTATTGGTTGATGATTCAAAACGCCGTCTCATGGCTGTCTCTTGGATCTACATTTCATAGTAGTCATATATTTTATGGTGAGGTGTATTGCCATGGCATATGAAGATTTAGTAACAATACAGTCTAGAGTACCTCAGCATTCTGGTTAAAAGAATCTTTTTGGAGAAATAGTGTTAATGGTGGGTTTTGCCCAGTCTGAATGTGTAAACCTTCCCTAGATTAAAATGATTGCCTATTGTGGCCAAGTCTTACATTGTTGTGCTGCTAGCAATGAGCAAATGAGGGATATTTCACTGTACTCTTTTATGTTCCTGCAGCTTATGTCAAATGACATCTTCAAAAGCGTTTGGCATCGAGAGTTGGCAAACAATGTTGGTCCTTGATTACCTGTGGCTTGCTTTTTCACTCTTCATTTATTTCCAACGACGAGAATGTACGGCCCAATAAAGGAAATATTATCAGACGACAGGCCAGCTTTGTATCGGGAAACCTCCTTTCGCGAGTATGTCACATACTACGAGTCAAAAGGATTAGATGGTACTTCAGCTCTAACGCATTTCAGGTTGGTTCAATAGCCATTTGACCATTAGAATGGTCTTGCTTAAATACTAAGTAATAATCACTGCTGGATGGATCCACAAAATGTATGTAGAATGGCGTAATGAATAGAACTGTGCTGAGATTTGAGAGCATGGTTGTATATCGATAGATGCCTCTTTGTACACAAACGTTTGTATTCTAATATAGATGCGTCTTTGTTCTGTAATGTTTTTGTGGCGCTTGCTATGTCGATTCTTCATATATATATGTCTGAACAGATGGGACCATTGTATTGGGTTGATCGGTTCATTTTGCCTGATAGATCCAACATCTTTAGCAGCATCGAACATGGACAGCATTTAGCAAAGTGATTGGTTAGGATAAGCATATGTATGTTATATTGTACTTGCTGAATCTTTCTCCGAGTTCATGGCCCAAATTGAGTGAGCTTTCAGTTCTCCGAGTGATACGCTGGGTAACTGTTTTTCCCTTTACATGGTGCCAACCTTACTTTGCATCGTATCTGGATTTCCGTTTTAAGAGAAACTAAATATTGAATGATGGATAATCATCCCATGATTTGTCCTTAATATTTACTTAAGCAATTGTGTCTACTATCTAAAGCCCAATAGTTAAAATACTCGTTAGTTTTACCATTATATGTTGTGTCGGCCTGAGAAGTTTATAGATTTCAATAGTGTTAGAATAAACTAAAATTAACCTTCTAAAAATTTCAGAAACAAAATAAGAAGAAATAATTTTACGGGAGTTAGTTTAAGGGTAGGGGACAAATTTGTTCTCACTACTCATTAACGGGTGGGTCTTGGTTGAGTTTGTGTTTGGTTGAAAATAGTCGAATTCAAATTAATTTAGTTTTTTTTTATGATACAATTCTAGTGATTTGCACCCGATCCAAACTCAACTTACATCCGATCCAATTCCGTTGACACATGAATTCAGCCAACAAATTCTAACAAAGACACAAATTCGAAAATTGGGGTCCCAACCAGGTCTTTTCTTTTTTTTTTTTGGCAAAACAAAAGTCATTACAGTGTTTTTTTAACGTTTTTCAAATTTTAACCCTAGGTCAACATTTTAAAAAAAAATTGAAAAATTAAAAAGTAGTCAAATCAGTTCTCAGTAAGCTTAAGTAGACTTCTACTGAAATTTTACGAAAATGATCAAGAATCGAGGTTTCGACCAAATCGAGAATTATGACTCCCAATCAACAAATTTCAAAATATATTGATTTCTTTACATTTTTTCAATAATTGTTTTCTCGACATTTGACCCCAAGGTCGTAAGACATTGAAATTTCAAGCCAATTTTAAGAAATCAAGTCTGAGATGGGTGGAACAATTCTCTAACGCCAATTTAGGCCCCTGTCGATCCTTCAAAATTAGTGTCAATCAGACCTATTCAAATCTGATTAAGCCAATTTATCTCAACTCTAATATCAATTTTGGAAAAGTCAGGACAATTTGGCATAATTTGGCCGAAATGATGAATTAAGACTGGCATGGTCGAGCCGAATGGGCCAAAATCAATTGGGCCCCACATAGCCAAGGGCCAAGGCTGACCCCCTCCTCCTTGCTGTGATTACAAAATTACCTTAGCAAAAATTACCAAAATGCCCTTGCCATGTCATCAAACAGCAAATCATGGCCATTTATTCCAATTCAATCATAACCATTTTAAATTGCAATGTCATCTTGCAAAAGCCAATCACAAGCTTCGTTAATCATGAAGTATTTAATTTGAGCCATAAGATTAATCAAAGGGCAAGGCTAAGAAGGGAATTTGAATTTTCCCTCCAAAATCAAAGCACAAAACCCTCTCTCTCTCTCATCTGTGCAAATTCGACAGACCTCTCTCTCTCTACTTTCTCACTAGAATTTTCTCTTTAACGTTTCCTTTCTCTAGAGCCGTGCTCGATGCCGGAGGTTCATTCCCGCCAGAAGTTAGCTCGTTTCACCAGTCTGGTGGTCTTCATTCGTTGGCCAAAGCTTGAGATTGCACCCTCCTAGGTGTCCTTGACATCGTTGTGGTGGTCGCAAGTCTCAATCATCTTTGATACCGTCCCGCATTGGTCAATCATCTTAGGGTGCATTTAGCAACCCTTATGTTCTTGAAAAAGCCTTATGTTGTTGAAAATAATTTCTTTTTAGAAATAATTTTTTTCTATTTTTATATTCCCTAGATATTTTTTTTTTTTTTGCAAAAATATGTGTTTAGTAACTGTTATTTATGGAATAGAAAAAGAATACAAATATGTTTAGTACGAAACTAATTTATGGATATACTTCTATTTTTTCTTTTAAATTTTCAATTCTTTCTTGTTCTTATTTCTTTTTCCCCCCTCTAACCAATCAGTCAAAGACTTGGCCTGCAAGATTGACCTAGCTAGTCCTTGCTGACACCCACACTCAGCCGTTGCAAGGTCAAGCCTTACTAGTGGCTGGGCGAGGCTCAACCACCTCGCTTGGCCATGGTAAGGCTAGACCTCATGGCGGCCAAGCGAGGTCAAGCCTTGTCAATGGCTTGGTGAGGCTCGACCTCGCTAGATCTAGAAGAAGTTGACCCTTACCTAGTTGTGGCTAGGTGGACCTCACCTAGCCATGACAAGGCCGAACTTGGCGAAGGGTTAATGAGGCGAGCTTGAGGTCAGTGAGGTTGACCTCATCAACTTGAGTCCTAGCCGGTTGTCAGCCATCATCGAGGCTTGGCGATCGGTTAGAGAAAGAACAAGAGAAAGAAAGAAGGAAAAAAGAGAAGGAAACAAAAAGAGAAAAAGAACTTGTTCCCTAGAACAAGAAGTAAAAGAAAATTTTACTTGTGATTTCTATATAAATCTATTCCTTGAGTATTTTTCTATTTAGGAATAAAAAAATTAACTAATTTATATAAACTTATTTTTATTCTTCTTATATTCTTGAGAACAAAAGAATAGAAAAATAGATAAAAAGAAACATTACTTAATGCAGCCTTAGTTGCTCGTCATTGTATATCAAAGGTAGGTTCACTAAAACTTCATAATAAATTATTTCAGATGATCATTCTATGATCCTTGAATTGTCTATAGTTGAAAAATTGAAGGTTTACTTCAATCTATAGACTAAGATCAATGTAGAATGTGATAGAATCAATTGATCAAATCGTTAATAGATCATTAGGATTGGTTTAGTTTCGTTAAATCAAGTTCAATTGGATGATCAGATCCTCTAAGATTCGGTGCTCCATGTAGCCAGCCTCCTTAGAAGTTAGTTGAACTTGAATTCCGCTGCTCAAGGGTTGGTTTTCCTAGAATTTGCACGTTCAGGATTGATGCTCTTAGAAATTAATCTTTGTTTAATGAAAATCAAAGTTTGCATGTTAGACTCCTTAGGAATTTCATCTTGTCCGACCCTCCCTTGCATGATGATTGATCTTCCTTTTGATACAAGTAGTTCTAGGATTGTTGCATGATGAATGGATGATGATTAGAATGTTTTGATGTTGAATTGTGTACATTAAATAATTTAGGATGTGTTTGAAGAATAATAGTTAAACATATTCATCGTTCTCTTGGGCGCCCCTTTGATTTCGTCCGTCTAGTGAAGCGATCTCGGGCTGTTCAGATCTACAAACGGTGTCTCTAGCAATTTAGTGCAGGAACTCCCGCAACACTTGCATCTTCATCAAGTTGTTTAAGGTGGGTTGCCCTATTTTGGATGTAATGTTGTTATCAAACTAAGGTTCTACTGGTGCAAATCCTTGGTCGGGTGCGTCGAGGCTTGCGGCCTGTCACCATGGCGAAGAATGTTCTCCCAACCAGTGTACTATGTTAGAGCCTGAAGAGATGCATTTTGGAGTTGTGAATCAAGCGTGCAATGTCCTAGCTACTATGATTGTTAATGCAGACGCAGTGTTCGACAAAAGTTCCCTGAAGGAAAATATGGATCGATCTTCTCGTGAAAGAGGGAGAGGTCGAAGTCTGAATAGGAAGACCCTAACTATTAGGGAGAGTGAGAGTGACTATTCTACGGTTGTAGATTCAGCATTGGATGCTGGCTATGTTGGCAAAGGGAAAGCCAAAGACGGGCCATCAAGTGCTTGCTCAAAGGTATGCCCGCCGAATTTTCATGTTAGCACCTTGGGTGTTCGACAAACTGACAAGGTGATGAATACTCGACAAAATGATGGTCTGCCAAGTTCTGTTGCTGGTCCTTCTGCTCCGTATGGTCTCCCACGGAAAGATAAGAGCATGAGCTGTGTAAGGAAGTTCCCTAAGGGACCGACCAAGGGGAAAGCTTCAACAATAGACCAACGATCGCCTAGGTCTTGGGCAAATGTGGCAAAATCTGCTGAAAAGGGATATGAACTCTCATAAATCTCTCCATCCATGGTTGATAACAATCCAGTAGTCCATATCTCTGAAGACATTCTGCAAGCTGCTGTTGAAATGGCAGGAATGTCTCGTGGGCTATTATATTGGCAAGAAACTCCCGTTTAAATTCACGGAATCCGCCCGTAAGCATGTTTGGGGGAATAGGCTGCAGGGAGTCATGGCCAACGGTGAAGGATTTTATTTCTTCCAGATACCCGATTCGGAATTCCGAAGAAAGGTGCTAGAAGGGGGGCTCTCACGGTGGCTAGAGTGCCTCTAATACTCCAGCAATGGAGACTGATGATGAAGCTGAAGAAAGGCAGCCACGAGACAGTGTCAATTTGGGTACACTTTCGTAATATCCCATATGAAATGTGGTCAGCAAAGGGTATCAGTGCAGTTGCAAGTGCTGTTGGTAAGCCATTCTATGTGGACAACCAAACAGAGAAGTTGAAAATGATTTCTTACGCTAGGGTATGCATTGAATTGATGCAAAACAGCCGCTTCGTGACGTGGTTTCAGTTGATTTAAATGACGAATCAACCACAATTGTGGTTGAATATGAATGGAGACCGAGCTTATGCCTGCATTGTGGCACTTTTGGCCATAGGTGTCCGGATAGGATGGATGAACCCTTTCCTGCCCAACCAAGTAAACCCTTTGCTAAGCCTATAGCTACTTCACCTGATCCCTTGCCGATCACTGCCCAGGAAAAATCACCTGAGTAGGCTACCACACTTCAAACCAACTCTCTAGAATGGCAAACGGTACCCCTGCGACTGAGGAGTCAGCGTCAGCTATAGGAAAAGGAAGAAGTGTCGAATGCTAGATGCACGAATAATAGAATGACACTAGAGGATAAGGAACAAGAACAAGGTAAGCAAAGCGAAGGAACATCACCTCTGATTGCTTCAGATTCTCATGCTCCTGGTACATCCATGCGGTCGGCTGTGGTCTCTTCTTCAATATCTGAAGGCAATGCTCTTGACCAAAATGATCTTCTAAGCAGCTCGGAAGATGATAGTGTACCGATCTCATATTCACGGGATTTGGTTCAAACGAAGATCCTGGAACATGGACCCAATACTTCAACTCAGGAAGGCGACATGTTCGACTCAACTCGTGGGATGGCCCTTTCCTTAATGATGCTGGATGTACCAATCTCGTATTCATGTGATATGGTTCAAACGAAAATATTACAATAGGGACTCAATACTTCAACTCAAGAAGGCGACATATTCGACTTGACTTGTGGGATGGCCCCTCCCTTGATGATGCTGGACCTTATCCCAAAATCTTCTTCAGGAGGTAGGCTTGTTCCTAAGGCTGCCGTGAGAAAGAAAGGGCGTCCGGCCAAGAAACGGTAATCTTTTATCCCCTCTGTAAATTTGTATATAGGAATATGGAATATAAGGGGTCACAGACGTCCTATTAAGCATGCTAAAATCAAGAATTTGGTGAGAACCAACAATTTAAGTTGTATTGGCATTTTAGAAACCAAAGTCCAAGAGTCTTTGTTTGAATTGACTTCTAGTAATCTTCTTCTTGGCTGGGTATGGAGGTCGAATTATGAACATTCACCGAAGGGCATAATCTGGATTGGGTGGAATCCTGAGCTCTTCTCGTTTGATGTGTCTAAGGTGACAAGGCAAGCCATTCATGGGTCTTTGAGATGCTTGAATTCAGATATAAGTTTTGTATTGACTGTTGTATATGCTAAACATATTTTTGTTTCAAGGCGGCCGCTTTGGGCTGAACTTACCCAGATGAGCAGAGGATTGCAAGATACCCCTTGGTTAGTAGCAGGGGACTTTAACGCCATCCGGGATGCCTCGAACAGAATTGGAGGCTCTGATGATTGGCTTCCGTCTTTTGATGAATTCAATGACTATCTCTATGCAGTGGAACTAGATGACCTCTGGTATGTGGGGTGTAGATATACATGGCCATCCTCATCTGGTGAACATCGGAAATAGAGAAAAATTGATAGGTTCTGGTAAACTTGTGGTGGAGTGTACTCTTCTCTTATTCTGAAGCGTCATTCCTAAATTCAAGTATCTCTTATCATTCCCCAATGATTGTCCGTATTATGCCTCATGTATATGCACGTAAGCCATTCAAATTCTTTAATTTTTGGATAACGCACCTGTGATTCTCTGAGATGGTCAACCAAATTTGGTACATTCACATTGTGGGTAGTCCTATGTTCGTGTTATGTACCAAACTCAAGCTTCTCAAAGGCCACCTGAAGCGACTAAACAAGGCATCCTTTACAAACATATCCACTCGCATGGGGAAGGCACAAATGGAACTCCTATTTGTCCAGGACCGACTTCAATAAGATCCATTCAACTCCATGTTAGCCAAAGAGGAAAGAAATCTCAGGGAAACCTTCTCAACTCTAAGGCTATATGAAGAGTGTTTCTTTAGACAAAAGTCTAGAATCAAATGGCTAAATGAGGGTAACTTGAATACAAAATTGTTTCACCAGACAGTCAGGTATAGACAGTTAAGGAACATGATTATGTCAATGGAGGATAGTTCGGGGACTCGACTGTCAAACCAAGATGAGATCAAGGGACTTCTTGTCTTGCATTTTGAACAACGTTTTGCCTCAACGGGCAACCGGGCTCACCCATCCATGCAAGAGATCCGTGCTTCTATACAACACTCCTTGAGTGACAACCAGGTACGACTACTTTCTAGTCCTATCACTGAGGTTGAAATACAAAAGACATTCTTCTTTTTAGCTTAGGGCAAAGCCCCGGGCCCGAATGGATTCAATGTGGAATTCTTTAAATATTCTTGGGACACAGTTGGCCCTTCAGTCATCTCAGTGGTGATGTATTTCTTTAAATCAGTGAAACTTCTTCGCCATATTAACGCCACTATCATATCTTTGGTTCCTAAAATACCCAACGCCTCCTCAGTAGATGACTATAGACCTATTGCATGCTGCAATACAATTTATAAGTGTATCACTAAGTTAATGATGAATCGATTGGCTTCTGTTTTGCCCACCCTTATCAGTGGAACCTAGAATGCGTTTGTCAAAGGTCGTCGTATCAAGGACAATATTCTATTAGCTCAACAGCTTTTTAGTGGATTCATCGTGATTCATACCTACCTAAGTGTGCGATGAAGGTGTACTTTCGAAAAGCTTATGACACTGTGGAATGGGAGTTTCTGGAGGTGACTTTATTGGCATTTGGATTTCCTATGGAGAGGTCCACAGGTCGAATCAGGAGGGGCCAAAGTTGCTTGGACCGATGTATGTCTCCCTAAGGAGGAAAGGGGGCTAGGTATTCGATGGCTAAAAGAAAGCAACAAGGCTGCGATGTTAAAGCACATATGGATTTTATTTACTAACAAGGAGTCTTTTTGGTGCAAATGGATTCACTCCAACTTCATAAAGCGGAATAGCTTCTGGATGGTCAAATGGCCAAAATCCTGTTCATGGTCATGGAAAAAAAAATACTCGACCTACATAAGGAATTCTGGCATCTTTTCAACTGGTGAGTTGGAGATGGGAAAACAATATTACTATGGTTTGATCACTGGCATCCGAGAGGACCACTAAACTTATTTTTCTCTGATCGTGAAATATACAAGTCTAGTTTCTCCAGGGAAGCGAAAGTGGCTGATTTATGCCAGTCTATTAGTCGGCCATCTCCTCTTTTGGACAAGCTGGCAACATGGGGGGAGCCTCTTCCCTTCTTACGCAATGACCCAAACAGCTTCCGATGGCTTGGGAATTCCTCAGGTACTTTTTGCTACTTCAGCTTGGAATATTGTCAGGCCAAGAGGAGAAGTGGTAACGTGGCATTCATTTATATGGGATAGATTATTATCCCTCGACACCAATTCCACCTCTGGTTGATGACTTGGAACAGGCTCCCTACCCAAGTATCTTTCATGTCTTGTCTCATAATACCGGATGCCAACTGCACTTTTTGCAACCATAGGCCGAATTCGATCAACCATTTATTTTTTGGATGTCAAGTCATGAATCAACTAGCACAGTTTTGGGCGGGAAAATCTACTATGGCATAGTGGATCGTGGCTTCAAACACTTCAGTGGGCTATTAAATGTATTTCTGGAGACGATTTTCACCAGTGCATAGCCCAGTTCTCCTTGGGAGCATTAAGTCATATTATTTGGAAGGTGAGGAACAATGCACTGTTCCAAAATCGTACTTTTTATGTTCCAGCTATGAAGATAATGTTGGAGAAGATGGTGAAAGATAAGGCGACGACCTTCTCTCATGTTATTGATTCCCCTAGGAATAGAAGAATACATAAGGAGCTGGGGCATTGACTCTAGTATCTTCTTGTAATTCAATTCTGGTCTATATATTTTGCTTATATGGAAGCCTTTGTTTAGGCTTTTATAATGTTGACTTGGATACCATGTCACCGTTCCACTTATAAGTGACATCTTGAGTGTAAGTTTTATGGTGCCAGGCAATCTTGTCTTGTACAAAACTTTTGGTAAAAGTCAATACATTCTTACCTTACCAAAAACAAAATGGTTAAACATGTTCATAAAATACATGAGTGCTCACGTGAATAAGTTGAAAATAGCCTAAAATTGTGGAAAATAAGCTGACTATGGTTGAAGATTGCTTGAATGTTCATGAATGTGTCTTTGAAGGTGCTCATCAAAATCTGAAGAATTGGAGTTTGACTGACCTTTGCGTATTCTTTGATTTCTATGATTTGTGTTTCGAACTTCAAAATCGTGAGAGGCAAAAGTTGTAGACGGGATCTTTCTCTTTCCAGCGATATAAAATCTGTAAAGATAGGAGGTCGTTTGATCAAGAAATGTGCATGCTCAATCTAGGAATTTTTTTTTGAGTTTGATCTGAAGAAAGTTGTGTCTGAGTAGGCTGAAATTGTTTTGCTATTTCGTCATAGTTGGGGGTATTTTTTGCAACATGTCAAAGACTGAAAGTTGTTCAGGAGGTCCTTAATTATAAATCTGGAAAGTTTCAATTTTTTTTAAATTAATTTGGGCGGGTAATTTCATAAAATTCTGACAAGGTTAATATGGCCTCTTAAATTGTTCCAATTTCGAGTCAGGGATGTTTACTGAATTTTTGCTGGTTCTTCCGGCCCTTATTTGTCAAACTCGTAGCATGAAAGTTGGAGAGCAACGTGCCCGAGGATGCTCCCGGTGAAAATTTTCCGCATTTGAGCTTTGTTTGCTAATTTCCCACAATTTTCGAAAACCGGGTCAATCTTTGGGGTGAAACTGAATAATTCGGTTCTCAATTGGGAAAAAATGATCTTAATGAACATTAAACTACACTTCTTATATTCAATTGCCACTGCAATCAAATAACGAGTACATAAAAGAAATATTTTATTTATTTCTTAGAATAATGCTTGAGAGGCACATAAAAGACTATCAGTGCTAGCAAATTCCAAATAACTAGGAAACAAATTAAATGCCAGAATACAAATAATAATGCACTCTCTGTAACTAGAAACACACACTCGTCTCTCAAGAATAGATATACCACCACAAATGTTTGGCGGCTGATCAACAAATACAATAATAAGTATACATCGAGATTTCCCACTCCATTGTGTCTAGAGGTGCAACATCCTCGTCACTCTCTTCACACAAAAATACCGACATCAATATGTTGAAAAAATATGGATTAATTACCTATAAGAAGCTCCTAGATCTGGATTTAGTTCGAGAAAGTAAAACTTCCATATCTAAACTTAAATTTAAATTGGGAGAGGAATTAAGCCATTCAACTGAATTGAGTTATAATTGGACAGATTAAGATAAAAAACAAGAAGTGTCCCATTTGGTTTACTACTTATTTGCTCGACTCCTAAAGTTAATAGCCTAATTGCATGTATTGGTTAGCCTTGCATGTGGATGATTAAATGTATGTTAGGCTTTTGATGCATGTCCTTTGGCGGGTTGATTAGAAGAGAGATTATAGACTAATCAGGACTTAATAAGATTAGCCAGCTGCTCTGTCAATGTAAGTGGAGGTTAGTAACAATTAACTTTAATAAATGAACCCATAATTTGATTAAGAGGTGGTTGAGTCATAGGCAAAATCAAACTCTCAAGGCTCTCGCTTATTGATTATGAACGTGTCAATTGGTTGTCTTGAATGCTTTTTATGAATGAATGAATGGCAAAAATTGACACTGAGATGGTGGCCAAGGGAAGGCGTCCGTGATGATGACCAAGATTCCCCTCGAAGAATTCGGCCAAAGGTGGTGGTTTATGGTGATCCAAGATGCAATTATATTAGTTTAGTCTTGAATAGTTTAATTTAGACCTTAATAAGCAAGTTTTATGAGACTCTAGTTAACAAAATCTTATTAGAACTAGCCTTCCTCCAAAAAAAAATGGTTAAATAGCTTGGATTAGCTTTACTTTAATAAATTGAATAGAATTAGGTTCACCTTAAATAAGATTAGCCTCCAATCTTAAGCTTGTGGGAGTTTATGTCCTAAAGTTAAATAACAAGACATTGTCTATTATGTACCCAACTCAGTATCGGGCTCTTATTTGGGTGATGTATTAGTCTTTGCTCGACTTGTACAGGGTTTTCATTTCCCCTACTCAAAGCAATTTCAATAGCTAGTTGGTTAGTTTCTTTTCTAAAATGATTAGGATTAGTTTAGTCATATAATAAACTCTTCAAGAACATGGTGCATGATCATTCAGCGGTTTTGTCGGATTACCTAAATCCTCAAGGCTTCGAACAAATTCAAACCAATTGTAGCGGAAACTAACTCATAACAGCTCAAAGATGAAAAATACTTGTATCACCAATCCAGAGTACAATCACATGAAATTAAGAACTATACCCATATTCCACCGATTAGATGTCACACTTTTTGAATGCAATATGTCATCAGAGAACCTCAAGAATGGACTCTTCCTCTTGTTACTGTTCTTCTCGTCTAAAACGTTCTTCTAATAAGCATTCTATATTTATTGCCTTAAACTTACATAACATTCCCTTCTCACACATTAAGAAAGTCGTAACTACCTTTTCAGGAATCTGGACAGACGTGGGCTGGATTCTGGGTTTGGCCCATCTTGGGCGGCCCAAGTCAATAAACCCAACAGGTTTTATACATTTACGATCGTTGGCCGTCAAGATTGTATGACCACTTAGATAACAACTTTGCTTAGTCAAATCTTCGAGCTAAAATCTCTGATTGTGTACAGAGCAAGACGAATTCCAGTCAATCCTCAATGGATAGTGATGACTCATAGAAAATTTTAGGTTGCAAAGAAATTTAAAAAAAAAATGAAAATCCAACTTCACATGAGATATGGGCTTGTGAGAACCTGCACCAATGGCCATTTGGCCCCCCTTTTCAGACAATTAATCTAAAACCGAATCCCAAACCGCTCTTTGGAGGGACGTGACAAACCCAGCTCCAATTCTTATTAACTTTTCTCCTTAAATTGCTATCTTTAAAAAATGGACGACTCTATGGACAAGCTCGTTGAGCCTATGAAGGACCTTAGGTGCTTGGGTTGAGTTATGGGCCAAGACTTCATAGGGCATAGGAGCAAAATAGACATTGGTAAGCATCTTCCTTACGGACAAGAATCATTTGGGCTCACGAAAAGGAAAGTAAAAAAAGAATGAAATGGAGAATAAACACGAGAAAGAGAAATCGGGATCCAAGTTTCATCTTAGTTCATCGTTAAACTAGGAAGATATCAAGCAAATGATTCTACTATAATTAGCACATTCTACGCTTCTATTATAACTCTTGATTATCTACCTTCTACCATGCTGAGTCATAGGCAGCCCCTCAGAAAGCACAGACGAGCCACATGCAAGGAAACTTGCACATGTGGTTCTGGTCAGAGACCCTGGTATACTGTACTAATATGTGTAGGTCCTCGTAATTCGTGAGATTGTCATGGCGCAAAAGCAGATATGATCCGGTATTCCCTTATTTCCTGTATTGGTTATGTTCTTCATTTCTTATCTAGCGGAAAAAAAAACTATATATTTAATAACTATTCTTGGACATAAACCCAAACTATTAATAAAATACAGTCCCAAACTATAAAAATCCTATTAAATCACAGGAGCGCCTGCCCCCTACTCTCCTTTGAGGCAACCCTCAAACACCGCAATGAAGAGTATGAATCACACCTCAATATGAAATATTATCAAGTAGTTCGAAAGCAATCATAGCATGGTTCAAATACTATTTGTTTAATTTCTCATGAACATTCATATATCCTAAATTTATAGTAGGCTGATATTGCGTTTGTCTATAAACATATGATTATATAGATCCATCATTTCTCACAAGTTCGTTGTTCCAATGGATGGTTGCCGATCACGATATTTGAGGTGGAGCGAACCCAAGCCAAATCACGTGCATGCACGAATATTAAAAGATGGTTTATAATAAGATTGGAAGCACAAACAAGTGGCTCTTGATTAAAGGAAGATTCATGGTTTTATAACCAATACCTTTGCACATGCTGCCACCACAGGTTTCATAGCACCTTTTTAATACTTGAGTTGGAGTGAATCCAAGCCAAATTACATGTATGCTCGAATATTAAAAGATGATGCACGATCAATGTTAGAAGCTCAAACAAGTGGGTCTTGATTAAAGGAAGATTCTTGTTATCAAAACCAATACATTTGGACATGCTGCCGCCACAGCTTTCATAGCACCTTTTAAATAATGACAAGAAATCAATCAATCAATTGATTATATACTGTCCAGTCCACGATATCGAGGCACGTTGATCATCTCTCACATATTTGCTTTTATAATAGATGGCATATGTAAAGTTAACCAAGATGATAGAAGTTATGATATTTTTAAATTGCGCATACAAAAAATATAAATTTAGTAGCTGATCATGGGTTTAAGTTCAAATTATTAATAAAAATCTATGAAAAGTCTTATGGCATCTCAAGGCTTTGCCCCTACAACCCCCTCTGAGGTGATCCCTCAACCCCTATGATGAGATATATAAACCACACCTCAACATGGTATATCATCAAATAGTTTAAACACTATTATAACATGGCATTTAATTTCTCGTCAATATTCACATATCCTAAATTTCTAGTAGCCTAACATTGCATTTATCTATACACGTATGATTTCCTAAATCCATCTTCTCACAAACTTCTTCTTCCAATGGTGTGTCGTGGACCATGATACTTGAGGTGGAGTGAAACCAAGCCAAATCACTTGCAGGCACAAATATCAAAAGATGCTTCACAATAAAGATTAGAAGCACAAACAAGTGGCGCCTGATTAAAGAAAGATTCTTGGTTTCAAAACCAGTACCTTTAAACATTCTGCGACCACAGATTTCACAAATATCACCTTTTTGATAATGACAAGGAATCACTTAATTAATTAGTGTTTAGTTCACAAATATCGAGGCACGTCGATCATATCTCACAAATTTGCCATATAATAGGCGGCATACATAAAGCTAATGATGTGTTAAATAATTATTTGGCAAAGGGAAAACAACTAAACATAGGTTGGGAAGGCCATCTCGAGGAAGCCATTAAAGTTGTCACATTACTGGGCCTATTCATTTTCCGTATAAGAATAAGAAAAACGAAGACCAAAGATGAAAGCCATTCGGTCGGAATTGGCAGGATATGATCATTGCACTTTCTTGAAAGATAACAAAAACTAACCTAATGAAAGAAAATCCTCCGTTTATGACTTGATTGCACTATCTGAAAATTTTGGATCTCGATTACATTCCTGTAAGAAATTTTAGAACTTTTGATACAGTTGTTCCTTTTAGAAAATAGAAATCTCAATTAAAGTGATTAACAACTTTCATTAATTAATTCATTAGTTAATTTTGCATAGGGGTGATCAGTTCTCAGGCGGTTCCCGATTCCCCTAGGAACCGGGAACTGGACCGAACAGGATTGGATGGTCCAGTCCGGTTCCCGCCCGGTCCGATCCGGTTCTCGGGTGGGTAATTATAAAAAAAGAAAGACGAGAAGAAAAATACGCAACATGCAACATCTCTACAAAATACTTGAATATACATGCATATCAAGTTTGCACTGTTTCAAGATGAAGCATGTATTCACAATTTAACTATATATTCCATATAATGCAGAAGATACTCCTCTGAAGAAACAAATTTTTGTAAAAATTTCTGTTTTATAATTAATTATTATTTTTTTAATAAACAGTGTCGGTCCGGTCTGGGTGGGTGGTTCCACCTCCAGAACCGGGAACCAAACCGGTAAGTTTTAGAACCGCCCAGAACCGACCAGTCCGGGCGGTTCCCAGGCGGACAGTTTTGCTTGCTCACCCCTAATTTTGCATTGCTGACTCTTATTTATATTAATTTTCAACGATCATTTGTTTTGTTATAATTGTTATCTCTTATTAAAGAAAACTTCTTTTGATTGTTACCGACTTTCACTTGTCTTTTTTTTTTTCAACGGCTAAATATTACCAACTACTGTGTCAATGATCCAATATTTTTTCGGTGGCATATATCTCTAAAATATAAGTAAAATGGCACTCTTAATGAGAGCTTATGATGACCCATCTCCTGAGCCATGTTGAAAGGATACAACAATTGCAGCATGCGCAAACAGAGATACTGATATGTGCTCCAAAAACACTACATGATGGTCCGTTCAAGCAGTCTGCTTCATCACAATATTTTTCTTCAGAGGAAATCAAAAGTTCATAATACTTTATTTTTAACAGTTAACTGGGTGGCTGATCACTTGATCATTTGAAAGCGACTAAATTTTTCTAGCAAAAACAAACGACTGTGGATGAGCTGTTTCTGCCTTTTTATGTTCAATTGATTTGTCAAAACGGCATGTTTATTTCCGGAGTATCAATATGTGTTGCCTTATGTAACTCCGATTCATCTTCTTACCCATTAGCTTCTTCATGATTGAGACTGATGGATTTAAGTATAAACAGGAGTAGAAATTATAGATTGTCAACAATGTCATTCCACATTATTCAACAAAGGACATTATGTATGATTAACAACTTAATTATACCATTTTCTACGAGTCCACATAACTTTTCTTATTTGTAATTTCAATCTCCAAAAGACTTGAGTTATGTGATAAAGGAAATGCAAACTATTTGTAATCCACATATAGAGACAACTGTAATGAGAATTTTTTTTTTACCAATAGCGAAATTTTCTCATATCACAATTTTTGGTATGCACGAAGCAAAAAAAAAAAATCAAGATTTGAGCAACACTTTGTTTGCTTGATAATATATAATACGGGAATCTATGATGCTTCTTTTCAGAAAATTGTAAATCACTCACAGAAAGAAAAATTCGAAAATAAAGAATATGACAAGTATAATATGTAAGGAAGATGTTTAAATGATCTTTGAGAAATTTAATATGATGGTAAATCTTCTATATTATAGTAAGAAGAATTTAGTGTAATTCTAATCTTTCAAATGTAGATTCCATATTTTAATTCTTAATAGATAATCTAGATATTTCGAAATGATGCAATAAGATATTTATAACTTAAAAATTAACACATGAATTTACCAAGGTTATCCTTCCCGTATTTCTTATTTAAACAATTACTATAATGAGTTGTAAAAAACTAATGAGACGTTGGGAACAAAGTGAGTGTAGGTAATGTCACACGATCATGTGGCAGCCATAGACAGAAGATGGATTTGGTAGGTTGGCGACTAAGCACCCATTTAATTTGCGGTGAGTGTGGTCCGGGTTGGGCCGGTCAGCACTCAACCCTAGGACTAACCCACAAAATGTTAGTCATCAATTTTTGGGACCATGGACCAACCCATTGAGCTTGGGACCGATGACCAGACCAACCCTATGGGTTCGGTCTAATCCGGTTCCAGGGTCAACCCGAGACCACTAAATTATTTTCCTATAATCATTTATTACATTTTTCGAAAGGACAAACATACTATTTCAAATTTTATATCCATCCATAACGTGAGATTAAGTAACGAAATTATGAACACCAATGAATGTCAAACATAAATATAAGATAATAATATAAATCTCCATTTGGTGAAAGCTACAAACTACAAAAAAGAAGATATGATATACAATGAAAGCATAAAAAAGTCTAAAATACGTTATACAAATCATGAAATAGTGATAAAACAATTGAACTGCATGAGTCATAAAAAAGTTCAAAAGAGAAGCTTCTACTCTTGGTCCTGGGCTCGACGGAAATAAGAAGCTGCTTTTAGGCTTCTCTCCTGGACTTGGCGAGAAAAAGGGCATATTCATCTAAATTGAAGTAACTCAACTTCTTAGTCATATTGAAGCGATAAAATAATTGCGATGTGCGAAAACGGAGAGATTTTTTTTTTTTTTGATAATTAAGGACTTCACCACGTGCCCCCCGTGCCCGAACGGCATGAAAGGGCCGGACCCCTATACCTCGGGAGAGACTAGTATAGGATCCCAACACTAAGGCCATCTACTTAAGATGCTAACAATTGTGGGTTTTGAGCTCTCAACCTTGGTGATGAGGGAGAAGCTCTCAACCAATATAGTTACCCACAGTTGGGTAAGGGGGAGATTGTTAGGTGCTTTCGAAACACCACATAGGGATCCATTCAACTAATCTGCTTCATCATAACATTTTTCTTTGAGGAAAGTCAAAAGTTTCCTAGCACTTGATATTGATACATAATAATTAGTTGGGTGGCTAATTCAATGATGCTTTGAAAGCACCTAATATTGTCTCACAACAAGAAAAAAATAAAAAACCATTGTGCATGAGCTGTCGTTGACTCATTTATTTAATAAATTGCTTAAACAGCGTTCCATTTTCAGAGTACCAACAATATCCCTTTATGTAAGTATGCTTCATCTTCTCTATTGCATTTCTAAGATTGAGAATGAAAATTTTAATTAAACGGGAGTGAAAATCATAGATCGTCTACCATGTTGATCCACATAAGTTTAATCCTACCTATTTCTTTATGAGTCCACAATAATTTCCTTATTTGGAATTTCAATCTCTGAATGATTTAAGTTATGATGAAGAAAATGGAATACTATTTATAAACCACATATAGAGAAAACTCTGATGACATTTTTTTTAACCATCAGAGAGACATTCGAGGAGATTTTTGTAAACTACTAGACATATTTTTTCATATCGTATATTCTAAATATGAACAAAACTCAAAACTTCACAAGACTTCGGGTGCATTTGGTTCGGCATTTGCAAAGCCCTTTTAGCCTTCAAAGGCCCTTTGGTCAAATTTTGTGTGTTTGGTTCAGCTTTCAAATACCCATTTGCCCAAATATCAGCATTTGAAATGCTGAAAGCCCAATGCTAGTTGAAGGAGTTTTGGGCTTTCAACATTTTCGAAATGTTGAAGCAAGGTTAAATGAAGTTTTTTTTGTTACCCATTTTGCCCTCAAAATTTTATCAATAGTCCAAGTTTACCCTGGACTGTTCATCTTCTCCGGTTGAGGCGACCATCTTCTCCACCTGTTCATCTTCTCTAGCAGCTGAGGGACCTCGCGGCTAGGCTACCTCGTGGCTGAGGTCTCGACCTCGAGGCTAAGGTCACGCAACCTCGCCGTGACTTGCATGACCTGGTGGCAAGGTCGCGACCTGGCGGCTAAGGTCGTGCATCTAGCAACCCAGGTCGTCGGCCGAACCTCACTCAACAAGTCCTTCGTTTGTCTTTTTTTTAAAAAAAAAAATTTGATTGAAAGCTCTTTCCAAATTCAAATTTTGTCAAACACTAATTCAATTCAAAGCCCATTCCAAATTCAAGTTTCGCCAAACACATTTTGCATTTTCCCAAGAGGCTTTGGGCTTTCAGCATTCCCATTTGCCCAAAGCCCCTTGCAAATGTCGAACCAAACCCACCCTTCAACACCACAAAAATTGCTCAAAAGATTTATAATCAAATTAACCAAATTAGAAGGTTTATGACTAAATTTACTAAATTTCATATCGTATAACGCTTAGCGATATACAGAATGATGAATAGATAATGCTTCCTTTGTTAAGTCTACTATTGCGACCTCCCCGAAAGTACACCACCTAGGGTTAGGCTAATGGATTGCTAAAGTTAACTTAGCTCGAGCTTTCCCAACCTCATGCCAATTCACGACTTAATTTTCAATTCTTAACATGCCAAATTGATTTCAAATAGAATCGCCTCTAATTTATCTATGGTGGGTCAATTAGAAATCCATGTAAAATACTAGGAGTAATACTTTATCCCTACGAACCAGAGATTGTGGGTACGGATACTTGATTACGCTGGATTACTCTAACACCATTTCGGTACCTTTTCATTTATTTCAAAAAAATATTATGCAGGCAGCTTGAATTGGTTTTATTTAACTTCCTAACATATGTGGTGATCACTTAAGTGCGCAAACATTCATTTAAATGCTCAAAGAAAACAAAACAATAAACAAAACAAATGATTTTTTGGGATTTTTCTTTTTATATGCAAACTATTCCAATATGTGATGCACATGATGAAAATGCGTTTAACCTAACATTGCTTTATAATATGCAATCCTAAATTAAGCTAGTCTAAATGATGTTCTATTTAACTAAATTAATTACATGACATGCAAAATGTATTGTTCTTTAGGCATTTTTTATTTATTAATGGAAATTCGAAATTAATTAAACCAATATAATATGAATCATAATCTAGCATGATTCCTAGAATTCTAAATGTGATATCCTATCATGATTTGAATTTTTTTATGCAATTTCTAGATATGCAATTCCTATTTGACATGGATATGAAACCTTTTTTTAGATTTTTATGTAACCTAATTTAGGCATGCAATATTATCTAATATGCAAATTAATATAAATATGCAATGCAATCTTACCTAATATGCAGCATGGTCCAAATATGCAATGTAATCTTATCTAATATGCAAATTAATCTAAATATGTAATGCAATATTTTTTATATTTTTTTTGGTAAGGCAAAAGAACAAATCAAATCAATCAAAAGGGAAATAGCATCTAAGTTCACCAACAAAATTCAAAATAAGGTTAATAAATTGATCTTAAGTCTTAAAAATCAAAATATCAACCTTATAGATTCCTGCGCAATTAATTATTCCATCTAAAACCTTATAGACAGAATAAAAATTGACATTTTTGCGGTTGTAAATTGAAAAATAAATTCCAATTGATAAAACCTATCACTTAAAGCAAAGAAGTTAGACAAGGAATAGCACCAATGCAATAATTAAATCAACATGAAAAAATATTTTTTTTAATTTTTTTAATAATATAAAAACATAAATAAAATAAAGGCAATCCAGATCAGGTCTCTGAACCGGGTCGGGTTTAGACCTTGACTTGGACGAAGCCCCGGCCGAGAAGGTTTAGGGGGCTTGGGTCAGGCTAGCAACAAACCTGGCCCAAGCTCCCTCCTTTCATCCTCCTTTCTTTTTTTCCGCGAGCCCACTTCCTCCTACAAGATGGCCCGGCTAGACCCCTACGCCAAATACACCTAGCCCAATGCCCAACTCGGCTCGGTCTGCTCTCTCACGGCCCAGCCTCTCCTTATAGCATCTCCTTCCAAGGCCTGGCCTCTGTGAGTCATCTTCAACCTGCAACTGCTTCGTGAGCAACCTATTCGCAGGTGCTCTACGTGACTGTGCCCTACGGTGGGGGTGTGACCGGCAGCATCCGAGGGAAATTTAGAGCATGGTCGCCCACCGATGGCTTCCCGGTGATTATCGAGCAACAACAAGCAACAAAAACCACATGAAACAAAACGAAACACAAGTAGATTCAAGCAAGCAACTTATCAAAAAGCATGAGGTGCAGTGAGGTTTTCAGCTGTGGGATCCAAAGGAAAGTGAAGTCTATGCCTATAATTCAATAAAAACCTTCAGAGCAAGCACATAAGTGAAAAATAACACTACAGTAACTTAGAGATCAACCAAATCGACAAACCCCTCTTTTGGCTTTTTTTATTTAAAAAAAATTGAAGTAAACTCGAGCACAAGAAAAATAATTAAAAAAAAATCTTCCCTACATGGCTCGGGAACGACAAGGAGCACGCGCACTCAAGCAAGCTCGAGGCAAGCCGTGGCTCATTTGTGTGCTCGTCCCGACCATGATCATTAGGAAAATCTGCTCGAACGAGAAAGGGAAAAGCTACGATCAAGACTCACCAGCAGGAAAGAACACGACAAATCGTCGGAGGAGGAAAAAGACGTCACGGACCAAGACTCAAACGAATCCTCTCTTCCTTGCTTCGCTCACCGACTTCATAGAAGAAGTCTCTCTCTCTCTCTCTCTCTCTCTCTCTCTCTCTCTCTCTCGTGTATCCTCTGATGAACTCAAGAACTCTTCAGAAAAAGAAATCCTCTCCTCACTCCCAGAACACTCTCGAAACCTACTGCCCCTCTTTTACTGCTACTCCACACTTTTTTAAAGGAGAAAGAATGCAATATTGAGATTTGACTGAATTTTTGCCTCCCTTCTTACTCCTTGGATATTGAGATCTCGATCAAATCTTTGGAAGATTTGACCAAAGTTATCTGCACTTTTGTTTATTTTTTCCATGACTTCTTCTCCAAAGAGATATTTGGTCAAATCTTAAAAAGATTTGCAAATATTTGACAGTGGTCGCAAATTGCAATGTTCTCAATTTCGCCGATTACACAATTTTCATGCATGGACTCACTTAATTAAATTTTCTCCCAAAACTAAACGTAAAATACAAATATTTTCGGGGATTAAAATAAATCCCTATTTTTATTTAACATGCAACTTTGCCAAAATTTAGGTATCAACAGCTCCCCCTCTTTAAAGATAATCTTGCAGAGGTTGCATTCAAAAACTAAATGATACCTAAATTTTAATTATGCTAATATTATGCATGATATTTTTGTCGAGATCAGCTCTCATTTTCATTTTCATTTTTTTATTATTTAAAAAATGCAATTATTGTATGATAGAGGAAGAAAAGCATACCTGAAATTACTGACTGTCAGTACGGGATTGATCTTGATTTGTTCAATTCATATCCAAATCCCATTTCCAACCCCTTGGAGAATGTGATCCTTAGAATAAAATGCTTATTTGACTAATCAACTAAGTTAGCAAAGCATTCACATCCATAATGAAATATTGAACAAGAGAGACATCTAGATCCAAACTGAGATGCCATGGGTAGCCGTTCACATGTCAAACTAAGACGGCTATCAATAAGGCTCGAAATACCCCGACTCAAACTGAGAAAATGTGAAATGAATGAGAAACATCTCATGTCCAAAATGAGATGCTTCACAAACGTGGATTCAAGACACCCAGATCTAGATTGAGATAGTAAGAATTGAAAATTAACCAATTGATGCTCATATATCAGACTGAAACAATAATTTGGTCAAGATAGATTGAAATACCTAGATCCAAACTGAGGTATAACGAGAAGTCGAAAAAATTCATATCCGAAATGATATGTTTAATGATTTGACTTGAGACATCTAGATCCAAACTGAGACGTCTTGAGCAAAGGGGGCAAAGAACATTCATATCCAGAATGAAATGTTCGACGACTTAGTTTGAGACATTCAAATCCAAACTAATATGTCTTGAGCAAAAATTCAAAGGGGATCGAAAAACACTCATATCCAGAATGAAATGTTTAACGATGGGTTTAAGACATCCATATCCAAATTGAGATGTCATGAGTAACAACTTCACCAATAGACAACCTCAAATGTCAGATTGAGATGACTATTTTGAAAAACTCGAAATATTTAGATCCAAACTAAAGTAGGTCAAAAAATATCCATATCCAAAATGAAATGTTTAATGACTTGAGATATTCAGATCCAGATTGAGATGTCCTGAAATTTAAAGAAGATGAGATATCTGAATCTTTGTCACAGACTTTCTTCTCTTGAAAATTTTTATACTTACCTGAGGTTCCTCACCTGAAGGTCATGTCGATGGAATAAGACTTGAGCTACGAGAACACATCAAGTTGGTGAGGGGACACTAAGCTATAAAAGCATGCCAAGTCAGCACAAAAACTTCAGGTTCGACACATCATCGATTCCCTGCAAAAAGAAATGTTAAGAGCATTTTGGGAGTACTTCAGAAAATGACCTGATTGTCATGAATACTTTGGTTCTCAGAAGAAATATTGTTTACCAAGAGAGACATGCATAGAAAAAATTCAAAACTCAAAATTATGCACATCATCCAGTCTTCACTTGAGGAAAATTATTTATATTCAATTGGGCAAAGTTCGTAAGAATATCAAATGAGATACAGTCAAAAAGGACTTTTACTCGCTTTCATTGGAAGGCTTTTATCCCGACCATTAATACGAGAGCAGCTGCATCACTCGATCTCACTATCATCATGTCAATAAAGATCCAAGCATTTTCGCAAGCGGTACAATTTTACCAATCAGGGAGGTCTTTTAATTAGACCGTAATTTGGGTTTGGTCACCGGTTGAGCAAAAGAAACTCCTTAAGTCAAGGCTTAGAAAGAAAGTCTTCAGCAAACATCACCAGGTTTATAGGTCAAGAACCTTGCCAATGAAATAGAAACAGTCTTGCTCGCACTTCTTCGAGCTAATCTTAAAACATTAGAAACCTCACATTAATTCAAGTGTCATAATCAAAAGAGACTTTAAAGGGATGTAATGTGGGCTTGGCTCAAAAGTGTGTATGGGATGAAAGGTTGGTGAATAATTACTGGAAACTTTATCTTAGGCTCAACTTTCAAGTTTCTAACTTTGCTCCATTGGGGATGCTATATGATGTCAAATTCACTGGGGATTATTAACAAGATTGCCTCATTTATCATTTTTTGGCATTGAGGGCTGACTTTTGCAAATTTAAACCTTTGGCTCTGACTTCTATGGGCATAGGTCTTACTTTTACAGGGCACACTACTTTTCTTGCCCCTAATTTCTTTCTCCTTTCTTTTGGATTTGGGCATTGGCCTTGCTTTTACCAGGCACGCTACTTTTTCTTGCCCTTATTTGACATTTTTTTACTTGACCTGTGGACTAGTATGGCCAACTATGATTAACACAACATCTTGGACTGACGTCCCATGATGAGACGCTTGTACTCTGCTATTTCTAATGACCTTAATTTTTGCATGCCCCAGTCTAAGAGATCATCACCAATATGGGTTTAATTTGAAACAAAATCACAAGCTCAAAATGGCTAGTAAAGGATAAGAGTGTTTAGGATATAGAAATGAATGCTCTTCATCATCCTTAAGGCACTTGATTTAACACTTGATTCCACATGTAAAAGCAACACTCAAAGATTGATGTAATTGAAAGCAATAAAATTTTTATCAAATTTTCACCTTTTAACACTAATGATGCAAATGTACCTCCAGTTTACCCCGATGTGGGGTGGTTCTTGACATGGATAGTATGAAATGAAACTTCACAAGTGTTTGGGCTCAAAATAAGTAAACAATGGATCATTGCAGTGCTTGAGATAAAGAAATGAACTGCCCCTCATCATTTCGATTATCGTACCTTTCGCGAAAAGCTCTTTACCTTGAAGACATTGAACTTTTCATGCTCATCTCACAAGTGTATAAGAATTAGACTGTGTATGGATAGGATTTCCCTTTCATCATCCCGATGCATCTCATTTATCATTCTCAATCAATTCTGCATCAGTCATCAAATTGTTTAATCTTGGCAATACTTAGTCGAAGTGATGAATGAAACAAGCAAAACCATGAGCATTTTGAGCTTATTGATTTTAAGCACAATCAATTTATCTCATCAAAAAATGTCATTCAAGCATAGCATGAACATGATATATGCAAGAGAAGGTTATTAGAAATGAAAGTCCATTAACTGCTCTTGGGTATGAACACAATCTTTGATGCTGCATTTTTGTTCTTGTCCCTGCATCAAATAATGTGCATGAATATGGCTCTAAATAAATGTAATTTAAGATTGGTGAAATTTGTATCACCCATTAATGCGTTGCAAATGCCCCACAGTTTCCATATTAATCTTTCCAGATTATTTTCCGACTAAAGTGTCAACTTTCGATTGGGGAAGAAGAGTTATCCAACATGATTTATCCAACATGCATTTTTTTCCTTCTTTTTTGAAAAGAAATTTTTGTTTATATTTTTTTTTAACGAGGAAATATGAAGAAGCCCAACCCTCAGAATTCTCCTTAAATGATATTTTCTCAATTATTGGATATCATCACCGAGCTAGTTTGGTATACTTCAACATGCCCTCAAGATGAAAATAAACTTGTAATTTTATTAAACAGTATCGAATGAATTACATTTATTGAAAAGGAAATGTGAACAATCAAGCCCTAAAAATAAAGATGATAATTGAAATTTCAGAAAGCAAAACATCCGGGAAAGCAACAAAAGGCTCCTTCGCAGAGGAGTCTGGGAATTTCTTTACTCGGTGAACCCATCTGTATTTGCAACATGGTTGAGTAGAGGATTGTGCTGAACATTTGGCCGAGTGGCTTGAAAGGAGAAAGCCTTTGTGTCCGATAAATTTTGGACTTTATGCTTCAAAGTTATACATTTATCAATTGAATGCACAATTTCCCCCATATGATGGTCACATTTTTTTTAAGGATCATAATTAGAGAACTTCTCAGCATTGGGTCGCTTTGGTTCATGGGAAAGCAGACATTTACTCTAGAGGACTGGCAGGACCTTGGATAGCGGACCAGGAAGAGGAGTGAACTACCTTCTGTTAAACTGTCTGGGTGCAGATGATCGGCCTCCAACCTGCTAATGAACAACTGAAGACTTGCTGGGGGTCGGTTGTGTGTATGCAAAGTTGACCTCTAGAGCTTGCTTTTTGTCCTTTTTTGCAGTAAACCTCTTGGTAGTCTCATTGAACCATCCATCTCTCAACCCAATCTCAATTTGCTCACCCATTAGAATGAGCTGATTAAAAATATCAACAGTTGTAGCTATTATCCAAATGCATTATTTATATGGGAGGGTATTGATGAACATTTTCCTCAGCTTCATATCAGTTGGCTTGGGATCCACCTGTGCAGCTAGATTTCTCCACCAGATCGCATACTCCTTAAACGACTCTTTTCTTTTCTTTTCGGCCCGCTCAAGATCATCGCGGGAGAGAGTGATGTCTATTATGAATTTGTACTGCTTAAGGAAAGCTTCGCATACCTCATCCCAAGTCTCGCAGAGATTTATGCTTTTCATGATGTACCATCTCAGAGCGGGACTAGTTAAGCTTGCTTGAAATGACTGGATCATCAAAGGAGCATTGTCAACATATTGAGTCATCCGCACTAAATACATTTGCAAATGGGCTCTTAGATAGGTCGTGCCATCGTATTTCTCGAACTCGGCATCTTAAACTTCTTTGGCATCTTCACTTTGGAATAGACTGAGAGGTCTGTTAAGGACGGGTTTTGATGACCCTGCAGCTGCTTCAATTTCTCCTCAAGCTTCTTGAGACATTTTTCATGCTCTGTCTTGAGCATGACATCAGCATTGATTCTTTCCCCATGAGTAATGATGGGGTCATCTTCTAAAGGGGGCATTTCCTCATGAAACTAGATGACAATGTTGTTATCGTCTTTTTGTTTTAGTGTAGGTGCCGAGGCCGATCGAGTTGCCTTGAATTCAGCTGTCATTTCCTACATTGCAATGAGAAATTGCTTCATCTGCTCTTCTATGATGGTGACACGGTTGTGGCGTTCACTTTGATATGCCATTCTAGCTCTTGACCGTGTGCGGATTGGTGAACGAGGATGATCTATGATCACCTATTTCAAGAATGAAAGGATAGATAAGCATAATGTGCAGCAAAGGAAAAACGGTCCATGACAATGACCTAAAAACTTTGTTTTTTATTCATTTATGAAATAATCCTTACATGAAATGTAAAACAAATCCCCCTAAACAAACCCAAAAGAAATGACTCGACAAAAGCTTTTTTATTTGGCTCGTTCTATAAACAAATGGGAAGCTAATGCTCAACGCAGTTGTCTATTCTCCTTAGCGACTTTCTTCACTTGCTCCTCGAGTTCCTCTACTTTCCTCTTGTACAGACTGGCTTCTGCCTGACGAGTTAGCTTAACCGTCACATTAGGAATCTTTGGGAGCCACTCATCTGGGAACTTATATTTGCAGATGTATTGAATGGTAGCATGATGGATCTTTTGCTTCCCCTCCAGCTCATTTTCGAGCTACTTCAAGCTTCAAGTGCAACAATTGTGCCAAGCTTGCTTGACACGGTGGAGATCTTCTCTGTAATCACCTCTTTTGATACTGACTTGGAACGACCCGGGCTTCAGAGGTGGAGGTAAGTCCTGCAAGACTCAATATTGGCGGACTACTTGGAGTGGATAGTAAGAGGTCACTCCAGTAATCCCTATCAGTGGGATCGGCTCATTTTCGCCATAGGAAAGACGTGCGTCACAAACTCAGAACCATCTAGCTTGCCATGGGAAAAACTTAGCCTTTGGATTTTTCAGTAGGTTTATCCATTTTGAAAAAGAGAGATCTAGAGTTCGATTTTGCAAATTCTTAAATTCCTCAATGGGGTGAATAGATTCAGTGTAGCCACTAATACTCATGTGAATAGCAAACCCTTTTGTGTGAGAGAAAAACCAAATTTATAAGAGCTCAATGGGTGCATGAAAGGTCTTTTCCTCATTTTCTTTGAATCAGGTAAGTAACAGAAATGTTTCAGCCAAAATGGTATTAATGAAATTAACACCACCACACACTTGTTTGACTACCCATGCAATAGAAGGATTGATGGCATTCTCTCGAAGAGGAAAGAATATGAAACCAAAGAAAGCTAGAATAAAGATCCTACTTTTCAAAAGAGTTTCTACATTTTCAGAACATTGACCTAAAAAAGGAAGTGGACATGCATGACAATTATCTTTTAGGAGTTTTGCCACTTCACTTTTGTTTTTCTCAAAAATGATTGTGACTCTGCTCCTAAAGGTGGATTAATCAACTCAAAATCCAAAGGTTTTCCTATGGCAACGCTATACTCTTCCAAAGTTGGAGCAAGCTCGTACTTACCAAACACAAATGTGGATGTATGAGGGCACCAAAAATGAGCTAGTGCTTGCATGGCGCCACTTTGAACGTCAATGTCGAGGAGTGGGATAAGTCGACCAAGCTTGTTCTCGACGTAAATTCGGCCCTCGTAGTCTAACTTGTCCCACCACCACTTGAGTTCAGCTTTCGGAGCAGGAACAAATCGAACATCAGACCTTCCCATTATATATAGACCAAGACTCGACTCACCTAATTGTCATGGACCGAACAAATATATAGAAAGATAAGTAAGTTGCAAGAAAGTAGGAAAAACAAGAACTTACATCCACGGACAACCAAAGCAATCACATAGACATGCACGAAAGGTACAGCTCGATTTCTACTCTAAAAGGTGTTAGTAAAGTGGAGTTATAAGGGTGGAATGACTAGTCGCAGCCTCACATACTAAGTCAAGCCCTCATAACTTTGGCTCAGCCAAAAGTGATGCCCCAATGCGACGCAGACTCGTAGGCAGAGGCAAACACTCTTGACATCAATAAAGAAAGTTTTCAGGATTAAGTTGGGCAACCTCTATTACGTAGCCTCACTGTCAAAGTCGTATCCAACTTAATACCATCCTAAGTTATCCTAGTGTGGCTTGGGTCCAGCAATAGGTTGTGTGTGCAAAAGTATAATGCTAAAACCATAAAAGCATGCACAACAATTAATACCAAGCAACACTTCCAAATAAAACAGTTAAACGCTCAAAACAAACAACATCCTGCAAAAACAACCAACACATGTGTTAGGGACTTACCTGGAATCCTCGCTGCCAAACAAAAATATTCTTTTTGAAAACAAATGAAAATTGGCCTAAGTCCACTGGAATCAAGTCCCCAGTGGAGTCGCCAAGCTGTCGCGACCTCCCTGAAGGTGCACCACCTAGGGTTAGGCTAATGGATTGTTAAACTTAACTTGACTCGAGCTCTCCCAAGCTCATACCAATTCACGACTTAAGTTTCAATTCTTAATATGCCAAATTAATTTCAAATGGAGTCGCCACTAATCTATTTATAGTGGGTCGATTAGAAACCCATGTAAAATACTGGGAGTAGTACTTTACCCCTATGAACCAGAAATTGTGGGTACGGGGACTTGATTACGCAAGATTACTCTAACGCCCTTTCGGTACCTTTTCATTTACTTCAAAAAAATATTTTGCAAGCAGCTTGAATTAGTTTTATTTAACTTCCTAACATATGTGGTGATCACGCAAGTACGTAGACATTCATTTAAATGCTCAAAGAAAACAACACAATAAACAAAACAAATGATTTTTTTGGATTTTTCTTTTTATATGCAAACTATTCCAATATGTGATGCACATGATGAAAATGTGTCTAACCTAACATTGCTCTATAATATGCAATCCTAAATTAAGCTAGTCTAAATGATGTTCTATTTAACTAAATTAATTGAATGACATGCAAAATGTATTGTTTTTTAGGCATTTTTTATTTATTAATGGAAATTCGAAATTAATTAAACCAATAAAATATGAATCATAATCTAGCATGATTCCTAGATTTCTAAATGTGATATCCTATCATGATATGAATTTTTTATGCAATTTCTAGATATGCAATTCCTATTTGACATGGATATGAAACCTTTTTTTAGATTTTTATGTAACCTAATTTAGGCATGCAGTATTATCTAAAGTGCAAATTAATCTAAATATGCAATGCAATCTTACCTAATATGCAGCATGGTCCAAATATGCAATGCAATCTTATCTAATATGCAAATTAATCTAAATATTTAATGCAATATTTTTTATATTTTTTTGGTAAGGCAAAAGAACAAATCAAATCAATCAAAAAGGAAATAGCATCTAAGTTCACCAACAAAATTCACAAATAAGGTCAATAAATTGATCTTAAGCCTTAAAAATCACGATATCAACTTTATAGATTCCCGCGCAATTAATTATTCCATCTAAAACCTTATAGATGGAATAAAAATTGACATTCTTGCGGTTGCAAATTGGAAAATAAATTCCAATTGATAAAACCTATCACTCAAAGCAAAGTTAGACAAGGAATAGCACCAATGCAAAAATTAAATCAACATGAAAAAACATTTTTTTTAATTATACAAAAACATAAATAAAATAAAGGCAATTCGGATCATGGCTCTGAATCGGGTCGGATTTGGACCCTGACCCAGACAAAGCCTTGGCCGAGAAGGTTTAGGGAGCTTGGGTCGGGCTAGCAACAAACGCGGCCCAAGCTTCCTCCTTTCATCCTCCTTTCTTTTTTTCCGTGAGCCCACTTCCTCCTGCGAGACGGCCCGGCTAGACCCCTACGCCAGATACAACTAGCCCAATGCCCAACTCGGCCCAATCTGCTTTCTCACGGCTCAACCTCTCCCTATAGCATCTCCTTCCTCGCAAGCTTATCTCGTGAAAGCCGAGCTCACCCAGGGCCTGGCCTCTATGAGTCATCTTCAACCTGCAATTGCTTTGTGAGCAACCTGTTCACAGGTGCTCTGTGCAACTGTGCACTATGGTAGGGGTGTGACCAGCGGCATCGAAGGTAAATTCAGAGCGTGACCACCCACCGATGGCTCCCCAGGGATTATCGAGTGACAACAAGCAACAAAAACCACATGAAACAAAACGAAACACAGGCAGATTCAAGCAAGCAACTTATCAAAACGCATGAGGTGCAGTGAGGTTTTCGGCTATGGGATCCAAAGGAGAGTGAAGTCTATGCCTATAATGCAATAAAAACCTTCAAAGCAAGCACATAAGTGAAAATCAACACCACGGTATCTCATAAATCAACCGAATCAACAAACCCCTATTTTGGCTTTTAAAAAAAAATTGAAGTAAACCCGAGCACAAGAAAAATAATAATAATAAAATCTTCCCTACATGGCTCGGGAACGACAAGGAGCGCGTGCACTTGAGCAAGCTCGAGGCAAGGCGTCACTCATCTGTGTGCTCGTCTCGACCACAATCCTCGGGAAAATCTGCTCGGACGAGAAAGGGAAAAGCTACAACCGAGACTCGCCAGTAGGAAAGAACATTGCCAAATCGTCGGAGGAGGAAAAAGACGTCACAGACCAAGACTCAAACGAATCCTCTCTTCCTTGCTTCGCTCACCGACTTCACAGAAGAAGTTTATCTCTCTCTCGGTCTCCTCTTGTGTATCCTCTAATGAACTGAAAAACTCTCCAGAAAAAGAAGTCCTCTCATCACTCCCAAAACACTCTTGAAAACCCCCCCACCCCCTCTTTTACTATTGCTCCACACTTTTTCAAAGGTGAAAGAATGCAATATTTGGTCAAATCTCAAGAGATTTGACCGAATTCCCCCCCCCTTTCTATCTTACTCCTTGGACGTTGAGATCTCGGTCAAATCTTTGAAAGATTTGACCGAAGTTATCTACTCTTTTGTTTATTTTTTTCCACGACTTCTTCTCCAAAGACATATTTGGTCAAATCTTAAAAATTTTTGTAAGTTTTTTATTGTGGTTGCAAATCGCAATGTTCCCAATTTCGCCGATTACACAATTTCCATGTATGGACTCACTCAATTAAATTTGCTCCTAAAACTAAACGGAAAATACAAATTTTTTCATGGATTAAAATAAATCCCTATTTTTATTTAACATGCAACTTTGCCAAAATTTAGGTGTCAACAATTACAAATCACTCACGAACATTAATATGTGAAAGGAAAATTCTACAACAGAGAGTATGACAATTATTACATAAGGAAGATGTTTAAATGATCTTTCAGACAATTAACATGATGTTAAATTATTTAATCATAATAAGAATAATTTAGAGCAATTTTAGGCTTTGAAATGTATTTTTGTATCGTAATCTTTCAATAAATTATCTAGATAATTTTGACATGATGCCATAAAATGCTTATTATTAAAAAATTAACACTAAATTCACCAACCAATGAGCATGAAGATCTACGGATTTTTATGTGTATTTTTTGGTAGGTAGGTGGCTAAGCACCCATTTAGTTAGTGAAGATATTATGATTTTTTTCATTTTTATTTCATGAAAACATGTTAAATATATGAGGCTCTTTAACCATTGTTGTAGCTCACCAACAACCCAAATTCATATTGGATTATAGGGAATGATCATATAAATGACAAAGCCTTCAAAGAAAACCAACCATTTGATAAAAATTGAACTTCATGTCACATTATTTATCAAGCAAAACTTGTATTCACAGAACTTAAAAATATTCAAACCAGTTTCAAGAGGAAATGGCAAGTACGCTCAACTTACTATTATTCATAATTTAGTGAATGTCATTGTAGGTCACCCATTATCACTCTCCACATGCCCCCTTTGCTCTTGTTCGTTCTTGTGATATAAAATGGTAACAGAAAGAGAGAACAAGGTCAAGGTTAAGCTAGTGACAACCATCACTATTTCTATGACATCAAGTAATGAATAATGTTGTTGTATAAAGATGTATTGATTATATATATCGTACAGGTCGTACTAATGGATATTCTCAACTAACACAAATACTCTTTATATTCTCTATAAGTTAATGCATCACATAATATGAGGTATGAGGAGGGACTAGCCTTGTTTCGAGAAATGCTACATTCTGGGGTAGAAATGAATGACTTGACATTAGTAAGTAAACTGTCGGCTTGTGGTCATGTCGGAGCTCTTGACGTGGTAGACAAGTGCATTGTTGTAGCCACTGGTATCATATTCCTCTTAACCCCATGCTCGTTGCGGCACTTATTGACATGTATGCAATATGTGGGCACATGGACCAAGCATCACAAGTCTTCAAAGCGGCGCCTGTAAAGTGCGTCTCGACTTGGAATTCTCTCATTGACGGACTTGTTATTCATGGTAATGGAAGGGAAGCCTTGGAGAAGTTGCAACAAATGCAAATAAATGGAACAAAACCGAATGACTTTACCTTCATTGCCTTGTTATCTGCTTGTAGCCACTCAGGACTGGTGGACTGGTACTCCCTCGGGCAAGGCAGGTCGGGTAGAGGGAGGTGGATGAAGCGGAGGTTGTCAGTGCACAAGGAAGAGGCAGCGCATGAGTGGACATAGGGGTTGATGATGGGCCGGTGGGGATCGGGGATGACGAGGATGGTGACGGGTAGGATAGCGGTGGTGGGCAAGGGCTTGCTGCCCTCCCCCATAAACACTCCTCTTTTATTTTATAATTTTAATTTTTTATTATTTTAATCGATGATTTGGCACTTCCGACTAGCCACATGGGTGCCACGTCGGAATTCTAGCAAGTCGGATCGGAGTTGGCACTAAAGTGATCTTCTTTTTGAAAAAGTGGCACTGAAATGATTCGAATGAAAGTTTTGACACTAAAGTGAGCGCCATACACAAATTATGGCATTCCTTGTGTCTTTATCCCATTGTAAAATTCAAGAAAGCGTCACAATACTTTTCCTCCTAATAGCTTTATATTGGAATCTTTCGAGAAGTGTTGGCAGTGTTATCATTTGTACTTAGGTATGTGATAGTAAGTTCTATTAGCTTGGATATAAACAAAGTCATCGATCTTTGATGAGAAGTGCCTAAGTATAAGTGGCACATCTGATTGTAACTTCAAGAAGATTTCTAGTGGAATCCAAGTAGTAAGTTGTTAGTGCAGAAGAGTCAACGTATGTTTACACCAAGCTAAACCACTATAATCTATGTGGGCATTGTTCTCTATCTCTCTAATCATATTCATTTATAGCTTATAGAAACACTACCATCAATAACTTGAATATCATAAGAATTTGATCATATTGATACTCTATTCTATTTGCTCCTGATCATATATATCTTGACACATGTAGTCCCGCAGTAATTTTTTAGGATCTTGTAAGATCACCTATTCACCTCCTCTATGTGATATTGCTAACTTCCACAAGTTTCACCTTTAGAATTGTATTCGAAAACTTTGCTTCTAGTGGTAAAATACATAACTTCGTAGTGAATCCTATAAACCAACGCTAAAGAATCCATCGATTATTTTATAATTATGCATCTTGATTTGAAGAGTAAGTGATATGAGAACAAATTTATCATTGAGAGATACTAAGAAATTTTTCTCAAGCATATTTTTAAACAGTCATTGCTTTATTTTGTAAAGTGCTACTATAAGTAAGGACTACTGTACACAAGTTAAAGGCCTAGATTTAATTAGTTCATAGAGCTTATTGGTTAATTTATGAGCTTCTAGAGTAGCCATAGTTATAAGTATTGTCAAAGCGGGTTAAACCTCTTGTAATGAATATAAAAAGTTAAATCAAATAAATTCAGTGTGCTCTCTCTCTCTCTCCCCCCCCCCCCCCCCTTCTCCTGTGGGTGTATACTCTCACGTCACAACTTTTTGTTGTATATATAATCGCTTCACTTGCTCAAGTTCAAGTCATAGATGGAATGACTACAATCTGTTCTAACATCAGCTAACGCTTTGTTTTCTTTAAAAGTATCATTTCTCCTAGGATGGATGCACTAATATGTATACAATTTTGTTATTTGGTAACTTCTACGTATCAATGAAACTCCTTAATGCACGATTGCTACCTTGAGCCATACTTTCCATTAAGAGAGCTTCTAATAAGAATCCTCAACTTCTTATATATAAAAAAATGTGTGAAGAATCTCAGCAAGAAATATATGAGTAGTTCAAATGCTATTGTAACACGGTTTATATAGTAGTTATCTAATTTCTCATGAACACTCGCATATTCTGAATCCCTAGCACGCTAACTTTTCTTTTTTCTTTTGTTTATACGCACACGATTTTCTAGATCCACCATTTGTCACAGTTTTGTTGGTCCAATGGCGTTTTGTCGTCCATGTTTCTCGAGGTGGAGTAAATCCAAGCCAAATCACATGGACGCATGATAAAGACTAGAAGAGAGCAAACAAGTTGCCCTCGACAAAAGAAAGATTATTGGGTTCGATACTGAAGATCTTGACATCAAACCTGTAATCTTGGCGGATATGGTGGCACCACGTAATTGACATACCTTTCATTTTATAATGACAAGAAATTAATTAATTGATTAGAGTGCGGTCCACTAATATAGAGGTACATCAGTCATCACTCACAAATTTGCCATATGACAGTCTGCATGCACAGAGTTAACCAAGATGATATACCTCCACCTCTGATTGAAAATATATCATATCACTTAGCTATGATATAATTATATTTTGCATATGTAATTACACATCTCATGAGCAGTCATCCATTAAATTATTATTTAGTAAAGAGGAAATAGCTTCTCAGAGGTAGAGGTGGCAAAATGGGTCAAAAACTCATATTTTAACCCATATTTAATAATATGGGTCATACATAGGTTAGCTTAAAAGGTTAAATGAGTCTTAAACGGATCACTTAATAATCTCATGGTTCTTAAGTGGATTCTAAACGGGTCATAAATGGATTACCTAATTAATTTTAAATATTATTAACAAGTTATTTTTAAATTTTGATAATTCTCATATTCTAATTATTTTATTTTTTAAATAAAAAATTGATTATTTTTATTTTCCCTTTTTTCATTTTTTTTCTTTCCTTTTCTTTTTCTCCTTTTTCTATCTTTCTAAGTTGGCTGACGGCTAAGAGGCAAGGGATGAGCTCACTAGACTTCGGTGACTAGAAGAGGAAAAAGAAAAAAATTAAAATTAAAATATATATTTTAAAAAAATTGAAATTTCGAAAAAAAATTAAAAAAATTATCAAATAATCATATTGCATAAAATCATTTTAACAATACATTTTTAAAAAATCACCAAGCAAATTTTCCTGAACTTGGTTAAATATGGAAGTATTTTAACAATATGGGTCGAGATCGGATCTGGTATGGTTTTGGATATGGGTCACCAAAATTATATTGCATGAAAATTGGTCAAAACGGGTTAAATGTGTCAATATGGGTCAGACCATTTTTTACCCAATCCCGACTTGACCCACCCATTTGACACCCCTACTCAGAGGGTTGGGAACACCGTTTTGAGGAAGCCAACAAAGTTTTATTATTTATTTATTAGTGAACCTATAACCCAGATCATGAGAATCCATCACTCTAATATTGTTTATGAGTCCGTACAACAGATGAGTCCACTAGGACCAGTAGTGATTGATATTATTCACAATTTTGTCCGACATTTGGTTATCACTACTTTTGTCGGCCATTTGGGTTGTTGAACTTGTCAAATTTATCAATAAATTACCAATACCGTCTGCTAGCATTAGTATAAATCAACAATAAGATGCAGCGGTGAACAACTACCGGAAAATACTGTACCAAATCTTAAGCTGATACTCGTTGCTGATTGTTAAACTCCGTCATCTCTAATGGCTTCTTCATCAATATGTGAAAGGATTCACCATGTGTTTTTGAGTTTCAGAGGCGACGACGTCCGGAACAACTTCCTCAGTCATCTCTACAGAGCTCTTGAACAAAAAGGAATCCACACTTATGTAGATAGCAAGAAGCTCGGGAAAGGAGAGCAAATAGCGCCAACACTTATGAAGGCGATTGAGGAATCGCAAATCGCGATCATCATTTTATCCGAAGATTACGCTTCTTCACGGTGGTGTTTGGAAGAGGTGGTGAAAATTATGGATTGCAAGGAAGAAAGAGATCTCAAGGTCTTTCCGGTGTTTTACAAAGTGGAACCCGGAGAAGTGAGAACGCCGAAAGAGAAGTACAGAAAAGCTATGCTTAAGCATGAGTCCAAGTTCGGGAAGGATTCAAAGGAAGTGAAGAGATGGAAAAGGGCTCTTTCCAATGTTGCTAGCTTGTCTGGGTGGCATCTAAAAGATGAGTAAGTGGAGTGGCGACCATATTTTGAGTAAGGAGATGATTTTTACAAGTAACTATTGACGATGTTTTTTTTTTTTTGCTGCTAACAGTTTTTCACACTTGCCCACACTTATTGTAGTTCACTGGAAAAAAAAAAAACCTACTTTTGGGCGGAAGAATAGAATTTTGCCTTTGGCTTTTACTAAGCCCTGTTTTATTCGGGCACGATCTATAGCTCTTTCTATGGATTGTTGCCGTCCTTGAAATATAATAAAAGTTCTAAACGTTTAAGTGCGCTATTTGAGTGCTTCACGTTTCATTTTGGGCAATTAAATTCTACAGATTTTCAATTTCGGTCAACTATGTTACATGCTCATTACCGGTTGCATTTTTGGCTAAGCATAGAATAGACTAATGGCTTTTTCCCCGTAATAAAATTTGTATTTACATGACTTCATCAGCTGATAATTTTAAGGACTTAATTGAACAATGCGAAGTATTAAAACTTGATTGATCAATGACGTGTTATTGCTATTGCCACAATTCTTTGGAAGGAATAAGAAAGTTTGCAACGCTTGATATAGGGTAATTAGTGTGTACAACCATGTAAGGCAAGGGTATCGGGCTTTGGGGTATTTTTCTAATCGAAATCTTAGCGCCGCTCAAAGTCCTAAATAGCTCTATTTGGTCGATTAAGTGTATAAATAAATCACGTATAACAGTCAAAAAGAAAAATAAGCGAAACATCAAGTATAAATCAAAATAACATGAATCAGTACGTAGATGGATCCATGTTTCGGTTGGTGTGGAGCTCTTGGAGTTGTAATTCGACTCGGGGGGGAGTAAATTTTGTTTTGGCTGTGATTATGTGATAATGCGATGCACTGCATTTGTCATTGCTGCTAGTAATCGCTTGTTATTTGCTTATTCAAATTGTTAAAATGATGCCACAACTTCTTTTTCTTTTTCTTTTCTTTCAGAGATGAGTCAAAGCTTATCCAAAGCATTGTGTCAGAAGTATCCACTCACCTAGGCCGAGCACTTATGAATGCAACTCTATATGTTGCTAAGCATCCGGTCGGGTTAGATTCCCGATTGGCTAAGTTGAAATCAATGTTAAAACTTGAGCCTGGCGATGATGTTCTCATGGTAGGACTGTGGGGACAGGGAGGCATTGGAAAGACGACTTTAGCCAAAGCCCTTTATAATGATATTTTCAAACGATTCAAGTATTCGTGTTTTTTGAACGGTGTTCGAGAAGTTTCCAATGGCAAGGGTTTAGTCACTTTGCAAGAAACGTTTTTATCTGAGATATTAAAACCTAAAGAAAGATTGGTACTAGGTAGTGTTGATGCAGGCATTAATCAAATACAATATATTGTTCGTCATGAAAAAGTTTTTCTTGTCCTTGATGACGTGGATGACTTGCACCAATTAAATGCTTTAGCAGGAGAAGGCAAGTGGTTTGGTAATGGGAGTAGAATCATCGTCACTACAAGAGATAAACATCTACTAACTCGTCATGGGATAGATCAAGATCATGTGTATGAAGTTAAAGAGCTTGATGACGGTGCAGCTCATGAGCTACTCAGTAAGCATGCTTCTTTAACGCACCAAAAATTTAAAGTCAGGAAAAGTCTAGTGGATCGTGTTATGAATCATGCTCAAGGCCTTCCTTTAGCACTTGAGGTGCTAGGTTCCTTCTTATGTGGTAGAAGAGAAGATGAATGGGAAAGTACCCTAGATAAAATTTATGCTGCTCCCAAGAAAGGCATTAATGATGTGCTCAAAATAAGTTATGATGGACTAGAGGCAAATGAACGAGAGATTTTTCTTCACATCGCTTGCTTCTTTAAGGGGTGGACAACTGATTATATAAAGAAAGTACTCAACAGTTGCGATTTTAAGGCAGTAATAGGATTACAAGTTCTCATTGAGAGGTCCTTGATAAGAATTGAGTCCGGAAATGTGCAAATGCATGACTTGCTTCAACTGATGGGTATGGATATTGTGAACCAAGAAAGCAATGATCCCAGGAGACGCAGTAGACTATGGTTGTACGATGATGTTGTCGAAGTTGTGTCAAGCGACATGGTAAGCCTTGCAAATATGATCAAAATTATCTTCCTTATCTTTGTGACTCTACTCACTGAACATGAATAACTGAATAGTCTTGTGCATATAGGGAGATTGTGCTGTAAAGGCCATAGTGTTAGAGCCATCTGAACCGATAGAAGTATTTATCGGTCCTGATGCTTTAACAAAAATGAGAAGGTTGAGATTGCTCATTTTGTGCAATGTGCATAATTCTTTCCAAGGTCCTATATGTCTTCCCAATGATCTAAGATGGTTTAAATGGATTGGATGTGCTCCTCGAATTCCAGAAATTTCCTCCCGAAAGAAACTAGTGGGACTTCATATGAGCAATTGCAGTATCACGGAAGTGCCAACTAAGTTTAAGGTGAGAACTTACCTATATTAGCCCTTTTGAATTCAATATATGAAATTTGTGTTTTCTTTCCAATGTTTCTCAATGTTGGTTTTCATTGCCTTTAAAAAACTCCAACAAGTTTCAAAATTTGTTGATTTTTGGGAAATTTCATTGTGGTAGAACATATATTCTTGACCTTCATCTATTATATATAGTTAGTACCGAAATCCAACCAAGTGTTAATTCCTATGCTCACTACATGACACTTCATTTTGCTTCTATAATCGTTACATGGCTTGATAAGAGGCATAAGTGGCCCACATTTGCACTCGTCATGTAGCACTTCACCATGCTTCTATGATTGTCAAATGGCATGACATGCCGCATAGTTTTGTCACATGAGCCATATTTGCATATTTGCCACTTGACACTTCACTTGGATTTGGGATTGGCACATACATGATACATGGCACAATGTTATCCAAAACTAATCTTCGTTTGCCAATAAAGGGTAGATTCGGGTAAGGAGTACGGATTTGGAATTTCTTTTAGGAGAAAATTAGTTTGTGTTAAATGTCACATAATTGTACCAACTTAGCATTTTTATGAAACAAAAAATAATAAGGCTTGAGTCGAAGCTTATTTGGGATTTTCTATGATATTTAGTCCATTTTCTGTAATAACAGTTAACCCAATTTCATTTGCGAACTTTGTAATATTGTGTGTCTATGTTTAAAATGAATAGACTTAACTCTCATTTGCTAAATTGTACATACACATATATAAATGTATCTATAATTATGGGTAGAGTTTCTAAGTATTTAGTAACTTCTTCATACGATATTTAATTGGCACAAAATCAGTTTGAAGGTAAAGTCAAGTAATAGGTTAAGAAATTTACTCAGAAACCTGGATAGTAGGTTCCTATTTGTCTTTTTAGGTCTTCTATGCGGAGGCATACCCTTTCTTTCTTCTAGCAAGGGGGGAAAATTACTCATTTGGGCTATCCCCAACCCTACATGAAAAATATAAAACTTGTAGTAATATACCGATCCCTCCCTTGGTCAACAGCCCCTCATCAAGTATACTTCACTAAGTAAAGTACACTCCTTTGGTCTCTGTTTCTAAACTGCTTTCTTTTGGTCCAAACTAGAAAGAAAGTTTGCTTTTTCGTTTATATAACAGTCGAGGATCTGCAAATTATCCCTAAGAAAAAAAAAGATCCCCCCATGTGTTGTATTAGCCAATTTTAGAATCCTCAATTAAGCTAAGCCACTACAAGTAAATTATGATGTCATTATTGATCAAAGTACCATTATTTCACAAGTTTTGACTGCCTCTTCTATGGACAACAATTCACATAGGCCTATTTGGAGACTCCGCAGCAGATCTTCTCTACATAAAATAAACAAATTGCTCAATGTTTACAATTTGTGACCTAAAATGTAATAATTATCTTGAAAGACCAATACTGGATATACTTCAGTAGCAGCCTATTATCAAACGGGAATCACACGGTTGAATGTAAGGAAGCAACATCATCGTACAAATGCCCCTTTCTTTTCGATTTAGATTGTTTACACCAAAGCTGGGTTTCGCTGTTTTTGCAGGACTTCCAAAACTTGAAGTACCTTAATTTCAGCGATTGCGAGTCGCTGGTTCGCATGCCCGACCTATCATGTACTCCAAATCTCGAGGAACTGGAACTCTGTAACTGCATAAACTTAGTAGAAGCCCACGAGTCCATCGTAGATCATGACAAGTTACAGGTGCTGAATCTAAAGGAGTGCTCTGAACTTAGGTTTTTTCCAAATGTGCTCAAGTCCAAAAATCTTCGAGATCTCAATCTTGAAAAATGCATAAAATTTGAAAGGTTCCCCGATATTCCAGATAAACTCGAAGGCTTGAAAAATCTTTCGTTAAGAGGTACCGGCATTAAGGAACTTCCTATATCAATAGAGAATCTGGTCTTTTTGGAGAGAATGTATATAAAAGATTGCAAGAGCCTGGAGCATCTTCCATCTTGCATTTATAAGTTACAGAACCTTGAGCACTTGCAAGTTAGCTATTGCACGAATTTAAGCGGGTTTCCAAAGTGTGAGGATTCAGCTGATCCGTGCATGAAGACGGGACTTCCAAATTTACGCTGTTTAGACCTCACGGGATGTAATCTGTCTGAAGTGGAGTTTCTGGAGAATCATTCCTATTGTCCCCTCTTGGATGAATTACACCTGACGGAGAACAATATTACTTCGCTTCCTCCATCCTTCGGTAAGCGAGATCGTTTGTCTTTCATGGCAATCGAGAACTGCTTTCAATTACAAGAGATTCCCGAGATTCCCCAATCTTTGAGATATCTTTATGCGGAAAATTGCGGAATTCTAGCAAAAGAAGAAGATTTAACCTTATTTCATCGTTTTGCCCGGGGCAATTTGGCTGATATAACTTACTCAGGTGGCAGGGTAAGACTCTCTCTCTCTCTCTCTCTCTCTCTCTCTCTCTCTCTCTCTCTCTCTCAACCATATCGATGTGGAGTATATGCTGGGTCCATTGGGAGCTTGTGTATTGCAATAGCAGAAAATGCAAGATTGAAGGCTGAAGAAAAGCCAAAAAATATTAAGGGTTATTGCACGCACGTACATATGCATGTAACACAGGTGGCTCCCGTATTTTGGTGGGAATGATTTCAATCGCATGAGACTTGTGTACTAATGCAAGCAAGGACCGATGGATCTTTTCCTTTGGGTACTACTACTAACTTGGATACTTTCTACCGGTCTATCTTTTGTAACAGAGATGGGCTGATTGCTCTATTCTTCTCCCTGGAGAGGAGATGCCCCAGTGGATCATTCCCGTTAAAGAGGATTCTGTGTCTTTTAGGGCTTCCAAGGACTTATATGACAAGTTCCTCGGAATGGCTCTCTGTTACGTTCATGATACTCCGGAAATGAATTTTGGCATTTGGGCATATGTTAATGGTGAGAGCCGGATGTACAGAGGAATGGGGAACTCCCATCGGATGGAGTCGGATCATATCGGTCTTATGTATATCAGACCATCTAGATTGTGGGGAGAAGTCGATTTTGGTCAAAATGAGGGAAATTATGTAGAGCTTAGGGTTATGATCGGTTTGAAAAAGTGGGGATCCCGAATAATTTGCAGGCACCTTGGAGACCGCTTAAAAGCCGAGCTCCGAGACCATCAACTTATCGATCCAGCTTTGCTATACGAGGTTGGTGATGAATCGACAGATTCAGCAGTCGGGAGTTCATTCATGCACAAAGATACTTCGAGCGAGGAGGATCTACAGGAGGACTTGCAACATTGTCCAACGAGCACCGGAGAGCATGATCATTTCGTATTAAAGAAAAATCATGGGCCTTTATTTTCCCTCGAGGCGCGCAAGCCAAGACTATGTGAACTTCTAGTTCGATTGGGTATGGCAGTGTTTGCTCGCTGCTTTGGCTTTTAAAATGATCGGAACTTGCTGAGGAGGCAATTCGTAGGTAAGGAACCACGGCTGATCCTGATTACAATGCCTTTTTTTCCCCTTATTTCTTCTCATCTTCCATCATACGCCAGCGATCTCTGACGAATGTAAGATGGCCACCCCCCAACGGAGGCAACGAACTGATGAAGTCCGCCTTCCTGAAACAGAGTCCCTAGCGAACCAACAGAGACGGGGGGCCAGCGAGCGGAGGCGACAGACTATACAACTGCTGACCGAAGCCATGGGAATTGATGACGCAGCCTTTGGGCGAACGATTCTCTCCTCTAAGGTTCTGGACGTCTTGCGGGTTGCTGTTGATCAGGTAACGCCTGGCGCATTCGAATTGTACTAGAAGATGTAATACTCAGGATGGATTTTTAATTTCGATTCGTATGGTGCTACGATTGCGCGGAAACTTGAAAAATGTCTCGCTTAATTTGTTCGATCGAGAGGCGTTGACTGAGTGTTTCTTCGTAAGTTTTGTCCGTGGATGCTTGATGGTGAATTAATTGGTAATCAACTTTACAAGCCGAAAAATCAGCGACAATCTTGGAAGGTAATAGCCTTCTTTCCTTCTTTTTTTATTTCCCGGTGGCAATTTATTGAAAGAAGTAGGTGAAGTCTAGATTCAAAGGACATATATAAGTGAGAGAGTGAAACAATGGGAGGAGGCCGTACAATGGGTTGGTTCAGTCCCCTTTTCAGGCTTAAAAACTGAGCCAATCCGGGTGCTATAGGTTAGGAACTCCCTTATGCGGAACCATACATTGGAGCAGACAACCAGCCTGCAAAACCATTGAGGAATGAAGAAGCGAGATGGCAAACCACTGGGAAAGGTTGTTTGACAGTCGAGTCCCAAATCGTGTCAACTTTGGCAGCCAGGAAGAATTGAAAACCAAATGTACTTGGAGCAAGAGAGTAATATGAACATCAGTTGCGCCCATGGATAACTCGTTAATTGGTTATTTTCTTTCGCCCTGTGGACTGTGGATATGGAAAAAGAAAGAATCACGAGAAACACGGTGTTTGCATTAGTTATTCAGTAAAATAGAGACAGAAGCACAAGAAACCGGACGTTACCAAAAAAAAACAAAGAAGCACAAGAAACCGATTGTCAGTTCTGTTTTCTGTGGCCTTTGAACAGTTTAAGGTTCTCTATTAATCCTTAGGTGCCATAGGCTTAATGAAGGAATATGACCAAGAAGCTAAAACTCCTGGAAGCTTCCTGAATGTTTGAGTGAAAATAATGAAAGACAAGCTCCTGAGGTACCAAAGAGAGGACGCGCTGGAATGAGCAGCACGTAATTTCTCAAATTAGTTGCTGCTTTTGCTTTAGTGTGGTTAGATCCATATCAGTTTAACAGTTAGGTTGGATTTACATCTGAATTACAGGATGAATATGTTGTAATGGTCATTATTTAGAAGTATATTATGAATGACCTGCAGGATCCTGATTATATAGCTGTGAGGCATGCATTCATTCCATTAGTAGCTGCATATTGATACTGAATATTTCCACTGCTGGACACTTGATACTGATTTCCTCTTGAATTGCTTGTATGCGTGCATGCATGCTTGAGAATTTCCGATTCTTATATTCATATTTTTTTTCTCCTAAAAAGTGACAAATATATTTGCTATTCTTCTGTAAGGCAGAGCTTGCTTTGGACAGCCTTGAAGTTTCAGTTGGGTAAAAATTTAATTTTCAGTAATTACTTGCATTTCAGAACATATCAGTCTTTCAATAATTTCAGATTTTACTCTTTGATTGAACAACTGTGAGAGTGTTGAGGATAGGCATATTATTGTGGCAGGAAGAAACGGGACTAATGAGCCACGAAATGTATGGTTTATCATTGCTTCTCCACCCCGTTGTATAAATTTGGGCAAAAGCACTTTTTTATTGTTCTAAATCGATACGCTCGAATCATCTACTTGTAGTTATTGTTGATCATTTTATGTTTCTCCCATGATTATTTCTTTAATAGATGATAAAAGAATTATCAGAACAAAATCTCTTAATAAGTGAAATTAATTTTGCAAGCGTTATTAGGCTGTAAATGGTTTTGTTCCCATTATTCTTTCATACAATACGACTATGGCTAACACTGGCAATAATCGGGATTTATTGTGCACAATGTTTTACAAATTTCAGTTACCATTGTACTCTGTCTGGAACCGTACTATGGTCTTTATCAGCTTTTGTGAAGTTCCTAACATTTTTTCCTTAGGCCATATGTTAGCTAGACTTTAATTTACTTATTTGGTATAAAAATGAATTGTGAGCATAGTATTGCCTTTTAAGATGTAAGAACCTGCTTCTTGGGCACATTTTTTTTAACACAAGGGTCACATCTACACGAATAGTTTAAGTTGGTTACTGGTAGAGATCATCTCTTACCTGATAGTCTATTCCTGTACTCATTTATAGTTATGTGGTGACAAAAACATTTCTGTAAATGACTTTGCAAACAGTAATAAATAGTTAGTGTGGAAATATTTGGCCTTTTTATTACCTAGTGGAGTAATGAAAAAAATGAAAGGCACCTTGCTATGGGGGTATATAAAATATACTGCTAGGAAAGATGGAAGTGGCCGATCCTATAAGAACCTCTTTTTCATGTGAGATTGTCAGCAACTTCAAGCGAGCAAAACTTGTTGATATCAAGTAGTATATGCCTTGATCAATCTTTTATGTAGTCAATCAGATAATTTGTCGTAGAAAACATTTCTTATGAAATGCATTTCCTAAGTTTATGGTGAAACTGTACTAAGAGAAAATTCATCTATGGCAAAGCTCCTTAGTTTGATACGCTTTCTTTATTTTTCTCTTTGCGCTTTCACAGGCAACAAGACATGCAAAGATGGACGCTCTTGATGTTCTTCTTGAACTGGCAGAGGACAGGATTTTCAGCTGCAGTAGTACTAGAAATGTTATAAGCATTCTCCCTTTATGTGACATGTGAACCGTGCATAATGTATGCAGCAGCAATATCTTTCATTTGTACATCTGTTGGTCATAATGAAATAAAACTGAACTTTTCTAAAATTTGTTTGTTTATAAATAAATAGATGGCTCTTAGCCACTTTTAGTTATGAATGAAGTATATTATGGCCTTGCAAATGATAACTTTGGAGGCTGTGGCTGGATTTGGTTGTTGCATTCAGGTACCTCTGAGGTAATGCATTAGGTCAGTTTCTAAACTTGCTTTTGTTGCTAATTTTGTATCTACGTAGCTCCACTTTTAAATAGTGACGTATGACTATTGACAACTCAGGCTTACTAGAGGTTTATGATTCCTTATGTCGATTTCTGATGGATGCGGTTTTGTAGTGGCTCTGTTTGCTGTCGCAGATTGAATATTGTCACACAACCATGAAAATAGAAGAGGTTTATGGAACTATTTTTCTGTCTTTTCTGTCCCTTTCGTAGTCTAAATGGAAGAAAGTGGAGTTTCCCAAATGTCGCGACCTCCCCAAAGGTGCACAAACTAGGGTTCGGCTAATGGATTGCTAAACCTAACTTAGCTCGAGCTCTCCCAAGCTCATACCAATTCGCAACTTAGGTTTAAGTTCTTAACATACCAAATTGATTTCAAATGGAGTCGACACTAATTTATTCATGCTGAATCGATTAGAAACTCATGTAAAATACTGGGAGTGGTACTTTACCCCTACGAGCAAGAAATTTTGAATTCGGAGACTTGAGAACCATTTTCTTTTATTTCAAAAATAATTTGTAGGTAACTTGAATTAATTTTAACCTTATTCCCTAACATAGATGGTAATCACGCAGGTGCACAAACAGTTATTTAAAAGCTCAAAGCAATAAATAAAGATGAAACAAATCAACAAAAAGATCTTCTTCTTTTTTGGATTTTTTTAGGTATATGCATTGCATGTAATGGAAAACTAATTCTATATGCAACTATCTTAATGCAACTCTAAATGCAATTTTTATGAATTAATAAATGAGACTAATTATCTATAGTTAAATAACATCTAATCTAAATTAGGAACTAAATTACATTATTCCTTAACTTAAACTAAAATCTTATTTTAACCACGAATAATATTCTAAATTGCAAAGATTATGCATGGAAAATCTAACTCTAAATGTGACACGACCTAACATACTTTGATTAACCTAGTCTACGTGACATGCTATCTAACTAAAGTAATTAAATGACATGCAAAAAGGTATTTTTAAGGCATTTTTTCTATTTATTTAATGAAATTCGGAATTAATTAAACTAATTAAAATGTGAAAACCTAATCTAACATGACTCCTAAGTTTATAAAATGTGATGATATGAAATCCTATGCAATGACATGAGATTTGGATGCACCTAATCTAAATAATAAATAAATCCTAATAATGCAATCTAATATGGAAAGGCATGCATATGATTTTTATTTTATTTTATTGGATTGAAAATAAAATAATAAAAGCCTAATTTAAACATGCAATAACTAAAATGCAATTAATCACGTAATATGATACTATATAACATGAATCTATCATAAACATGAAAATATAATTTAATCTAACATGCAATTCATATAAGACTAGACTCATCAATTGAAAAATAATATCTAAATTCAAAGAAAGAATATCGCAAATAGAATCAATAAATTGATCTTAAACCTTAAAGATCAAAATATCAATTCTTTTCTCGCGCAATTAATAATTCAATCTAAAGCCTTATAAACGAAATAAAAAATTGATAATACTGTTGCAAATTAGAAGATTAATTCCAATTGATAAACTTATTATCTAAACAAGCAAATTAGACAAGAATAGCATGAAAGGAAACAAGCAAATCAACCTAATGAAAGATTTTTTTTATTGCAGAAAAAAAGTTTTATTTTTTGTTTATTTTTTATTATTAAAATACTATAAACAGAAATAATAAATAGAAAAAGGAAACGGGTCAGGTCTCCGAACCGCGTCGGTTCGACCCCTGACCCGCGAAGCCCCCTGGGAGGGAGCCCGTCCGCGAAGAGGAGAAGGGAGCTGGACTGGGCTCGCGATGGGCCAGTCCAGCTTCTTTCTTTTTCTTTTTCTTTTGGTTTTTCCTTCTGCGTGAGCCCACATCTCGCGCGTCTATCTCAGCCCATCATCCACGCAAAACATGACAGCCCAGCTTTCATCCAAGCGCGGGCCTGCAGCAAGAAAAAACAAAAGGAAAAACAGCCAACCCATCCTCACACGCGTGAGATGCTCGGCCTCCCCATCCCACTCAACCTGCAATTCATCTTCTTCACATGGCCTCCCTGCAATCACAATGTTCTGCAAACACCCACCTCACCAATGGCCTTCCAAACATCAACCAACAACTCACGCAAGGAGATAAATCGCATAAAACATAATAAAAGCAAGGTGAGCATGTTCACACGATTTATCAAACACCTAAGATGCAGGGTAGATCTCGGTGGTAAGGCAACAAAGATGCGAAGTTTTGGCCTATGATGTAACAAGGATCAACGCACAAGCAAGAACAAACATCAAAAATCAAACAAAAGCGATCAACTGTCCTCTCGGCTTAACAACAACAACAAAAAAAATCAATGAAAACGTGCATGAGGAAGTCACGGGAAGGGAGAAAACAACACAAATAAAAACACCTCCCTACATGGCTCGAGAATCACGACGAGCCCATGTGTTCGAGTAAACTCAAACTAGGCGGCGCTCGAACGTGTTTTTTACTCTCGACCACGATCCTCGGGAGAGCTCAATCGAACCAAACGGCCATGGGACCCGCCGGTGAAAGATGAAGAACCTCGAACAAATTCTTCTCCCCCGCGCCTGTTCGCTCACGCGGGAACTCTCTTGGTCCTTCTCTGTTTCTTTTAGCCGAGGAGAGCCTCTGTGGCTCCCTTTCTCTCTCTGTCACTTCCCTCTTTCTTTTCTCTCTCTTTTTTTTAGCCAAGAAAAGTTCCCCTCCCTGTGTGTGCGTGTATTGCCCTTTTCTTTTCTGAAGAAGTTCTCTCCTTTCACAGACCCACGGTCCCCTGCTTTGCTTTATACTGTGTAAAAGTAAAAGGATATCTCGGTCAAATATCTCTTCGAGATTTGACGGAGATTCCCTCTTTTCCTGTCTTTTTCGTCTATCGAGAATCTCCCCCAATCTGTTAGTATACGAGAATTTCAATTTTCCCTCCTCTTTCTGATTTCTTTTGATTCTTTTCTTTCAAAAGTTTTTTGTTTGGGCAAATGAAATATTTCAGTCAAATCTTTAGAGATTTGATCAAAATTTCCTCTTTTTTTTTTATTTTTTTGATGTAATTAAATCTAAATGCTAAAAATTAGGTGTCAACACCGAAGAGTCAAGAATTCGAGTTTGTATTAATTCTTTCTACCCTCACTTTATTTCCCTTTTCTTAAAGTTTTTGTGACTGGTTAAACGTTTTACTTCTTTTTCCCCCCTAAAAGATCTACAGTTCTGTGAAGTGCCACAAGTTAACATTAGTTTGTTCTTTCATTTTCCCTTTGACCCCGGTTTCATGATCTCTTCTTCCTAACTGGTTTTCACTGCAGTCAGGTTCTTTGATCTCATAACGTTATCAAGTTTAAATCGGAAAATACAGCATCTTCAAAGAAAAATAAATTGCTTTCTAATATGCTATGGACAATGTGCTTGATCTTCTTGCATACATGAGGGCAAGTGCTTGCTAAATTGTGATGGATGTCTTGTATTTTCAGTACGATATTGCTTCCATGATCTAACATTTCATGTTTGCTAAGCTCGTTCAGAATTCAGTAACTTTTTATTCGTACTTCGTTGACAGAAATCTTATAATACAGAGAAATAGGATCTGTTTCAATGTGATTTGAGCAGTAACATAAGTAACTAATCTAGATACGGCATTGTCTTTCTTTTGAAGTATTAGATTTGGAAGAAGCAGCTCAAATACTAGGGGTAAGAAGCATGAGATGCACTAAGAATGCATCTAAACAAAATGTTTAGTGGGAAAAAGAAATTACCCATAAAAACTCTTGACTTTCAGGTTTGACATACCTAGTTACGCAGCTCTTAATAATCTGATTATGAGTCAAAAAGTATTTTGGGAAACATGAACTAGCTCATTACCTTTCTAAATACAAAATCAAGCAAGGAGACTCATCTCGCAGATAAAAGAACCCTCGCTCAATTTCCTCTCTCTGGAGCTCAAAAACGAGCCCAAATTACTGCATACTTACATGATAAGGAGAACGAGACAGTTGTAGAAGTGAGCAGGTTCCTATGCGATGTGTTGAAGATGTGGCGGATTGAAACCCATCCTAGCCGGTGCCAGCACACAAATCATCCACAAATCTTCTCTCAATCAGAGTTTGCAAGATCTCTCTGAAGAGAAGTTGCCCATCCAAATTAAAAACCTCTGAGTATCACCCTGTTTACAGCATGTTGTTTTTTCTCCAAGGACTGAAGTCTCCACGTCGAAGAGAAAATATGAAATGACTCAAAGGCATTGTGAAAGTAAAATATATTAAGCCATATTACGCATTTGATGCAAGAATTTTGCCATGGTCAATGCCTAATGACTGTCAATTCAATCAAATGGTACGGTCCATAGATTGCTTGCATGAAAACCTATTTCCTGGAGTACAGACATGTTTTAGAATTAATATTCTTAAGACCAAAATGTAAACTTCCTAGACTAAACATTTCCGCCCACGGGTGAACTTGATTTTGCTCAAATAACACCTTCTTTTGCAAATTGCTTTGTCAATTAGTCTGCTAAATTATCTCTAGCGGGATACTTGGACATGTCTTGCAAATGGAATCTGTTCCAGGTTTCAAGCTGATGAGCTGGGTAAAAATGCAGAATCATAAAAAATATTGGCTGGTTTCCGCAGAAATTTCCTCTATGTTTCCCCTTTCAAGTGTCTGTCGATTTTTGAATGTGGAAAGCTTTTTTCTTGTTTCTCTTGCCATAATGGGAATTCTGGATTGAAGGGTTTCAAATGTTGGAGTTATGGCATCAGAAGTAATATCTCTTATTCGAGACATTAGGAAATCGTTATGGTATGAACAGCAATCGACCACCAGTTAAAACGTCTGTTTATAATACTGCAGCTAGCACCAGCACCTATTACATTAGATAACCTAAGGAAACTGATAGTTCTTTTCAATGGACCCATAGTTAAGTACACATTTATAAGATGCTTTTACAAGCATAATAGAGCAATTCTACTTTTTGAACCAGAGTTTTACTTTATCAATCAATGAAATAGAGCATCGTGCCTGCTGGCTACATCTCCCTGAAAGACCCTTCCAGAAAAAAAGTCTACTTTAAAGTCTAATACAACGGTCTTCCTAGCATTCATCCATTTCCATATTGCTTTCGTGGTGAACCTGGGCGACATGTTACAGGTAAGCTGGTTTGACATCGTTCTTTACTTGATGAGCTTCCTGTGTTTGAATTTTTGCATATCCGTAACCTGGTTTGACATGGTTCTTTACTTAATGGGCTTCCTCTGTATTTTTGCATGTACTCCTTCCAATATTCTATTGGAAAAAGAACGTCACAGGCACAAGATCAATAATAATTTGTGATAGATTTTGAAGGTGAGGACTCTCAACTCACACAACGGAGGAGGAGAAGACGAGAAGACCACAATATTCTTCACTCTTCTTAGAAAATAAAATTACAAGACTTGACTTTTAAACAAGATAATCAAACGATATTGAAACTTGAAAGCATTAAGAGCCTAGTAACTAGACAATACTATTTAATAGAAACTACAAACTACGACACTTCAAACTTAACAACGATCATAACTCTTTTTTAGAGAACAACACCAATTAATTTGGTTTAATCCAACACTCCCTCCTAAACCAAATTCTCTTCCATTAATCATGCCAAGCAGGCTCTTGAACTTTCGAAATGTATCGATCTTGAGAGGCTTGGTCAAAATATTTGCGACTTGATCTCCTGTCTTCACATGCAATACTTCAATTTCATTTTCTTTAACCTGTTCTCGAATGAAGTGACATCGAACATCGATATGTTTACTTCGTTCATGAAACACTGGATTTTTCGCCAAGGCAATAGCAGAAGCATTATCAACAAAAATATATGTTGCTTTATTTTGCTCCATATGAATGTCTTTGAGTAGTCTTCTCAGCCATATTGCATGACAAACACATGATGATGCAGCTACATATTCAGCTTCACATGTCAACAGAGTAACACTATGTTGCTTCTTTGATGACCACGTGAAAACAGTATCACACAAAAAAATACAAAGCCTGTAGTGCTTTTTTGATCATCAATATCTCCACCATAATCACTATCCGTATAAGCTCTAAGTTGAAAAGTTTTAGATCGATAGTAATGCAAACCATCAATAATAGTACCTTTGATGCATCGAAGTATCCTCTTCGTAGCTTTCAGATAGATGACTTTGGCTTCTCCATGTATCGACTCACAATTCCAACACTGTACATGATATCTGGTCTCGTGCATGTTAGATATCTCAAACTTCCAATCGGGCTTCTATAATATGTCAAATCAACATCGACACCATCATCAAACTCTGACAGCTTGGTTCCACACTCCATTGGTGTATTAACTGAATTACGATCATTCATGTCGAATTTTTCAAGGACATTCTTTGCATATCCTTTTTGGGAAATAAAATTCCCTCCGCACTTTGCTTCACTTTGATGCCAAGAACATAGTTCATGAGACCATTATCTGTCATCTCAAATTCTTTCACCATCGATGCTTTAAAGGCATCAATCATCGACAGATTATTTCCTGTCAAAATAAGGTCATCGACATATAAACAAGCTATCAGAACATCATCTTTTTCTTCTTTCAAATAGAGTGCATGTTCATATGAACATTGAGTGAATCCATTCAACTTGAGATATGCATCAATTCTGGAATTTCATGCTCTTGGTGCTTGCTTAAGCCCATATAGAGCTTTCTTCAACTTCAACACTTTGTCTTCATGGCCTTTAACAACAAACCCTTCGGGTTGATTGACATAAACTTCTTCTTTAAGGATGCCATTCAAAAATGCTGATTTGACATCCATTTGATAAATCTGCCAATTATTTTGAGTAGCAATGGAAATGATCAATAATGGTTTCCATGCAGATGACAAGGGCAAAGAATTTGTCATAATCGATTCCAGCTTTTTGCTTGTACCCTTTTGCGACTATTCTAGCCTTATACCTTGTTACTCCACCTTTATGATTCTTCTTGACCTTGTACACCCATTTAACACCAATCGATTTCTTGTCCCGTGGGAGATCGACAAGCTCACATGTTCGATTCTTCTCAATAGCTACAATTTCTTCATTCATGGCTTTCCTCCATTTTCCTTCTTTGGCAGCATTCTCATAGACAAGTGGTTCATTGTCTGAAAGTAAACATACAAGATGAAGCTTGTCGGTAGATTGATAAATATTGAATAATTTCCTCGATCTTGGCGCTACTGGTTCATCAATATCATTTAAAGATGAACTTGGAGAGAATGTTGGAGAAGAAGGTGTTGACTGATCCTTCAACTCCGTTTGATCACCATCACCACGAGTATTTGCTTCTACCTTCGGATTGTCTTCCCATATGCCATCTTCATTGAACTTTACATCTCTGCTTATATGCACTTTCAAATTGTTAGGATCAAACAACCAATAGGCTTTCGACAATGAATCATACCTGATAAAGATGAGCTTTTTGCTCTTGTCTTCTAGCTTTGATCTTTTTTGGTCGGGGACATGAGCATAAGCAACGCTCTCGAAAATTCTCAAGTGAAAAACACTTGGTCTTCTCCCAGTCCATGCTTCTTGTGGAGTTACGCCATCGAGTCCATGTGTCGGATATTGATTTTGAAGATAAATAGCACATGAGACAGCTTCAACCCATAGCTCATTTGGCAAATTTATGCTCTTCAACATGCTTCTAACCATGTCAAGAATGGTTCTATTTTTCCGTTCAGCTACGTCGTTTTGTTGAGGAGAATATGGAGCTGTCAAGAATCATCGAATTCCATGATTCTCACAGAATTTGTCAAATATGGTTGAGGTGAAATCTTCACCACGATCAGTCCTCCAAGCCTTGATAAAATAGCCACTTTCTTTCTCAGCTAGATTCTTGAACTACTTAAAACATTTTAGCACTTTTGTCTTCTCTTTTAGAAAATACACCCAAGTATGTCGAGTAGAGTCATCGATAAAAGTAAGATAATATCGACGATTGCTGTAAGAATGAGGAGTGATTGGACCGCACACATCAGAATGAATCAACTCAAGTGGCTTTTTCGCTCGATAAGTTGTCGCCTTTGGAAAACTAGTTCTGGAATGCTTACTGATAACACATTCCTCACATAATCGATCAGGATAATTAATATGTGGCAAACCATATACCATTTTCTTGTGAGAAAGCAATCTGAGTCCGCCAAAATTCAAATGGCTAAACCTCATATGCCATAGCCATGAAGGATCATCCACACACGTCTTCAGACATTGAGACATCTCATTTTTTATGTTGAGAATAAATATCCTGTTCTACAACATCTTCACATTTGCAATCAATTCATCATTATGATCTTTCAACACAAGGCTAAAATCTTTCATATGAACAGTATAACCTTTCTCCAGAAGTTGTCCCAAACTCAAAATATTGCTCGACATTTTTGGAACATAGTGAACATTCATGATAAACTAATGTGCACCATTCTTCAAGCGAATCATAATTGTACCTTTGCCTTCAATAAGAATTTTGGAGTTATCACCAAAAGAGACTTTGCCTTTAATTGTCTCATCCAAATTAGCAAACATCTCCTTTCTCCCGCACATATGATTGCCTACGCCGGTATCCAAATACCACGTATCATTCTGGCCTCCTTCATCTTGTTTGAATGCTAGTAAAAAAGCTTGGTCGGTGTCATTCACCAAGTTCTCCTTTTCATTAGCTCCGTTACTCTCTTTATTCCAGCAATTAGAAGCATAATGGCCAAGTTTATAGCAATGAGAACATCGAATTTTGGATTTATCATACCATTGACTTGTCGACTTTCTTCCTCGACCACGAACATTTTTTTAATACTGGTATCGATCATCATTTCGATGGACATCTCCTCTGCTTCGTCCACGTCCTCTTTATTGAAAGCGACCTCGGCCTCGACCTCGATCTGTCCAGCGAGTTTGCACAGGATTTCTTTGAATAGGATCTCTTCTTTGCTCCTTCTTATCTCGAATGGTTAATTGCGTTTGGAGAACTTCCTCCACTGGTTCAAACTTTTTCTTTCTAAACCTTTCTTCATGAGCTTGTAATGAACCCATAAGTACATTGATTGACATAGCATCCAGGTCTTTAGATTCTTCGATGGCAACACCTATGTGGTCGCACTTCCTGTCTAAATGGAAAATCGAAGTATTTCGCCAGACAGACACGAACATCCACAAATCTTTCCATTATTGACCGGCCGAATTCCCGGGCGTGATGGCACATCCTGTGTTTTTCCGTGAATCCGTGATCCAAATCAAGCATATCCTCGTTGTAATTCGAGCTAGGCACCGAAAGCTTAATTCTATCAATTACAAAATTTACGTCCACAAAGGCGTTACATATCCGTGCAAATACCCACTCGTACCTACCCGATTATGTCAATTCCTCCGAAAATGGAAGAAAGACATCGCCATTTGTAGCTTTAAAATGGTTATCGGAACAATAGGGGAGGCTGGCTGCGGAGGGAGGGTGATTCGCGGTACCCGGCGAGCTGCAGTCGGCCGGTCGTCGGCAGGTTCGGCGGGGGCTGCTTGAAGAGGACTTCACCATGATTCCAATGGTGGAAACCACAGCTTGAACGGAGACCCGAGGTGAGAGAAATCGAACTTCAAAAACTGCTACTTGGGCGGACGAAAAACAGGGGATAGAGGCGTGCGGGGAAAGTTTCGTCGCCGATCGCGACTCACGGCGAGCTTTCATTGTCTGAAGTCACTTCCGACTGGTTCCCTAGGGCTGCTGTAGTAGACCCCGAGCGAATGGCCAGATGTTTTGCCGATGTGGGACCCGCACGGCGAGCTTCCCGATCGGTCCGTGCTGCGCGCGTGATGCAGGGGAGAACAGAGGAGAGAGAAGGGCTGCGGCGTGGGCTTGCTCGCGCGATGGGCTGGGCTCGGCTGGGCGTGGACGGGGGTTGGCTAGGCCGAGCTCATGCACGGCTGTTACAATTCTTCATCCCTTAGAAAATTTCGTCCTCAAAATTCGTCTATTTTAACCCACAATTTCAAGGTCCAACACTATAGTACAATCGATCCTTAAACTTGTCTTGAAAATATCTCACGTTTTATTACTTCACTCTATTTACATGAGTACTGTCAAAACCTTTATCCTTAGGTTGTTGACATAAAAAAGATCGGCGTACATACTATTCGCCTATCAAGAGGTTTCTTCACCTAACTTCGTCCTTGACTTCCGCCTCCTGGACCAGGATTCAGATTATTCCTTCCTAGCTTATGTACGCCAGTTTGAGTAACTGCGTACATCCTTCCCTGAGGTGGAGGTCGAGTTTGGTTGCCCCGAGGCTGGGGTGCACTTCCTAAAGAGTGTGAAAGCGGTTGAGTTGTAGTTAACCGATGAGGACAATTCCTTTGGATGTGACCCAATTGGCCACACCCATAGCACGCTCTAGACCTACTAGGACAAGGACCAGGTCCATGGATTCTCCCGCAAGAATCGCACCTATCTTGCATACGGGGAATAAAATCTCTATTATTTCTCCTTTTGTTGGAAAAATTGTCTTCTCCCATCAGTCGCTTTCCAGCGCGACGATCTTCTCTATTTGATGCAGACTGCTATCCCACCGCAGAGATCCTTCCAGCTATGTCCTTCTCGACCATCAGGGCCTTCTTAAAGACATCATTGTAGCTGCGCAGGTCGAACGGTGCCAGGAAGCTCTTAATTTCAGGCTTGAGTCCATCTCGGAATCTCCTAGCCCTGTCAATTGGATCCTCCACGAGCCTCCTGCCGTACTTAGACAATTCTGCAAATCTGGCTTCGTACTCCTCCACGGTTTTATGATCTTGACGAAGTTTCTGAAACTCGTCTGCCTTCATGTCCTTCATGGCCTCAGAATAATACTTCTCATTGAAGGCCTCTTCAAAAGCGCTCCAGGTTAGCGTGACACCTTCTAAAAATATTAAATTCTTGGTGGCTCCCCACCAATCACTGGCATTACCTTCTAGTTGGTAAACTGCCAAAGCCACTTTGTCTTCCTCAGTACATTTCATTACTGAGAATATCTTCTCCAGCTCTTGGAGCCATCGTATAGCCTCTTCAGGGTCGCCTTGTCCCCGAAACCGTGACGGTTTCAGTTTCAAGAACTGTCCTATTTGTCTCCTTCTTTCCTCACCTCTGTCATCCACAATGGGAACAGGGATAGGAGCAGGAACTTCAATTGGTGCCGGTATAGGTATCGGTAATGGTACAGGTTCTACAGCGGGTGTCGGAGCAGCATCGGCATTCCTCATAGCATTCACTGCAGCATTCGCTGCAGCAGTGGCGGCAGCCGCAATAGCAGCTTCATGATTACGGGCCTGCCGTGCCACTTCTTTCTTCAATTCCTCGAAGGACTTAAGGAGTCCTTCTATTCTAGGATCTCCCTGAGTCTCTCCTTCGACTCTAAGGCGCCCTACAGACACAGTCTTTCTTGCTGGTCTCTTGCCTCGGTCCATTCTCACGATCCAATTGATCTGGTTTCACAACCCCAATTATACTAATCAGACAACCATGACAATACTAAACTAATCTAATCAACAAGCGATTAAATTATTGCGGATATTTAAATAAAACACACAATCACATCACAATAGTCTTTTCAACATGTGATCACACACCATGTTTCTCTCGGCGCGCGACAATCAGCAACGCCCTCTAGTAGCATGCAATAACCAGCAGTGCTTTCTCATGACACGCGATAACCAGCAGTGTCATTCTCAGCGTGCGATAACTAGCAACGCTCTTTAGTGGCACGCGATAACCAGCAGTGCTTTCCCGTGACACGCGATAACCAGCAGTGTCATTCTCAGCGTGCGATAACCAGCAACGCTCTTTAGTAGCACGCGATAACCAGCAGTGCTTTCCCGTGACACGCGATAACCAGCAGTGTCACACCGGCCCCTCTTCATCCGACGCGTGATCACCAACAACGTCGACTACTCTACAGGCCTCCTGTCTAGCCATTCATAACATATAGTAATTTAATAACAATCAAGTCAAATGTCCGGCCTTGCTGCACACGTCCCATACCGTGCCAACGCAGCTAAACATAAGACATCCTAGGTTTTGCGTCCCATTCTAACCCCAGGTCGAAGGTTTGGCCTTGCTGCACACGTCCCATACCGTGCCAACGCAGCTAAACACGACCTCACGATACTCGAATCAGGTCGAAAGTCCGGCCTTGCTGCACACGTCCCATACCGAGCCAACGCGGCTAAACACGACCTCACAATAACTATCTCTCAAACCGTTCCATCTAACCTAGGAAATCTCCCAATTAACATTCCCGATAAGCCAATTCAACCTTATCACTCCACGCTTCAATCGGGTCTGAAACTTAACCATGCTCTGATACCAAATAAACCGGACTGTCATGCCCCGAGGTCGGCGCACGTGCACAGTCCTGTCTTTTTCGTGAATCTTGATCCAAGTCAATCACAGTTGTCGATGTAATTCAGAGTAGCCACACGAAAGCGAATAAAATATACATTTCCAAAATTTTCGTCCATCACGACGTCTGCATATCCGTACTTACAGTCTCCGCACCTCGATAATAGACATCAATCAAACCGAGTCAGTAACCCTTTCAAAAACTTGATACAGTCATCAAATACTTATCCTAAGGTTAGTGACTCTACCAAAAAGGGGGAAAAACAACCTTCCTATACATATTACAATACTATGCATCTAACTTTCCCCTATGGGTTGATGATACTTCCATCTGGGGGATCATCTCTCCACTGATCTGGGACGTAATTCACATATCCTCCCCATGGTTTCTGGTGGCGATCACGATAGAGTTCCAAAGGTTCACCCGCCCTTGACACGTAACCAATATCATGCTGGTGGGGTACCCAAACCCAGAAGTAGTCATCAAACTCCCATATGGTGGTCGAGTGCTCCTCATATCTCCAACCGGCTGGAGTCACTCGGTTGGTAATTACACAACCACCTTCTGCGAGCTTAGGTGGCACAGGTGGATCATTATCTTCCTTATCCATGTTATGCACATCAAGCAGGGGTCCATTGTCCATTTCTTCCTCCTCTGGTTCTATCTCTACCTGTCCTTCCTCCTCAATTTCCTCCTCCAGATCTTCCCATGCTACTCCATCCTCCTCATCTAGCTCCACTTCTTCGGGTTCCTCTTCTTCCGGTTCTTCCTCTTCAAACTCTTCTTCCACTAGTTCTTCCTCTCCCAACTCTTCTTCCTCCGGCTCTTCTTCTTCCAGTTCTACTTCTTCTTGATCCCCCTCTTCAAGCTCTTCCAATGGCAGGTCATCTTCATCAGTTTCATCTGTAAACTCCTCTTCCTCCTCAGGTTCTGCTTCCTCTATCTCCTCCCGGGGTAGGTTGTCCTCGTCAGTGTCCTCTTCCCGTTCCACAATATTATTATTAGGGTCCATCTCTGTTACCTGGGGAGGTTGGGGTGGTGGGGTGAGATACTGGGTATCTCAGCGAGTTAACTCCCTATCCCGCGATTAGATCTACCCCGGCCCTAGGGTCCCTAATTTGTCACTACACCACCTACCAAGCTCACATCAATCCCAAGAATCACTAGTTCGTCGCTCAAGTCCAGTCTAATCCCGAGTCCCGTCGATCTAGACTAATCACATAGTCTAAATAAACAATCAATTGCAGAATATAATAATACTGGACTTTAAATAAATAAATACGGTATTAAGTAAATAAATTGCTATAATTAAATAAATAAAATGCTCGGAAATAAATAATTAACTTGCATAATTGAAGAAACTAACTAAAGCCGTCTAATTTGGCTTATAGTTCGCTACGTTCCTCAAATTCTCCATCTTACTTCCATGGACCAATTACTCGGCTAAATCATTCTAATTTAACCATCTCACAACGATAATAATAATAATAATAATGCTAAATTAATAAAACAATAACTAATAATTGACTAACATAATCACCACACTAATTAAAATAATTTTGGTAGATATTAATTATAATTTATTAATAATATTAATAATATTAAAAACATTTATAATAAAACAATGCACGTAAATAACTAGCGCAAAGGTATGCCTAAGGGCGATTTAGAAAGTTCCCTCACCTTGGCAAATTTTCCAATAATCTCGCGGTGACACGCGAATTATCTTCCTTTTCCTTTTTATTTTCTTTTATTTTCTTCTTTCTCTTCTTCGGGCTGAATTGCTTCTGCCGTGGACTTGGGCTGCGCGAGGCCCACGAAATTCGGCCCAACCCACACGTGAACAGCCCACCTGCAGACCCGCATCAACCAATTCGGGTCAGAAGCCGAGTCAAACGACCTTCGCTCGGTTTTGCCTTCAATTCGTCGTACACACGCAAAACCGAGACTCCAAACCATAAGGGTTTTGTAGAGGACTTCAATACGAGTCTAAGGACACCAAGAACGTAGGTTGAGGTGGTCGGAGGAGGGAGAAATCGCATTTCAAAGGCGGAGGTCGGCGGTTCGGCGAAGGGGAAGGAAGAGACCGAGATTTGGCTTCAATCCGTCCGTCCAAGACTGAATCGAACCAAATTTCTTCCTAAACTACACTCCCAACACTCACACGAGCCTATTGGAAGCATCAATTGAGAGTGGGTAGCCGTGGTTTGCCGGATTGAAGAGCTAGGGCTCGGTTTTGACAAAATTGGGGCAAACCGAGTTCAAACTCCAAATCAGCCAAAACCCACTCAATTTAAGTGAAATCAAAGGCTAATCCGCGGTTTAAATATGTCTACAAACCCAATGGAATCAACCAATTCAACATTTGAGCAAAAGAAATCAAGCAAATCGGAGTTTGAAGCTTGAACAGCCTACCGGCAAAACAGGGGAAGGAAGCTGCGAGTGGCTGACTTCGGCGGCTCACCGGCGACGGCGTGGCTCGAGTCGGCGGCGATGGTCGACGGCTGCTTGAAGAGGACTTCACAACGATTCTAAGGGTACCAACCACAGCCCAAACGGAGACTCGAGGTGAAAGTTATGCACATTCAAAGAGAGCTGGTCGGGCGGTGCAAAAACATGGTATGTCGCGTGTCCAAGAAGTTTGGCCGCCGTTTGCGACCCGGGACGAGCTCCCCATTGGCTGAGGTCACGTCCGCCGCTCCCCCTAGGCTGCTGCAGCAGGTCTAGGGCAAATGGATAACATTCCTCCGGCATGGGACCCGCACGGCGGGGTTCCCGAGCTGTGCGTGCGGAGCAAGGAAAAACAGAGGAAAACAGAGGAAGAAGAAGAAGAGAGGGGGATGGGCTGCGGGCTGGCTATGGCCCGGTTGGGCCCGGGAGCTGGGCCTAGCGCGAGCTGGCCATGGCCCGCACGTGGCCTGGCTCGACCTGGGCCTGGCCCGCACGGCCGGTCCACCCAATTTCCTCCAATTCCTATTTTTAAACAAATTTTCAATTAATCTCATTTAAAATATAACTAAAAATATTTTAATATTTTGAAAAATTTCCAAAAATTCATAAATGTATAATAAAACCAAAATCACACTTTTGAGCCAAATTTTCTCAAAATTGGATTTTTGACCCATCAAGATTAATTTTCCAAAATTCATCCTTTAATTTGAAAATTCCTAAAAATTGAATAAAACCTCATTTTTTTGTTCTAAATTCGCATACAAAATCTATTTCAACCCTTGGCGATTTAAATACGCGAATAAACGGCTGTTACAGACTTGACATCCAAAAAGATATATGATTGATTGAATCTGGCCTATGGTTGCAAAAGACATAATTGACAAACAAGATATGAGGAATACCTTGGTGGGAAGCTTGTTTCAAGTCATCAACCAAAGATGGAATTGATGTCGCAGGATAATCATCATATCCCATATGAAAGCATGCCACTGAGTCACTTGGCCTCATGGCCTAATAATCACCCAAGCCGAGGCGATGGAGAAGGCGCCCGAGGAGTTCCTGAGCCATTGGAAGATGTCGATGTCATTACCCAGGGATGGGAGCGAATGACCTCACGCTATCAGAGTATCCATCAAATGGGAAGGCCGCCTGAAAAGATCTGCCACTCTCGTTTCCCTTGAGATACCCGACCAGTATATCTCATGATCTGAGAATAGTGAGTTGAGTGGTTCTCTGGAATGCCAATGGTCAATCTATAAGGATATTGTCTTGCCTTTTCCCACCCGCCAATGAAAGAGGTGCCGATACTCTCGCCGGAGATCAAGGATTTTCATCCACGCCCAATAGCCAATAGTTGGGCGTTTAACGATCCATAAGCTATTGCGCTTTATAAAGTTGGCATGGATCCACTTGCACCATAAGGACTCATTGTCAGTAAACAAAGTCCATATATGTTTTAGCATCAAGGCAGGGAGGATAGTCTTATCCTCCATGGAAGATCCCAAAATTGTTAACAGATGGTATTTTTCATTGGACAAGAACGAATTGAAAAATAAATATATCACGCGACATCAATTTGGAATTTTTCGTGAGGTGATAGTTAGTTTGGGACACCTTAACAGAAAAAGATAGTTAGTTTGGGACAAATATTAAATGGGACATCATTTCAAATTTTAAAAACATGGACCCTAGAATACTCAAATTTTCAATTTACTTCTTTTCTGAAACCTGCTTTAAGCCCCCACTTTCTTCTTTCAAGGAAGTTTGCCCTCTTCTGAAACCTGCTATTTAGGTCCACAGTCTGGATTTTGCTATTCATTCATTGTTGCCAACAACCACTGACTCACAGTTCAATAAGTCTGCATTGCATCTGTCCAACCCCACCCAAAGATTAAAATACAAAATCCACACAATATCGCAATGTGGGTCCGCATAGATTGACGAAGATGATAATGCACTTTTATCATAATGAGCAGCCAAAGACCAGCAATTACTCTACAGATAACAAATCTGCAGACGTTGGAAGGGAGCAACGACCGCGTGGTGCGAAATGTGAGAGCAGGGCTAACTTTTCTTTAAGTGTAAATTCTTAAGCAAACGAGGTGGATCATAGTTTATATCTCAGATTTAGTAGTTAGTATTTACTAAGGCGATGCACATCGGTTTTAAATCAATCTAGTTGAATTGAAGAAAATATATGAGATGAGATTGTTTTGCATATGAAGTTAGAACAGTTTGTATGTACCTTGCTAGATATCTAGTGGCAGCAAAGTATTTGAATTGATCATCTCGCATGAGATTCCAGAATCATGCCATGGAATAATAGCAACAACAAAAATTCTGCCGGTTAAACCAGCTGAAGTTTGAATTTAAACAAACATGGAGTTAGTCATTGAGTCCGAGCTACAAGTCACAAAGACAACACATTTGCCAGGAAACAACTTCGTACTAAGCTAACTAAAGTAAACTAAAAGAACGCAGAATGACTATATTAAGAAAAGACTACAAACAAAAGCGTTTTGATTTGATCTCTTCTTTTGTTAGGCAAAGTCAATGCCCGAACCCATGCACCTCACTTCTTTTGTGAGCAGCTTCTCTCTTGCAACATCAAAAAGACTATGCACAGGTGCGTTCTTGACTTCCTGAAATTTTTTTGGGAGGGAAATAACTTCACTTTGGCTATCTCTTCAGCTCTTGTCACTGCATTTATAAATCATTCATCAACCCACAATCAAACTGTCACTGTACTTTGGTGCAAGAAATTGATTCAAACCGCTATATATCTAATTATCAAAGGAGATCACTAACCATACTAGCAGTTTCTTTGGTCATGGGTTATCACATGAAACGGATGCCTTGATTCTTTCGACGGTGCACTTGATCAGGTTGTTCACAGTAGCCACCGATCCAAGAGAGAGTTTAGCAGATGGAACAGTGTCGACCAGGATTTGAAACGCAACAGTCAGTAGGGAGCCACCAGAGCCAATCTCGAGAATGCCTCCTCCTCCACCATATTCTGGCCCGTCAGGAAGTATGGCAAATCCTGAGGGTAACAGTGCAACGTAGTCGGGGTCCCCCCCATTTAGCACGATGTTCATAGCAACAATGTCAACCGGAGCGTAGATCACATACGCGCCCACAGAATCTGTACAGCTTTCTTGAAGTATAAGCATGTTGCTCTGGCTCGAATTTGCATTCTGCAGCTCAATTTACAGATGGAAACATTAGTCCCAAGTGACGCGAACAGCATGATTGTTTGATCTCTCTAATGTGAGAAAAGTGTTCTTTCGGTGGCTACTTACGTTTACGCGGAGTAATGAGACACTGTTGCCAGGGTCGCGACCATTTGCTATATGTGCCATTTCTTGAACTTGTCCCCCATTTGAAAGTATATCCCACTGCAGTTATCAGAATTTACCACAAATCATTAAGCGACAAGCGACATGAAATCAAACTCTTTGTTGGCATTAATGCATAATTCAACTAGGCAAGACCATTTCTATTTGCCACCACATCAATTACTCAAAAGCTGACAAGTATGGATGTCTCATTAGGCAACGCGTCTACTCAAATAGATATCGATAACAAACCGTTGAATTTCTATCTATACATGCCTCTTGGTTAAAGAACTCTGATTTTACTTATTTATAAGGCCAAATAGAAGGAAGAATTAACATCTCCAGAGACATACCTTCAATAGGAATTTAAGAATCCAAAAAACACAACATATGTCCAATAAATTAAGCCCAATTTTCTTCTGATAAAGAATTTCCTACCTCATTGCGAGAGTTCTCGTCACGGAGGAAATCAAAAACCCGTTTGGGGGGAACCGGGAGCCAGAAGGAGGTTGCGGCACTTAGCACAATTCCTGGAGGCCTGCCCGGATCGTCCATGCTCTTTCTTGTCATGACCCTCACATTATTATCAGAACCAGCTGCTGATAAGGTCGTCCAAGCATGTGCAGTTGAAGCGCCGACACCGCTACAGAAGCTGAGCACCATCCTCTCAGCCAACTTCAACATGCTCCTCCTTCCTTCTGGGCTTGTTATCACTGTGCACATATAATATTGATTGAGTTATCACTAAATCTGGCAATAAAACTACTGGGGATTCCCGAAGGAAAATTGTGAAATAGGAACACTACATAGATCTCCCGATGGTATGTTATTGGCCATTGAGCTTGCGAGACGTTCACACTGCCGGTCCAGTGTTGCCACCCAACGTTTCGCTCCAAAGGCGAAGCCACAATTCACTAAGGGCCTATATATGCTATGAACAGCTCTATCATCGACCTCTACATGTTCAACCCATGTAACCTGAAAATGGAATATGATACAAAAGAATTTATTCTGCAGAAATTACGTATGTGAAAAAGCAGAGGTGATTAAATGGGGATGTCTCAATTCTAGAGAGGAAGAGGGACAAGGAAATATATAACCACCTTTGAGTAACCATTAGGCAATTCTTGGATCAAACAACCAGATGGCCTTCTCCGACTCCGTAGTATGGGATTCCCTCGTATATTGTCCAAGGAAACATCGACCACAGCCCAAGTTCCATCGCCATGTTGCTTACAATACCTCACAAAATAATTCTCTCGTGATGGAACAAGCGGCGATGGCACCTGGAACTCAGCTGTCATCTGAAGATTTGATGAACGGGGCCCTTTTAGAACAGAATCGATGAAAAATAGTGTCAGTTAATTATCATGCAAAGTGGGAGTGTTACCACTTGCAATGCACCATTGTAATTCCCAGCAACACCAGTCGATAGGACTTCTATGGTCATTGCTCTTGAGACAATGCCACAAAAAACACCTGACCATTGATTCTGAAAGACAAATGATGTTAGGAAAAAAAGTGAAAACAATCAACTGGTCAAATCGCTTTTAAGCAGAGTAATAAGTTACCACATCCATGAGTATTTCGACAAGGTTGATGTGATTCATAATAACCACTGCTGATTCTCTCGAAGCTTCCGATTTGAAGCCTAAAGGTTTTGGCCCGATTCCTCTGGGGAAGATCCTAAAATATTCGTCTTCATTCAATATCTCTGATGGTTGGCCACTGCCAGCGGGAATCCACAATGGCTCTCCTCCTTGTGCCATCCTAATCAGTTCCTCCATTGCCGCGACTGCAAGCTCGATGATCAATGGCTTATCTGCCTCGGAAGGCATCGATACTGATCTTATAAGATCGATTCCCCCATACATTTCTCCAACAAAACCTGATTGTGCTGGGAATTGATCTGGGGAGCGGGATGACATTTGAGGAGGAAGATGAGGGTAGTTAGAAGCTAATGGCTTCCCAACATATTTTGAAGCAATGGCGGATATCCTATCAATCTGTGATACAAGAAAGAGGGATGCACTAATCTTGTGAGTTATGAGTTGAGAAAGTGCAAAAACCAAGTGTACCAATATTCCTATGCTAACCTCATCTTTCAAACGAGCATTTTCAATCCTCAGATGCTGCTCATCAAAAGACATTTCACCAAGGGCAGCGGGGCCACCGCAGTTAGGGCAGGTGGCAGTGCTGAGAGCTTCCCTATACCTTGTGTTCTCGGCTCGGAGCTTTTCGTTTTCAGCCTTCAGAATCGCATTGTCATGGCGTTCATGTTGAGCCTGTGAATTAGAAATCTAGCCGTCAGAACTTGTATAAGCATTGACTCTAAAACGCCCTTTCACCCGAAAACTACTGTTAACTACAGCAGAATAGGAATATCTCTATTGCATCTACTAGTTAGACCCCAATTACTGATCATGCATGTATACATAATTTTTGCATGTGCATTTTTTTAGCAAGTATTATGTGGTTATTACTTCCAGACACAAAATATGAAGAAGCTATCTGTGGTCTTGATTATGTAATTTTATGAATCTTAATCGACGAAACATAGATTAAGCAATTTTTTTGCCACAATAGATTTACTGAAGTTACCTTCATTTGGGTTCGCTTATTTTGGAACCAAAATTTGACTTGCAAAGGCTCCAACCCTAGCTCCCGGCTCAGTTCCTTTCTTTGTTTGTCATCTGGGTGAGGGCACTCCTTGAAGAAACTTAAAAGATATATATAATATAAGCGACAGAGAGAAAAATATTTCACATACCCAAATAATTAAACCAGTAAAACAAATATAGAGTATAAAAATCGCGTTAACTATGTTGTTTGCTCACGCTTCAAGCTCTTGGATTTGACGCTGAGTGTGGCGATGATAACGCTTTCTTTTCTGGCGTTGACCATTGTTGTTGTTGTCGTCGTCGTTGTTGGGATCTTGAACGTCGTCACCTGAAGGGTCGGGTTCCATGGTTTCAGTGCCAGATTTGGTCTCGAAATCATCGATGTCTCTCATCTTCAACACTTCGCTCTCGGAGCTCCTCGCGCTAGTCATGTCAAGCAAGTGATGGTGGCTCTCAAACATGTTGGGTTGAAACATTTTTTACTGATCTTATTCCCTCAAGGCTCTCTGCTCTCTGCAAAGTGTGAGACCGTGAGAGACCAACCCACTAAGAGTTTTTCCTTATCCAGAATAAATACCCGCACAAGCATTTTAAGCGACCCTCAAGTCACAGAGAGAGAGAGAGAGAGAGAGAGAGAGAGAGAGAGAGAGGGTAAGTGATAAGTATGGACCGTGGAGCTCTCAAGAGTAAAAAAATCTTCTACTACCGAGAGCTGGCAAGCACACATACTCGTAGGGTACAGAAATACAAGGAGCTATCTACTGAACTTCAAAGGCCCATATTGAAAAACTAAAATATAAAAACGAAACTCTCTCTTCATTGAGAAGGGTTGTGCCTTAAATCTTTTTGTATGAACCAATGAAGCACGCATCAACTGATGAACATATTCGTCTTCAATCCATTTCAGATTTAGGGTTATATCTCACCCACACAAACGGGACTTAGCAAAAAGTACTGTGGTATTGAGCAAACGAAAAATAAGCGAAGCTCAGAAGATCTGAACCATAGATGGAAGCAAACACAAGTTGGGTTTTGGAAGATGAAATGGAAAAAAATCACAGAAAATCAATTCATTGACCTCGAGTGGCGTCTATCCCCTAAGAAAGAAGCCGTCTTCACATTTATGTAAACTGGAGCAACCACATAAGAAAACCCTAGAAACCAACCTCACCTCACACTCTCTATCCTTAAGAAGTCCTTAATCTTCCTAGATGTGAACAAGTTGGGTCAACATTTTGTTTGTTTTTCTATGAAGCAATTTTGCCTTTGGTGGGTTGATTTCTGGGAGCAAGATGGATACAGGGGGTTTTGCTTCCAGGTTAGCCAAGAAAAGGGCATTAACTACGTAACCACGGTTCTTTTTTTCCTGGTGGTTTTGAATATTTAAATAAAAAGGAAAAAAAGAAAGAAAGAAAGAAAGTCTCGAGTCTTTGAGCTGTTACGTGCCGAGAGACTACAACAGGAAAAAAATGTGGTGTACTCGGGAGAAGTTGACACACTCGAGCGAGAAGAAAGCTGTCAAAACACTTTGCAAAAAGAAAAAAACGCAAGCAGCTTTTTTACACCCTAAGTCAAAATTAAATCGTAACGCCCACCAATCTCTCTCTGACTTTCTCTGCGTGGGGGAAAAATATAACGTAAGACTTCGTTCAAGGAAAATAAAAGTGAAGGGTTGACAGTGAGTGTGATCTGGGGAACTGTTCGAAAAGGTGATGGTGCATAGCATAACGTGCACAGAGAGAGAGAGAGAGAGAGAGAGAGAGAGAGAGAGAGAGAGAGAGAGAGAGAGAGAGAGAGAGAGACTTACTGAAGAGAGAAGCTTTGAGGGTTGAAGCTCAGACCGATCGCTTTGGCATTTCTTGTGGCTGCTTGAGAGCTTCTTCTGCTTGAGTGAGAAATGGGAAAGAGAATTAAGGGTTTTCGTTTACAGAAAGGAAGATATGAGAGAGTGAGAGAGAAAGAGAGAGAGAGAGAGAGAGGAGTGTTTTGGAGAAGAAGAGGAAGAGGGTAGAGAGAGGAGTTATTGCAGAGTGTATTGAGAGGGTGCAACTGCATTTATGGGGGGGAAGGAGGAGAGTTATTGTTCTCTCTCAGAGAGAGAGAGAGAGAGAGAGACTCATTTTTCATGGTTTTGTGTTCCACTAGGGTTAAGGGTTTACTCGACTTGAAACATTACGGTTGGGGTACATGTAAGAACTGCATGCATGCGTTATAGAGTCGAGAAATGCCAAACTATTTAGACATCCAGGTGAGCACTTTTTGGTGTAAGAAAGTGGTACAAGTCTTGCTATAAATTTTAGGATATCGCGGTGAAAGTCTTGTGAACAGTTTCGCATATCCTCAGATGTAGAAAAACTGATGATGCTTCTTAGAGTTGGATAATATAATGTCTCAGATGAAGTGGACTATATGAAAACGAAATTAAGAACCGCATATATCTTGCCTTTTACCTATTGAAGTTAAAATCACGGCAGATGTAAATTACGTAGCCAGTAAACAATGATTTCCACCATTCGCTCTGAATGTCCAAGCTGTGTCGATTCAGTTGGTGTAACAAGAGAACTGTTTCTGGTTCAATCCCTGTAGACAAGACGGATTAGTGAAATGGAATTGGCAATTACAAGGCAAAAGCATTTGCGGGGGGGGGGGGGGGGGGGTGGGGGGGGGCGGGGGGTGTCACCTAGTCCTGGCTACCTCGGTTCGCATGAGGTTTGGTTGGGAATCATTGTAATAAAGGGTCTGGAGATCTCTTTGATAACGTTAGGGGTCAAAGTCACGGTCCATAATTGTAGGCTTAGCCGAAGATCAAGCGACAGATGAATACCGTCTCGGAAGACTCAACCTAGCAATATACTCGACCTATGGAGAAGGAAGAAACCCAATCTGCCAATCCTCTTGACTCACAAGGCAGTCAAAAGAGCATTCCATTAGATAAGAAATAGACAGAAGATATGATTTCATGTATGTTCAGGGTATTTTATGAAGAGTGCATAAGCCTATTTGTAACTTATTATCTAAGATAACTACATAAACATTATCTAAATTATTATCAATCAAAGGTCCGTATATCAAAGAAGATATATGTATAATCTTAAAAAATACAAAGAATCAAAGGAAATATCCTAATTATCTTTCAACATTCTCTCAAATTCTAGTTGACTTAAAAAAAAGTCATTTGAAAATTGGAGAAAAGTTCTAGAAAGATGCATGGGTAGAGGAGGGTCGTGGTTACAGGCATACGTAGTTGCTTAGGTAGCTGTTGTATTTCGTCGTGGCTACTGAGCTAACTATGCAGTGAAAATTGTTGTGGCTACACAGCAGGAGAATTCTGTGTCTGTTATGTAGGTTACATGATAGAAGGTTCTCGTAGATGCTGTGCGGACTACGCAACAATAGAAGATTGCTATGGGTGTTGTGTGGACTACGTATGTGGCTGATTTGTAGCAAAACAAGCTAACATGGTTGCAGATGTAACGAAAAATGTCGAGGATCGAGATTGAGATAGAAATATCAGTAGTAATTGAAAAAGAGATGACACAATAAATGAGAAGTTCCAATTGTGCAAACAATGCGCGTTTTAGGGTATTTACACCCGGTGCAAATTGTGTGTAAGTTATGTTTATTTCTATGTGTTTTATTGAAGAGCACATAAACTTATTTATAGACTTTTTTAGATGGATTATATAAAGTAACAAATAAAACATAATCTACACAGATCATAGTATATATATATTCATAATCTTAATTAATATGGAGAATTAGAAGAGATTATAGTTATCTTTAGTATTAATTAATCTACGATAATTGGTCAGTTTCGTAGAGTAGATTCCACCAAAGCTGTTGTTGGTATGTTTTATTATGGCGACTTCACAAAATTCATCTGTCTTGTCAAATTGTTTATCTCTATATATTCGGCAAAAAAAGTTCTGGAAAGTAAGAAGAAGTAAATATAATGAGGTGTTGGCCAACATCATCAACTTCTGACCAATTTGTTTTTAATCTGTCGATCATCTTTCCTGTCGATCATCTTTCCTGATCCTATCATTATCCTTTCTCTCTTCAACTGATAATACAGTAAGAAAGGAAATTAGTTTTAATTAATTTAGTCATGGACGATGGTTTGCACATATTGTGGAAGAGATGCACAAATAGTGGGAAAATTGTCCAAATATCTCTAAATCTATTACATTATTTCAAATTCAATAAGCTTTTTCGATTTTTCCAATTGAGTCATGAACATTTTCTTATTTTCTCCGTCAAATTCATATGGTCAAGTTTAGCCGAAATTCGCTGACATAGATGCAAACGGTCTTATGTGGCATGGCTAGCACTAAAGTAGATTACTTTAAATAATAATTTCTTTCAATTTATTCATTTATATTTATTTTTCTTTTCTTTTCTTTGTCCTTCTTTCTCTTTTCCTATTTAATTTTTTAATGTGATTGGAGGTGCCCTCACCCTAGCCTTGACAGCCACAAGTGAGGTTTCCTTCGCTCATGACAGTGAGGCTGCCTCGCCCAAAGCTTTTATGAGTGAGGTCGCCTTGGCTGCAACTGCAACCATAATCGGTATGGCCTCGCCTTGGCAAATGGATTCATAAGATAATTGGATCGACTTTATCTTTTGATAAAATGAATGTGAACTTTTTAATCTTCCAAATAGTATCTCGAGTAATTATTACTGAAGTATCAAACTGCTTACTCAGGAATGACATTAAAATTAAGATACTTTGAGACTGTGGAAACTATAATTAAGTAGAATTTGGTATCAGAGAACCATGAATTCATCAAGCAAAATGTTCTCTCGAGTATTTTTAGGTTAAACAATAGCAAACTTCCTTGTGAATGTTTGTGTTGGCACAATGCTATATTTTGCAATCAAGAGTATTTTGTGCCAGCAATGAAGTTGCACCTAGAGGAGATTGTTAGAAACAATGCTTTAACCTTTGAGCAAGTTCCGGATAACTCCAGGAATAGACAAATGCAGCATAATTGGGAATTGAACCCTTCTATCTTTGCAATTGAGGATCGGCCAAATGTTTCGGCCTTCAACTTTATTTTAAGTTAGAAACCAGGTACCCTTTCACTCTTAACTGACATTGTCTAATATCATCATGAGTGCGAATTTTGTGGTGCCGGGGGTTTATCCTTATTGTATATTTCAATTGGCAAAATAATACACATTCTTACCTTATAAAAAAAAAATCCTTGTGAATGTTATGCAATAATTGATGCCTAATTTAGGTACTCGAGTCCGCTCGAGCGGAACTCACTTACTTCTTCTTCCAAGTGCAAAGTAACCCCATGAAGGCATATAAGACACCAAATGAGATAGAATCTGCATATTTGGCCTGATTTTCTAGAGGGTGAAAGCTAGGGGTGATCGGTTCCCTGAGCGGTCCGGTTCCCTCCCAAAACCAGGAACCGGACCGACGGGACCGGTCCCCGATTTTTAGGACCGTGGACCGGACCAACTAAATTTAGGACCGGACCAACCGGTCCAGTCCGGTTCTCGGGCGGTCTAATGGGACCGGGATGAAGAAGGATTAAAGTGGAGATGGAGTTCTTGCTGTATTGTTTGCTTTAAGGAGCTACCCTTTGTCGATGGGGGCTGAATCGATGGTCTTGTTAAGACTCCCAACAAGAGGAAGCGACGAAACGTGGCCCAAAGTTGCTGGAGGTGAGTTAGGCGTGGAAGGCAGCAGGCACGGCTGTTCTGGTCATGGGTGGTGGGCGTCGGTTGGAAGGGCTAGGAAATCGCGCGGCGATGTTGGTTGCCTTGGGGGAATCTGCAGGCGATTCGCAGCTTCACAGGGAGTTTGCTTGGCACTCATGAAGGGTGCTGTAATGGCTTGCAGGTGTCAAGGCGAGATGCTCATTGGACAACGCAGAGAGGTCGGCGATCTTAGGACGTCCGCGACCTGCAGAGAAACTCTCTGCCTATCTTTACTTTGCTCCAGCATCTCTTCTCGGTCTTGCTCAAAGCCAGAGAGCATTCCAGGACACGATAGCTTAATAGTCAGCAGTTCACATAGATCAGAAGAAAGAGGGACAGCCAAGTCAAGAGGGTTCTGCGGGAAGAAGGCAAAACTTGGGATGGTTGGAGAGAGAGAGAGAGAGAGAGAGAGAGAGAGAGGAAATGTAGAGTGATGGAAGAGAATGGAGTCTGGCCGAGTGAGTCTGACATCGAGATCGACATTAATGGCGGCATGAGTAACGGCTTTTTGAGTAAACCTTGGTGTTGGCTGACTGGCCGGGTAAAATTGGAAAAGAATGGGTTGGTCCGGTCCGGTCCTCCCAAGAACCGGGAACCGGACTGCCTGAGAACCAGTTCCATTTTTTGGAACCGTGGATCGGACCACAAGTGTGAAGAACCGGACCAACCCGGCCCATCCGGTCCGGTCCGGTCCGGGCGGTTCCCGGGTTGGGCGGTCCTCGATGCTCAGCCCTAGTGAAAGCAGGGGACTAGGTGCCCATGTTGTGCTGGATGAACAAACACGTTGAAATGGATTCCTAGCCTCGTATTGACTCAAGAACATAGATCCTGTTAAAGTCTTACGAAGTTCGTAACTTGAACGGGCACGGAGTCTGACGTTTCTAGGAATCCAAGATGCTCTACATTAGGGTTTTAATGATTTTCTCTAAACATTCAAGTTCTTTTTTTTTCAACCTCCGTACTCTTGAGACAGGTGAGAAAGCAGCGAGAGAGACGCCTAGGCAATGCTTAGAGAGAAGCAACATGGAGGATACATAACATAAGATTGCTTTAGAGAGCAAACTCCGGTGATTTTCCCAGAATTTCATCTCTGCAGTGTTCTTTGTGATCTTTGCGCAAGAAATGGTTTTTTGGGGCTAGAATGCAGGGAACGATATGTAGATTCAGGACATATTGATCATGTTCATGAGGGAATGTTGTTCAGAGACGATGCGCCACTGTATTCAGTATCTTCCGGTTGATTCGGGCGACACCTTTCATCCGCATCTTTCTGGACGTAGATAAAAGGACTGGCCCAAGCACGTCATAACGCTGTGGACTACATACATTGCCAAATTTACCATTTGATTGCTCCTCAGCCTCTGCTCAGTAGCCTTCCGGTTGTGAAGACACCTGATGCTCAAAAGGGCAGGCGCAGTGGCACGCCAACTTCAAAAGATGGGCCTCTTAATGATTTATAAGTCAATGATGCTCTCATCTTCTTGACATCTATGCTTCATGGTTTTTGATTAAATATATTTCGTAATCACCATGAAAATCCAATTTTCTTGAAGCATTTTCGGTGGATTTGGTGCGTACCTTGTGCTTACGTTCGCAATACTACATCGACAAGTCACATGATCTTCATGGAACAATTTATATTATTGTCCAAGAATCTGTCCTTTTGTCAATTTGACCCTCGAAGTGCAGTTTGTGCGTCGCTTCGACTTTTCCGTATTCATAACTTTGGCATTCCTTTATTTCTCTTAATTTTCGCTTTGCACGTTTTTGCTTCATCGTGCCTAATACATTATTCTTGAATTCCGAATAAGGGGGCCCAACAAAGTTCTCTACTGATACTGCCAATGGTAGACCTAAAATCTAGAGGCCAAGGACAACCGAGATTGAAATATTTGCGATATCCAACTCTTGTGGGGGAGGGAAATGTAGAAATTGTATATGAAGCTTCATAGACTATAGTATTTATTTAATAAAAATCACGTTGGAACCACCAGGGGATGGACTCTATCAATGGGCGTGCCAATAAAGGCCTAAAAATCCTTTCCCAAGCCCTCCTATGATGAAAATGCTGTCAAACATTCTATATAAGATTGATCAGGCCTAGACAAGCCTAGTTGAGTTCCGGGTGAGCAGGTCGAGCTCAAGAATGGAAATGCTTGCCTGATCGTGCTTGAGCCGGGCCAGCATGCTGCCAAATCCATGATCGCCTGCAGCAAGTGGCCCCGCGGAGAGCAACGGTCCCCACTGGATCATCGATGCTCCATGGAATGATGCGATATATTCCAGCGAAAGGGCGAAAGAGATGTCCGATGAACATTGGATCCTCAGGAGTCCCATTAACATATGTAAACAGAGTTTAGGTGAATTCCTGGATCAGAATAGACTGGAGAGTTTAATTCCTAGCCAACGTACGATATAAACATAATTCACTGACGGTTGGCTCCAATGTTTATTCTCATAAATGGTCTCGTCATTTCATTCATACCATAGAGAAGGCTTTTCTCGACAGACATCTTTAATTAAGCAAGCCTTTCACTTCTCTAAGGATGATAAATGAAGAGAATCCAGATGGGCCAGTTTGGAGGTCGAAAGATTAAGCAAATGCTTTTAATTATTTCTGCTTCTTTATATCGTCCCTTCATCACTTTCACAATATGAAATAAAATCCATTCAGCCACTTCCTCTTTATTGCAGGAACCCAGAACTACAGTACATGAAATGAGAACTTTATTGAATCATTGATACAACTAACTAATATCATAAAAAGAGCTCCCACAACTTATAGCTTGAGTTTAAACTTGCAATTGGAATCTGTTGTCCCTTGTTTGGTAAAAATAGATATGTCACAGGTACTGTAAGAGGTTGCCTTCTTTTTGATGAACTTCAGGACCTTCACTTTCCCGTTCAAAGTCGTCGAGGACGTGAAATTCACCACCCCTTCCAAAAAATCGGCCCAAAAATCCACGTTGGTCACCAACCTGTCCCCTAAGAATTTCACGGAGGTGCTGATATTGTGCTTTGAGCGAGCCGGGATCGTGTCTGGTGCCAGTAATGCGCTCCCTACCTCGGTGCCGCGGTAGGTGATGTATGATGTCCCATTTTGGTGCTTGAAGCTACCGTAGTTGCGGTTGTCGACCGTAACCGTGATCCCCAACGTGAATTTGAGACCGGATGTACCCACGTAAAGGTGTTGAAAGGTGACAGATTGAGGGATCAATATGGGTTGTTTGGGCTTTAGGATTGTAAAGTACAGAATCAGCATGACTCCTACGATTATGAGCAAGAGAATCACTGAAATCGCACAGCTGATTTTGAGGCATTTTCGGCTACACATGCTTCTTTTTTCCATCCCTTGATGGGTGTTTAGGATTAGAGAGGAATGTGACTGCAGGAGAAGTTTTTGGCCTTGGATTATTTCTGAGTTCGTACATTCTTCAAGTGCAGATATGGGCGAAGGAGGGGATTACTTCAAGGTGAGATTGTATCTGCACAGAAGACAATCTGAAGTTTCTTTTGTTGGGTTGTTGCTGTCGGTTTCACTGAAACTGGACGAATTCATTGGAGAAATCTCATGGTTTTAGGCTTGACCTATGCTCGTCCGTCAGGCTGTTCTGAAGCCATATGACCAGCAGGCACAGATGCTTGGCCATTTTCATGTCTTAACAAGAGAACGTTCTGTTCATTTGATTCCGTGGGCAAACCAGGCCCATTTTCCTTTGCCCATGACGTGTCACATGGTTTAGCCTCGGCCCACAGAAACATCATGCCCATATCTTGTGATAGAAATAGGTAATAACCTCTTGGGCTGCAATAGTGGATTAAGCCCGTAATCTAATAGGCATTACGTGGAAATGTACTACGGATGTAATAATTGTTACGTCTTTTTAGTTTAAGTAACGCAACGCCTATTATACTGTTTACTTTGATGGTTGACTTATGCAATAAGAGGGTAGCACCGGAATCACCACAGCACCCCCTAACATCAGAATTAGAAAGAGCATTACAATCATCACTTTAATAGTCAATCAAAATTCATGAGGTTAATATATTTTATGTGTTATTAGACATACAATTT